>CM062642.1:22022542-22590042 GCA_025617555.3 Puccinia polysora | reverse complement strand
AAAGATTTTTTTTATGAATTTTTCCTTTTTTTTTTTTTACTTGATTTTGATTTTTTTGATTCTTTTTTTTTCATAAGGCAATAATTTTATCACGTCCCCTATGCTTTATTTCATGGAAAATTATATCTACCCACCATTGTGTGCCTCCACTGCTACACAGACAAATACTTTATTTCACAGGCATTTCAAGAAATCATTTTTTTGTAATTATGACGCTGCAGTCCCATAGCTGGGGTTTGAAAAGTGCCCAAAAAATATTTGGTAATTTTGGAGCCATTAGGACCCCTCCAAAAATGGAATAAAAAAATTAAACAATTCCGCCAAAACCAATTTTTGCATGGGTTTTTGGATCCCTATTTTAACTATTTTAATTATTTTAATTATTTTTTTTGATTTTTTTGGCTATCAGAAAGCTCAACCAAAATTCAAAGAGCTTTGCAGTTTGTTTCTTTAGATTTTTTTGGACATATCCTTTTACCTTAAAAGATTCCTTCCAAAAACCAAAAAAACAAAAACAAAAAATTTCTCATTAGACATTTTCATCCTTTTATTTTCCTTTTGATTTCACTTTTTTTTGGTTATTCAAGCTCTCAAAAATTCAAAAAAAAAATCTAAAGAGCATTCAAATAATTCTTTCAGATTTTTGGCTGTATTATTTCAAATTGAAAAATTCCTTCAAAAAACCAAAAAATTAAAAAAAAATCAATTTTCTCACCAGAATTTTGGATCCTTTTGTTTGGCTTTTTTATTTTTTTCCTGGTAATTAAAGCTTTTGTAAATTGAAAACAACTATTGAAGAGATTATTATTGTTTTTTAAGAATTTATTGATGTATCCTGGGCCTCCAAAAATTTGATCCAATGTAAAAACACTTCAAATTAAAAAATCTATTGCAATGGTTTTTTTTTGCATCTGGCATCAAAATTTCCGCAAATATTGGTTTTGGAATTAATAAATTTAGAATAAAATCCAAAGACTCAAAAAATTTCCCTGACTTCTTTTCAATTTTTTTACACCTCAAATTATAAATGACAATGCACATAATTCCAAAGAAAAGGGTTTTCTCCAATTTCCATGCCATAGTTTTCTTCTGGCTGAAAAATATAAGTGTCAAGTGTTTACATTTTATTCCTTGATGCCTTGCAATTATCTTTCTCTAAATTCCCCTCTCACTCCAAATTCCAAATCTTCTTGTTTTTGCCTCATTCTTTTAGAAGCTTTCAAAAATATAGTCTCATTGAAGTTCAAGTCTGATCATTTGCCAGCTTCCAGGTTAGATTAACTTTGGAAAAGCTGTCAGCTCTCTGATACCAGGAACCTTGCAGTCCTTTAGCTACAGGGAGCAATAAAAATACTGGAATAATAATAATAATAATTATTCCAAAAATAAACGCTTAGAGGCTCAAATAAATGATACAATAAGAGCAGTTGCAAGGTTTAATTGTTTTGGTAATAAAAGGTTTTCAATATGTATATAAAAGAGGGGCCACAGTATTATACTACTGGGGTCTTTACAGACAAAGCAACCTCTCTTCAAGGGGCCTCCTTAGGCAGTCTAAGAACCTTGGAATGAAGATGGGTGCCTTAGAAAGGGCTTATTCCACTAATGGCCGGTCATAACATCACACTGGCCTAGACAGGAAGGGAAAAACTCACTCTGAGCACTTTATCACGAAAATCCTGCAATAATAGAAAGGGTTTCAGAGCAGATGGGGTGGATTGCTTCACTAAACTTCAGGGGTTGATTGGTTAATAAGAAAAAATAATAATACCACAGACTAAGTCATGAATCACTTGCTTATCTTCCTATAAGCACTTGATCAACAATGACACGGTGTCTGATTAATAATAATAATCCCTGGTAAACTGATGATGGAATAATGGATCCAAAGAGGCCTGTATAAATACCTTTTTGGGGTGATTTTGAGCTTCTCAGGTCACGTAGAGAGGGTTCTGCTTGTTTGTTGAGTCTGGCAAGCCAGTCACGGCAAGATTGGCACGTCCCCTTGGTGCTGTCAATCAGCTGACCTTAGATCTGCTGGATTTCTGTACTATTTTAGCCACAGGATCTGTTAATCTGTTATGGCGTAAATTTGATCATTCTTTACTCATCCTTCATTTGGACTATTGGTATTGCTTTAAAGCGAGCAGATGTGGATAGTTACTGATCTTTCATCATCTGGTAATCACGTAGGTAATTTTTAATAATTTTTATGACCACTCCTTGTAGTGTTTTGTGGTCTTCAAAGATCAGAGTCAGTGATTTACGTGGTAATCCTTGATCTTTGATTTATTATTAAAAAAAGTTCCAAACTTAATTTTTATTAATTTTATTTAAGTTTTGATCTTTTTAGACTATTAATAATGCATATGTCTGTTTTTTACATATACTAGGCAACCCTTACTAGGTTGTAGCTCTTCTGAGCGGTACCTGGTTGTCAGATTAGTCACAAGGGATCCAGACAAGGGGATCAGTTAGTACAGATGCGCGCGGGGTAGGATCCACTGCGTGCGTGGCAGAATTAGCTGCGCGAGGGTCTCTATTACGCGGGAATATGCTACTATGAGTACATAGGGATATGTAATGATGCAGGGCTGCGCGCGGGAATTGTGACATAACACATTTCCACGTGTAACTCCTAAAATATACACAACACCTCAATTCTGAGTGAATTTTAGGTGTAAAACCTATAGGTGACACCAAGTGTGAAATATTAGAACGGCCAAAGGGTGCCATACTGGTGTTGTGGCTTTTGGTCCCTTTTTTGTTTGATTATTTCAAAATAGAAGGAGTTGGATTTCCAGGGTGGGGTCAGTGAGTGACCCTATCTAATTTTGGGTGAGGAATCCATTCCTGTAATAATATTTATGGATTTCTTGCTCCTTCTTTTTTTAATTGAGATATTCTTATTACTCATAGTTTTGCGTTGCTATTGACAGGTTGCTCTGTACATAGTAGCAAGCTGACAAAAGCTTTGTGACCAAGGATTCTAAATCCTGGAAAGAAATTATTAAGAAAAATTAAGAGTTTGGTAATGAGGTTTTTTTACCCCAAAGAAAATCAAGTAGAAACATAAAAACAATCATGGTTGAATAAAATTTAATATTTGTATTTATAGTTGTTATTTATTTTTGTTTATTGAATGAAGTTTTTAAGGTGTGTACATATATCCAGAAGATCTGTAAAAAAGAATTAATAAGCTATTTTTTTTCAAAATTTATGAAACTTGAATCCCCCCAAAAAAGTATTTTAAAAGGCAAACAAAAGGATCCAAAAATCCAGTGAGAAAATTCAATCTTTTGAATTTTTTGGTTTTTTGATGGAATTTCTTAAGGTAAAGAATGAAATCCAAAAATTATGAAAGAAATATACAAAATCTCTTGACCAGTGGTTTTGAATTTCTAAATAATTCAATCAAAAAAAAAATAATCAAAAAGGCAAACAAAAGGATTAAAAATTGAAGTGAGAAAATTGAATTTTTTGAATTTTTTGGTTTTTTGAAGGAATTTCTTAAGTTAAATAAAAGATCCAAAAACTCTGAAAAAAATATTTGAATTCTGTTTTATTTTTTTTTTTAAATTTTTGACAGCTTGAATCACCAAAAAAAAATAATGAAATCAAATAGAAAATAAAAGTGTGCAAATGTACAATGAGAGATTTGTTTTATTTTTTTGGGTTTTTTGAAGGAATTTCTTAAGGTAAAAGCATACATCCAAGAAATGTAAAGAAAATATTTGAAACTCTTTGAATTTTTTTTAACTTTCTGGTAGCTGAAATTTCACAAAGAAAATAAGTCAAATAGCGGAAATGAGGATTGAAAAACCCATGGAAAAATTTATTAAAGCCAAATTTCTTCATTTTTTGATTCCATTTTCGGAGGGGTTCTAATTTCTCAAAATTACCAAAGACCTTTTTGGGGGTTTCTCAAACTCCAGCTATGGGACCGCAGGGTGAGAATTAAAAAAATGATTTCATGAAATGCCTGTGAAATAAACTATTTGTCCACATCTCAGCGTAGGTGCACAACAGCGGGTTGATGTAATATTCTGTGATATAAAGGATTGGGGGTGCAAGAAAATTAATGCAATTTTCTATATTTCCTGTGTTTTGATTGTTGAAAAAATCAAAGAAGGAGTTAAAAAACAAATTTAGAGGCCCTAAAAAAGAGAAAAATCCAATTGGAAATCACAATTGGAAATCAATTAGACTTGTTTTCTTGGGCCCACTATGCCCTTGTCATATTCTGGTTGGGCTTTCTGAAACCAAACAGCCTGTTTCATTCTGTTTGTCAATCATATTTTTTACAGAAGAAAAATTTGATAATTTTATTGAGTGAAATTTTTCTTATTTTTATTTACAATAAAATATAAAATAATTTAGAGAAACATCATCTTATCATCTATTGATTTTCCAGTTTTGTTGGTTGGAAAAATGAAACAATGTAATTATTTTTTTTAAAAAAAATAAATAAATATAAAAAATGAGAATTCAATAATTTAGAAATAAATATATTAAATTTCCATAGAGATTCATGAAATAATTAATTGGCGGATTTATTTTTCAAAAAAACCTAAAAAATTCAAAAAATTAATGAAAATCAAGAAAAATTAAATTCAAAATTAACTTGATGAATTCAGAGAAGAAGAAAAAAAAACAAATTTTTTTCCCTTTATTTAAATTTAAAAAAGCAAAGGGGTTATATATAAGACACACAAAATGCAATGGCCCTTGCAAGCAAGTGCCATCAAGGAAGCCCTGGTTGAAGCTCTATCCAATTTCTAATTGAAGGTATGTTCATTCTCCAACAGCTTTTTGGTGCAAAGTCACTGTGCACAATGCATAGTGACTGCTCATTGGAGCTTAGATAAATCCTGACCTGAGATTGACTGAATTTTGAACTGAGCTTGTTCATACATTGGGCATAAGCTCCTTGATGAATCTTGCAAGGAAGTGGCATGAAGATTTCTGTGATGATATATACTCAAATTGGAAAAGAAAATTCAACTCAGTTATTTTAGTGCTTGCATTTATAAATTTATACACTAGCATGAAAAAAATAGTGAAAACCAATTGATATTGATTGGTTCAACCTATGGAGGCATGCCTTTCCCCGGGTATTTCATATAGAGTGTTCATTGATTTAGATTGGAATGGTAATACAATATACACTTGATAAAAATTTGCATAACCCATGCATTCAAATTATTACAAACCTTAAATTTCCTATTCAATCAATTATTTAATTGTAAATTTTGAGAATCAAACCAAAAAAGGAATGTTGAAATTGATGCCAAAATTTATCCACAGATCTGTAGCAATTCTGCCACAGCTTCAAATAAAGTAACAATTGCTACACCTGCTGAAAGGTTTTGCCTTCTTTTAATGGTGAGTATCAGCCTGCGGTGGCATTATTACAATCCATATACTTTGAATGAGGGAGTATACATATTAAACAGAATTTGCTAGAGGATGGTTAACCCTTTTCCTCATAACTGCATGTTATGAGCCCATAAGTACCAATTTTTTGCATTCAAATCTCCTTTGTGGCACTTTTTCTCCCCAATTTATACCCTCCATGGGTTCACTAAGGCTCAGAGATGGTGCTAACTGGGTCACTCAACCTCCTGCTGTAGAGGCTCCTGTGGGATTATATAAATAAAGTAGCAAATAGCTTGCTGGAAGTCCTTGAAGGAGAATTTAGTAGTACTTCTAATCCTTTATAGTGTAATTATATACTAAGAGTGGTTTTGAATTGCCTGCCCTTCTAGTACTATAGTCAGCCTGCACAATAATTTGTTTAAATTAATTGCTTGTTTCTTTGAGACTTAAGATAGATCTCAGATCAGACCTAGATTAGTTACTAATTTTTCTTTGGTAGGTTTTGTTGAAGAATGAGCCAGATGTATTGGATTATTGGTTATTTATTGATCAGATATTTTTGATCTTAACCAATATCCCCAATAGGCAAATAGCTTTCTGGAAGTCCTTGAAGGGGAATTTAGTATACTTCTACTCCTTTAGAGCATAAGTATATAATAAGAGTGGTTTTGAATTGCCTGCCCTTCTAGTCTTATAGTCAGTCTGCACAATAATTTATTTAAATTAATGGCTGGTTTCTTTAAGACATAAAATAGGTCTCAGATAAGACCTAAATTAGTTATTAATTGTTATTGGTAGGTTTTGTTGAAGAATGGGCCAGATGTATTGAATTATTGGTTATTTATTGATCAGATATTTTTGATCTGAACCAATATCACCAATAGTAAAGGGTTCAAGGGTTTATCAAAGGGATGGTTCAGGAGAGGACCCAAGGATGGGTTTACCCAGAAGAGGATAGGTAGAGGAAAGTTTGGTAGTTTCTTTTTGTTGTTCTCTCTTTCTTTATAAGGGTTATTGATTAATTAATGGGTGGTTTTTCTTTAATGTGGTGCTGAATAATTAGGTAACAGAAGAACCCTCATTCAAGCACCTTTTGGGTGTTTTAATTGGCTAAAGATGGGTAATAACTTAGTTTCTGATTTCTTTTTTCCTTTATAACTGGTTCACTGATAATATTCATCTGGGTAGGTACCACAGATGGAGTGTAAGCTTGCTACTATGTACAGAGCAACCTGTCAAAGTAACAGAAGAAATATGATAAAAACAATTAAATAAGAAAAGGAAAATTAACTAAAGAAGGAGTGAGAAATCCAAAAAATATTGCAGAAATGGATTCCTCACCCAAAATTAGGTAGGGTCACTCACTGACCCCACCCTGGAAATTGAACTCCTTCTATTTTGAAATAATTAAATAAAAAAGGGACCAAAAGCCACAACACCAGTATGGCACCTTTTTGCCATTTCAATATTTCATGTGTATTGTCACATATAGGTTTTACAACTAAATTTCACTCAGAATTGGAGTGTTGTGTATATTTTAGGAGTTACACACCAAAATGTGTTATGTCACAATTCCTGCGCGCAGCCCCGCATCCTTAAACAATCCTATGTACCCATAGCTACAAATTCCCGCGTACAGAGGTCACGCGCGCAGATAATTTTGCCACACACGCAGAGGATCCTACCCCGCGCGCATCTGAATTGAATGATCCCTGCACCTGGATCAGTTGTGACAAACCTGACAACCAGGTACCGCTCAAGGTAGCTACAACCTAGTTAGGGTTATCTGAAATATGCATTAGTAATAGTCTAAAAAATATAAAACTTAAATAAAATTAATAAGAAACTAAGTTTAAGTATTTTTTAATAATAAACCAAATATTGAGGATTATCACGTAAATCACTTTTCCTGATCTTCAAAGACCACAAAACAATACTAGAGGTCATCATAAAAATTATTAAAAATTACCTACGCTGTGGTAAACCAAACCTGTCCTATAGCCATCAGACTCATTTTGTCTTATTAATTATTATTCTTATATCAAATTAAAGTCAAGAAAATACTAAATAAATTCCAAACCCCTCATAAACTATACTCTAAACTCAAACCAACCTGAAAACCCAAATCAATCACCAGATAAAACCCTTCAACCATATCAACACCTGTCACAAAAACAACCCAACACCTGGCAAAGACTGGATTATGTCACATGGGTTAATGGAAAGTCTTAATTGAATATATAATAAAAAGATTATGCTCAAAATAACCACACAAAAAAACAACATACCCCAAACCAGCAGGACTTAAACCATATCAGTACCAATGTTACACTACAACCAGTACTATGAAAGAAAGTTACACTACTTTTCTCAAGCTTTCACCACCAGATAAGCCCTTAGAAGCGTCCTCTCAAGCACTCTGATACTCAGTATGCCACAATTCCAACCATAAAACACACACACATGCACCAACAGAAGTAGGGGCTCATGCAGCCAAGTATCTCTTAATTCTCACCAACCAGAAATAACAACTCAGTAAAAATGACTTGTCTGGAAATTAAACCACCAGATAATCCCTATGAAGCGTCCTCTCAAGCACTCTGATCCTCAGTTTGCCACCATTCCAACCATACAGCACACACACATGCACCAACAGAAGTAGGGGCTCATGCAGCCAAGTATCTCTTAATTCTCACCAACCAGCAATAACAACTAAGCACAAATGACTTTTCTGGAACTTTCACCACCAGATAAGCCCTCTGAAGAGTCCCCTCAAGCACTCTGATACTCAGTTTGCCACTATTCCAACCATACAACACACACACATGCACCAACAGAAGTAGGGGCTCATGCAGCCAAGTATATCTCAATTCTCACCAACCAGCAATAACAACTCAGTACACATGAATTTTTCTGGACCTTTCACCACCAGATAAGGGCTCTGAAGCCTCCTATCAAGCGCTCTGATACTCAGTTTGCCATTATATCAACCATAAAACACCTGCAAGCCAAACTCTCAAGTTACCCAAGGGGACATGCGGTAAAAAAGCATACCTCATATTTCCACAACTAACTACATTGAAACAGCATGAAGGTAGTTCCTGCAACATTTTATACATGATAAGGGCTCAGAAGCTTCCTAAGGAACACCCAGCACATGACTTTCCACCACCAAACCCATGCAGGCCACACCATTCAAGCTACCAAAGAGGGCTTGCAGCTGCGAAGCATGTTTCATGCTTTTCCCAACCAGCAAGATTAACTCAAGCTGCTGGCAACTTCTGCATCATTTTTTATACAAGATAAGCACTCAGAAGCGTTCAGATCAGACCATTCTTATCTCTTATCTCATATCTTAGCCTGAATCTCAAAGATTGAACTAAAAAATACAGTTATCTCTCAGCCTGATTTACACATTTTATCACCAGAATGATCTGTCTCATGTAACTGTACCCTCCTGTGCTTCAACAGTGCAGAGAGAGGCTCAGAACCTCACTCAGGGGAGCCCTGGGCATCCCCTGAGGAAGTTTTTTTCTATTTAAGGGGCCTCTTTTTCCGTATCCAAGTTGTCTAGCATGGTTTCTGCCCAGTGTGTGAATTATGGCATCTGCCTGACCAGTTACTTACCAGTACCCAGTTATAAGTGAACCAGAATCAATTTAAAAGGAATCAAACACGAAATTATTGTTGAAAATTTGACCAAACTCCTGGTCTCTTTGAAGAAGGGTTCTTGAGAAAAGGCCTGTTATTCAGCACCTATTTTTTTAAAGAGGGAAAACCCCTGATTTTGATTAGTAAATTCATAAAAGAGGAAGAGCACAACAGAAAAACCAACCAAGCTTTTTTTTCCGCCCAGCTCCCTGTTGGCAAGCCCATCTTTGGGTAATCCTACTGGTTAAACACCTTTTAGTCAAAACTTAAATCCTTTAATTGGAATTGGAAAAATAGTCAGAAAAAGTCGAAAATTCTTGATTATTAATTGGTGGAAGCTTGCCAATAATCCAATCCAACCTGGAATAGTCTTGCATTTCCTAAAAATCTCTATTAATAATTAATCTAGGTCTGATAAGAGACCTATTCTAAGTCTCAAAGAAACCAGCCACTAATTAAAAAAATTATTGTGCAGACTTATTTTAGTTCAGAAGGGCAGGCAATTCAAAACCACCTTAGCTTACCTCTATCTATTCAAGAGTAGTAGTAAACTAAGTTCCCCTTCTAGTGACTGCCAGCAAGCTATTTGCTAAATAATCCCATTATCCCTTGGAGTCTCTACAACGTGCTCAACAGAAGATGAAAAATCAGTAAAATTCCACATCTGTCCACTTTAAAATAATATTAATAGTAAAAATGAAGGATGAGTACAGAATGATCACATTTACGCCATAACAGATTAACAGATTCTGTGGCTAAAATAGCACAGATATCCAACAGATCTGATTTCAGCTGATTTACAGCACCAAGTAAACATTCTGATCTTGCCCTGACTGGCTTGCCAGCCTCAGCCCAAGAGCAGAACCCTCTCTACGCGCCCTGAGAAGCTCATAGTCAACCCAAAAAGGTATTTATACAGACCTCTTTGAAATTATTACTCCCCATCAGTTTACCAGGAATTATTATTATCAATCCAACACCATGTCATTGTTAGTGAAGTGCTTATAAAGAGATAAGCAAGTAATTTATGACTTAGTCTGTAGTATTATTATTTATTTCTCAAAAACCAATCAACCAAATGAAGTCAGTCAAGCAAATCTACCCCATCTGCTCTGAAACCGTTCCTATTATTGCAGGATTTTCGTGGTAAAGTGCTCAGAGTGAGTTTTTCCCTTCCTTTCTTGGCCACTGTGCTGTTTTGCCTGTCCATATAAGTGGAATAAGCCCTTTCTAAGGCAACCATGTTCATTCCAAGGTTCTTAAACTGCCTGAGGAGGCCCCTTGAAGAGATGTTGTTTGTCTGTAAAGACCCCCAGTAGTATAATACTGTGGCCCCTCTTTTATAACATATTGAAAACCCTTTTTAGCCAAACCAATTAAACCTTGCAGCAGCTCTTAAAATATTCATTGTTTGAGCTTTTCATGTGTTTATCATTGGAATACTGTTATTATTATTATTCTAGTATCTTCTATCACTCTCTGTAGCTAAAGGACTGAAAGGTTCCTGGTATCAGAGAGCTGACATGGATGGGCAAAGAGGGCCTGATAGGTGTTTGATGGGTGATAGGTGGCCAGATGGCATGGTGATACAACTTGGATAGGGCAAAGAGGCCCTCCTTAAATAGAAAATTCCTGCCCCCAGGGGTGCTCCAGGCTTCCCCTGAGGGTTCTTTCTATTATGGTGAGGAACAGTGAGATACCATTACATGAGACATTTTTGATGGTTTTAAAAAGCTTTTACAGTTACATGAGGCATTTCTTCTGGTTGGAAAAAGCTGGTACACGGGTTTCATGCATGTACAGCCCTGCATAAACTGCTGTGAAGTGCAGATAAAATATATTCCTGTGAAGTAGTGGTGGTTGGTTTGGTGCAATTTGTTTCTTTCCAAATGTATTGCTGATCAGTACTGGTGGTTTTTTTGGTGCTGCATGGTCTTGACTGCCTGCATATATTGCTGGGTAGCCCTGTGGTAATTGAACTGGTAGGTTCTTTGGTATCACATGCTTCTGACTACATAAACTGCTGTGTGGTGCTGAGGTTGTTGGTACTGCATGGTTCTGGCTGCCTGCATATATTGATGGGTAGCCCTGTGTTACTTGTACTGGTGGATTGTTTTTGTATCACATGCTTCTGACTACATAAATTGCTGTGTGGTGCTGAGGTTGTTTGGTACTTTGTGTTTCTGGTTGAGACTGATTCAACTTCCTCCTGCATATACTGTCCTGTATACTTCTGCATAGCCTTATGTAGGTGTATTTGTTTGTTTGTTAGGTTCCGGTTGAGGTTGGTTCCACTTCCTCCTGCCTATACTGTCCTGTATACTTCTGCATAGCCTTGAGTATGTGTATTTGCTTGTTTTTTGGGTTCTGTTTGAGAGTGGTTCCACTTCCTCCTGCATATACTGTTCCTGTATACCTCTTCACAGGCTTCTGTATGTATATTTGAATGCATTCTGGGTGAGGTGACAGAAGCTGAAATAGTTGCACCGCCTCCTTTATCTGCATTGCTGTATTCTGGCTGAGGTAATGGGGTTGGTGTATTGTTCTGGTGTTGAGGGTAAGCACTTACTTGTATGTACTTGAGGGTTTGTAAGGTATGTCTTTATGCCTTTCACAGAGCTGTGACACCTGGTTAAGTATGAGTTTTCCACAGTTGAAGCATTCTTGGGCTGTATCTTTCAATCCATGAGGAATAGGGTGGTACTTTGGCTGAGTGACTATAGGTTCTCTTGGATTTAGAATCCATTTCTGAGGTTTATTTGAGGGTTTGAGCTGTTTTTATAGTAAAAAAGTGAGACTGGTGGCTATGGGACAGTTTTGGTCTACCACATACCCCCCAGACTTAATGCTGTCCACAGCATTCCTGTCCATAGACATCAGACTCCACATCCTATCTTCCTTTGTCTTATTCTTCTGCTTCTTGTTGTGGTTTTATGGATGATGGAGGGTTAAAAAACCTCCAGAACAGATTATTGTCAGCTGGCTACTATATAGAACCAACTGACTAAAGCCACCAAAAATAAAATATGGAAATGATCAATTAAAAATAAAAATTGAGAAACAAAAACTTCAACTGTAATAAATCCAAAAATATTATTCAAAAAATGGATTTGCCGTGCCAATTTAGGTAGAGTCACCCACAAGCACCATCCCCAAAAAGTTACTCCTTCAGGTAGAACCATGGTTCACCCATGTACCCTCCGCAACCATGACAGGAAGCTAAAGCACGCTTTTGTCCATAGCTCCGCACGCAGGGGCATACCCTCTGCAATGGCGCAAAGAAGCTACAGCACCCGCCGGCCAGCTTTATACCCTCCGCAACTGCGCAAAGAAGCTAGGGCAAGCTTTTTTCCATAGCCCAGCCCAGGTGTGGTGCCCCATCCTGGACACCCTGGCCACCTTAAGACCTCAATCCATAAACTGTTGCGCAAACGTACTGTCTGGCATCTAAAAAACACTTCCAACTCATCCTCAGGTTCATCCGCATTGTCATCCTTGCGCGTCCCGCGTCCCTCATCCCCGCATCATCATCCTTGCTGTCGCGCGTTGCTTGTCATCCTTGCGCGTTGCGCGTCCCTTATCCACACCGTTGTTGTTGCGCGTCCTTATCCTTGCTTGTTGCGCGCCGCGCGTCCTTATCCTTGCGCGTTGCGCGGCACTCATTCTCATTGCTACCGTTGCGCGGCGCTCATCCATGATTTACCAAATCCATCCCGACCGCACCCCCAAGCATTTGTCAAATCCTTGGATCCGTCAAATCTCCCATCTCACTTGATCTATCAGTTGTGAATCTCAAGCCTGTCAGGATTTACTCAACCGTCTTGAACCAATCTCCTATCCGCCCATCTGCGCTCTCACAAACTTCATCCGTCACCTTTCCTGGGGCTCTCCCACCCACTTCCGCCTTTGAAAGAGGGGTGAAGAGTGTCAACTACTGCCCGTGGACATCCGCGGCGGTTTGGTTCATTTCCCTTTCCCACCCCGTCCGCCTTTGGACAAGGGGTGGGTGATTCCGGTATTGTTGCGTGCACCCATCCATGGAAGGACTTGAGTGACCACATGATTTTCTTTCCTTTTTTGCTCTATTTTTAGAATCCGTTGTACATAGTCTAACAGGGCCTCCTGCCCATATAAGGAGGGTCTCTCCCCTGCCTTTTGGATCCATCATTGGAGCATGGAATCATCCAGCATGAAATCAGCACACCCTTGATCCTTGAGCTTCCATACTCAAACCCTTGATCCTTGATCCTTATCACCAACCAATAGCCTTGCTGGTTGAAGAAAAATTCTGTCTGTTGGAATTTTTGAATGTGTTATACCACTCCTTGATCCCTTTCTCTGGCCATACTAATCCTGATCCCTGATCACCTTTCTGGAGCAAATCACAATTGATTGAAGAGGTCTTATTAAGCTTAAGACCTTGAGTTTCATACCTCCCCTTAGCTTCTTTGGAGTTGCATTCTGCCAGCCTACTCTTGAGTCCCTTGAGAAGTGTTGAGGTTATCCTTGCTTCAAATCAGTTACTGTTTGCTTTAGAGCTTCTTAAACATTGTCTTTGTCCTGTAAAGCCACCCTCAGTTATCTGGTACCCTTCAAGGACTTGATTGCGGAGAGTTGGGCAGGTTCATTGAGAACCTGGAGGTTGCTTGGGTTTGAGTTGATCATCCCCAATCTTCTGCTTACAACCAGAGTTATTAGCGTGTGGGCCTTGTTCACATACAACAGCTTTTGTTCTTTGAACTCTAAGGGGACTTTAACTTCTTTTGTTCAAGTTTTTCCCTGCATAATCTTGTCTCAGATAGTGCTGTTCAATTGCTAGCAAACTATTATCATCTTTATCCTCTACTCCTTGATTCCTCATTTACCAGTTTCTGGACCTTGATCTTGGTTACATTTAAATATTTTTGTAACACTCAGGAGGGCAGCCTAAACAGCACCTTTCCCCTCTACAGAAGTGCCACGGCCTAGCATCATTTGGAGTCTTACACCGGGCGCAACCGCATACCCTTTAAAACTGCGCAAACAAGCTAAGGCACGCGCTGGCCCTGCAAGCAGTCAAGCAAATACCTCATGCAAGCCTGGAGTAGTTGCTAGTCAGAGACAACCGCAAGTGGCAGTTGCTACCAACTCTGGCAGGTAGTCAAGCAACTACTGCGCTGGGCGGTTGCTACCTGTTTCCATCCTTTCAAGTAGTCAATCCACTAACCTGCGTGGGCTCTTAGCAACTGTCCAGACAATTGCGCAACGCAACAAACTGGATCAATGGAAAGCCCCCTCTCCAAAAACGGCAACTGGCTGTATGGTAGCACATATACACCCTACAGCCCTGTTGCACACCACATGGGGCCCAAAGAGCGCCACCATGTGATGAGGAACAGTATGAAAACAAATAAACCAACAAAAAATCTGGAAAAATGGGCCCTGCACCCTTTTCAAAACTATATCAAAGGTTGTGAGGGCCCCTGGAAAAGGGCCTGTATGGTAGGTTTGTGCCCAAAAGGGTACATGATTAGTTACTTTAACACCCTGAGAGTCTGTCATGAGGATAAACAGAGGCCAAGCTTTGTGCTAGATGGCTCACAAGGTACAAAACAACAATAAAACACCCACCTTGTGTCCCTGGTAACTAAAACTGTATGTAACTAAACTTTACTAGTAGTGTACTGTCCAATTAAGTGACTGTAAAACAACCCAATATGGACAAAAGAGCCTCAGAATAAAAATAGTATTGCAAAATGGGGTCTCCAGAGCATTTTTTCAAGGAACTGGCTTCAGGAAGCCATGAATTATATTTAAAAATATTAATTGAATACTACTTCTTTGGTAGATACAATGAGGTCATCAAGGGTACAGAATCATGGATCAAGCCCCAAGAATGATGACATAGGTATTCCTGTACCTCTGTAGTGACCAGAGCAGGTCTACAAAAACACACTGATGGCTCCCTAGCATCAGCACTAGCCTGGGCCACCCTCCTTTGGCTGGTAAAAAGACCGTATCATGAGGGGAAACAAAGAATATACAAAAAGGCTCTTCCCCAGAATTTCTAACTCATCCTTCCAGTCATATAGTCTTTATTGCTTCAGATATTTTTTTCCTCAAGCAATCAAACCCTTATAAGAATTAAGTGTATGATCCTGGACCACTTTCTGATAAAATTATAGACAAAACTCTTGAATCATTACTTTTTGGCCAAAATCTATATCTAACCTTTCAGCCTGCCTCAGAACCAGCTTCCAGCACCCTGAATCCCTGATTATTGGTCCATCCATCAAGAATAAGTCCGGATCTAGACCTAGTAAGTGATCCTGCTGACTTATACTCTTTTTGTAGGTTCTGCATAACCCAAACCCCAATGGAATTTCAAAAATCCTTCTTGAAAGGAGTCCTTGTAAACCCCACAGGCACCACAATTTCACCTATATTGTCCTTAAAAGACATATACCTGTGTTCTGGAGGGCTCAACAACCCCACTAAGGTCTTGGCCCCTCCTTTTAATTTTATTTTGATGATTAAATATATAAATTTAACCCTTTTAGCCTAAATATATCTCTGGCATTTTTAACATTTTTACTTTGAAATTTCCATCACCTGCAAAGGCTAGAAGGAGCTAGGTCCTTGGAATATAGTAGGATGATAATCATGGAGGGTTAAAACCCCTCCAGAATGAATTATGGAGGGTTAAAACCCCTCCAGAATGGATTATGGAGGGTTAAAACCCCTCCAGAATGGATTATGGAGGGTTAAAACCCCTCCAGAATGGATTATGGAGGGTTAAAACCCCTCCAGAATGGATTATGGAGGGTTAAAACCCCTCCAGAATGGATTATGGAGGGTTAAAACCCCTCCAGAATGGATTATGGAGGGTTAAAACCCCTCCAGAATGGATTATGGAGGGTTAAAACCCCTCCAGAATGGATTATGGAGGGTTAAAACCCCTCCAGAATGGATTATGGAGGGTTAAAACCCCTCCAGAATGGATTATGGAGGGTTAAAACCCCTCCAGAATGGATTATGGAGGGTTAAAACCCCTCCAGAATGGATTATGGAGGGTTAAAACCCCTCCAGAATGGATTATGTAGGGTTAAAACCCCTCCAGAATGGATTATGGAGGGTTAAAACCCCTCCAGAATGGATTATGGAGGGTTAAAACCCCTCCAGAATGGATTATGGAGGGTTAAAACCCCTCCAGAATGGATTATGGAGGGTTAAAACCCCTCCAGAATGGATTATGGAGGGTTAAAACCCCTCCAGAATGGATTATGGAGGGTTAAAACCCCTCCAGAATGGATTATGGAGGGTTAAAACCCCTCCAGAATGGATTATGGAGGGTTAAAACCCCTCCAGAATGGATTATGGAGGGTTAAAACCGCTCCAGAATGGATTATGGAGGGTTAAAACCCCTCCAGAATGGATTATGGAGGGTTAAAACCCCTCCAGAATGGATTATGGAGGGTTAAAACCCCTCCAGAATGGATTATGGAGGGTTAAAACCCCTCCAGAATGGATTATGGAGGGTTAAAACCCCTCCAGAATGGATTATGGAGGGTTAAAACCCCTCCAGAATGAATTATGGAGGGTTAAAACCCCTCCAGAATGGATTATGGAGGGTTAAAACCCCTCCAGAATGGATTATGGAGGGTTAAAACCCCTCCAGAATGGATTATGGAGGGTTAAAACCCCTCCAGAATGGATTATGGAGGGTTAAAACCCCTCCAGAATGGATTATGGAGGGTTAAAACCCCTCCAGAATGGATTATGGAGGGTTAAAACCCCTCCAGAATGGATTATGGAGGGTTAAAACCCCTCCAGAATGGATTATGGAGGGTTAAAACCCCTCCAGAATGGATTATGGAGGGTTAAAACCCCTCCAGAATGGATTATGGAGGGTTAAAACCCCTCCAGAATGGATTATGGAGGGTTAAAACCCCTCCAGAATGGATTATGGAGGGTTAAAACCCCTCCAGAATGGATTATGGAGGGTTAAAACCCCTCCAGAATGGATTATGGAGGGTTAAAACCCCTCCAGAATGGATTATGGAGGGTTAAAACCCCTCCAGAATGGATTATGGAGGGTTAAAACCCCTCCAGAATGGATTATGGAGGGTTAGCAGTCACTGTGCAACCTGCACAAGGACTGTGCTGTCAGCTTTCCTCTTTGTCAGAGCAAGCTGCAAAAGTAACAGAAATAAAATAAAAATAATAATATTAAAGTAACTTAAGAAGGAGTAGGAAGACCAAAAATATTTTTTCAAAAATGGATTTTCCACCGAAAATTAGGTAGGGTCAATCACTGACCCCACCCTTGAAATCCAACTCCTTATATTTTTCAATAATTAAGGAAAGAATGACCAAAATACCACGGCACCACTATTGAACTTTTTCACCAATTAAATATTTCACATGTACCGTCACGTTTAGTTTTCACACATAAAATTCAGTTAGAATTGAGGTGTTGTGTATATTTTAGGAGTTAGAGACAGAAATGTGTTCTGTTGCAATTCCTGCACGCAGCCGCAGCAGCCAATACACCCACGCGCGGCTGAGCTACAGCACTGTCACCCTGTCAAAGCCGTGTACGCAGCCCATGGACTCTGAGAAGTACGCAGCCGCGGTGTAGAGACTCCTGTGGGATTATATAAATAAAAGTAGCAAATAGTTTGCTGGAAGTCCTTGAAGGGGAATTTAGTATTACTTCTAATCCTTTAGAGTATGAGTAAATACTAAGAGTGGTTTTGAATTACCTGCCCTTCTAGTACTATAGTAAGTCTGCACAATAATTTATTTAAATTAATGGCTGGTTTCTTTGAGACTTAAAATAGGTCTCAGATCAGACCTAGATTAGTTATTGATTGATATTGGTAGGGTTTGTTGAAGAATGGACCAGATGTATTGGACTATTGGTTATTTATTGATCAGATATATGTGATCTTGACCAATATCCCAATATTCAAGGGTTCAAGGGTTTATCAAAGGGATGGTTCAGGAGAGGACCCAAGGATGGGTTTAACCACAGGGGCTGGGTAGAGGAAAAGGTTGGTGGTTGCTTTTGCTTGTGCTCTCTTTCTTTGTAAGGGTTATTTATTAATTGAAGGGTGGTTCTTCTTTAATTTTGGTGCTGAATATTTAGGTCACAGAAGAACCCTTATTCCAGCACCTGTTGGGGGTTTCAATTGGCTAAAGATGGGTAATAACTTGGTTTCTGATTTCTTGTTTCCTTTATAACTGGTTCACTGATACTATTTATCTGGGTAGGTACCACAGATGGGTACTGATGTGTAAGCTGGGGTGGGATGTGCCAGATGGCATGAGGAGGTATGAGGATGATGATGATGGATACAACCTGGATAGGGCAGAGAGGCCCTCATTAAATAGACAATCTGGTCCTCAGGGGATGCTCAGGGCTGCCCCTGAGGGTGCCCTGGGGCTTCCCCTGTTACAGTGGGATACAGGTACATGAGACATTTTAGCTGGTTGGAAAAAGACATTGCATGAAACTGAGGGAATTATGCTGGTTGGACAAAAGACACTGCATGAAACTGAGGCAATTCTGCTGGTTGGACAAGGCTTTTACAGGTGTTTCCTGCATGCACAGCCCTGCATAAACTGCTGTGAAGTGCAGATACAATATATTCCTGTGCAGTACTGGTGGTTTGTTTGGTGTTACTTGCTTCTACCTTCATGTATTTCTTGTGCATTACTGGTGGTCTTGTTTGTTGCTGCATGGTCTTGGCTGCCTGCATATATTGCTGGGTAGCCCTGTGGTACTTGTACTGGTGGTTTGTTTGGTATCACATGCTTCTGACTACATAAATTGCTGTGAGGTGCTGAGGGTTGTTGGTACTGGTAGTTTATTTGGTATCACATGCTTCTGACTGCATAAATTGCTGTGTGGTGCTGAGGGTTGTTGGTACTGGTACTTTGTTTGTATCACATGCTACTAGCTGCATAAATTGCTGTGTGGTGCTGAGGTTGTTTTGTACTGCATGGTTCTGGTAGTTTGTTTGGTATCACTTCCTCCTGCATATATTGCTCCTGTATACTTCTGCACAGCCTTCTGTATGTATGCTTGCTTATTGGTTTGGTTCTGGTTGAGTCTGGTTCCACTTCCTCCTGCTTATACTGTCCTGTATACTTCTGCATAGCCTTTTGTATGTGTATTTGAATGTATTCTGAGTGATGTGACAGGAGCTGAACTAGTTGCACTGCCTCCTGCATCTGTATTTCTGTATTCTGGCTAAGGTGACAGGGTTGGTGTATGGTTCTGGTGTTGAGGGTAGGCTGTAACTAGTATGTACTTGAGGGTTTGCAAGGTATGTCTTTATGCCTTCCACAGAGCTGTGACACCTGGTAGGGTATGAGTTTGCCACAGTTGAAAGGTTCTTGGGCTGTATCTTCTAATCCATGAGAGATAGAGGGGTACTTTGGCTGAGTGACTATAGGTTATTTGTGATGTAGAATCCATTTCTGAGGTTACTTTGAGGGTTTGAGCTGTTGTTACACTAGAAAAGTGAGTCTGATGGCTATAGGACAGGTTTGGTCTACCACAGCGGGACTATGGGTTGACAAAGTGAAAGGCAGCCTGAGAAACCTAGGTACCACGTAAACATGCTACAACCTACAGGCGAACATTCTACATATGTAATAAATGTTCCTGTGGATAGTAGATAGTCTAAAAATAGATAAACTTATTTACAAATACCTAAATAACCTTTATACATATCTTTTATTAAATATAATTCAAAGTACCAAAAATTTCAAAAATAAGATAATGACTACTTCTAAGAATATATTAAAATACTTTCATATACTATTATGAGAATTTATAGACATATATATTTTTGTAAAATACTAAAAAAACTAATGATGTAAAAATATTACATGAATACCCATGACTTATATTTTAAGTAATTATTTTAGTAAATCAACTGAAATTTGAAAATAAGGAGTAAAATCAATATCATGACTTTACTCCAATTATTTAATACATAATGAGAACTCACCTGAAATCAAACTATCTGTAGGAAGGTATATTAAAATAATGATTAACTTACTTGGAACATTTACTAAGTATAATTAATTAAATAATAAATAAAAAAGACAAATTAGTGTTATTCACACATCCAAACATCAATTATAAAGTAGAATAGTTCCCATACCCTGTGGAATTAGATGCTACCCAGGCTACAGCACCAAGTAAATGTGACAGGACGCCACCGGTGTGGTGCCCCATCCTGGACAGCCTGGCCACCTTAAGACCTCAATCCATGAACTGTTGCGCAAACGTACCATCCGGCATCTAAAAAAAAAAAAAAATAATAATTCCAACTCATCCTCAGGCTCATCCTCACCGTCATCATTGCGCGCCGCGCGTCCTTATCCTTGCGCGTCACGCGCCGCGCGTCCTTATCCTTGCGCTTCGCGCTTTGCGCGTCCTTATCCTTGCGCGTCGCGCGGTGCTCATCCTCATTGCTACCGTCGCGCGGCGCTCATCCTCATTGCTACCGTTGGGCGGCGCTCATCCATGATTTACCAAATCCATCCCAACCGCACCTCCAAGCATTTGTCAAATCCTTGGATCTGTCAGCCTGCTACTTAGCACAGAGCAACCTGACAAAGCAACAACAATAATAATATTAACAAAATTAAAAGGAAAAAAGATAAATGAATAAATAAAATTATTATAAAATGAAGGAGTAGGAAATCCATAAATATTATTGCAGAAATGGATTCCCCACCCAAAATAAGGTAGGGTCACTCACTAACCCCACCCTTGAATTCTTACTCCTTATATTTTCTAATCAATTTAATAGAAAATGGTAAATGACCACAGCACCAGTATGGCACCTTTTTAGCCATTTTAATATTTCACATGATATGTCATGTATAGGTTTCACACCTAAATTTCAGTCGAAATCCAGGTGTTGTGTGTAGTTTAGGAGTTACACGGGAAATTGTTTTTTGTCACAATTCCCGCACGCAGCCCTGCGTCCCTACAGCGCTGGTCTCCCCCGTACGCAAACTCCTGCACGCAGCCCCGCGTCCCTACTGCGTTGGACTCCCGCGTACGCCAACTCCCGCACGCAGCCCCGCGTCCCTACAGCGCTGGACTCCCGCGCAACTGAATTCCCGCACGCAGCCCCGCGTCCCTACAGCGTTGGACTCCCGCGTACGCCAACTCCCGCACGCAGCCCCGCGTCCCTACAGCGCTGGACTCCCGCGCAACCAAAGTCCCGCGCAGGTAATCCCGTGAACTAGTCACGCGCGCAGCGGTACAGTCCCCCGCGCGCATCTGAGCAGCAGATCAGTCCCCGCGCACATTTGAATGGACTGATCCCCGCGCCTCCTGCCGTGATCAGTTTGACATCCAGGTACCGCTCAGAGGAGCTACAATATAGTAGGATCTACACTACATATGTAAAGCTACCACACAAGCATGATTTATAGTTCAAAAACCTTAAAAATCAATTAAAATTAGTTATTAACCAATTTTTAGTATTTTTTATTACTTAAATAAAGATCCAGACTTACCATGAAATAAGTTGATCAGAACCTTCAAAGACCACAAAAATAAATAAGGAGTGGTCGTAAAAATTATTAAAAATTACATACAGGATCAGCAGAGGATGGAGAATCAATAAACATCCACGTCTGCTCACTTTGGACCAGTACTTACAGTACAAATTGAGGATCAGTGCAGGATCAGCAAAATGACTAATCTATTGATTAACAGATCCTGCAGCTAAAAAGGAGCTGTTCCTTGACGGATCTAAGGCCAGCAGGCTAACAGCACCTTGAAAACGTGTCAATCTTGCCCTGATTGCCCCCCTAGCCTCAGCCCATGGCTAGTACCCCATCTAGAGGCCCTCAAGCACCCAAAAAAGAATATTTAAACAAGCTCTTTTTGCGCTTCTGTTTCCAATCAGTTATCAGTTATCAGGAATTATTTATTATCAATCAGACACGGTGTCATTGTTAATCAAGTGCTTATATGAAGATAAGCAAGTGATTTATGACTTAGTCTGTAGTAGTATTATTTACCTTTATTAACCAATCAACCATTGAAGTTTAGTCAAGCAATCTAACCCATCTGCTCTGAAACCCTTCCAATTATTCCAGGATTTTCGTGGTCAAGTGCTCAGAGTGAGTTTTCCCTTCCTGTCTAGGCCACTTGTGCTGTTAAGCCCGGCCATTAGTGGAATAAGTCCTTTCTAAGGCACCCATATATATTCCAAGGTTCTTAAACTGCCTAAGGAGGCCCCTTGAAGAGAGGTTGCTAGTCTGTAAAGATCCCCAGTAGTATAATACTGTGGCCCCTCTTTTTATATTATATTTAAAATATTTATAACCAAACCAAATAAACCTTGCACTTGCTCTTACAATACCATTATTGGAGCTTTAAAGTGTTTATTCTTTGGAATATTATTGCTCCAAGTTCTTTTATCACTCTCTTTAGCTAAAGGACTGCAAGGTTCCTGGTATCAGAGAGCTGACAGGATCTGTCAAATCTCCCATCTCACTCAATCTATCAGTCGTGAATCTCAAGCCTGTCAGGATTTACTCAACCTTCTCAAGCCAATCTCCTATCTGCCCATCCGCGCTCTCATGAACTTCATCCGTCACCTTTCCTGGGGCTCTCCCCCCCACTTCCGCCTTCGGACAAAGGGTGAAGAGTTTCAACTACCGCCCATGGACATCCGCGGCGGTTTGGTTCATTTCCCTTTCCCACCTTGTCCGCCTTTGGACAAGGGGTGGGTGATTCCGGTATTGTTGCATGCACCCATCCATGGACGGACGCGAGTGACCACATGATTTTCTTTCCTTTTTCGCTCTATTTGTAGAATCCGTTGTACATAGTCTAACAGGGCCTCCTGCCCATATAAGGAGGGGCTCTCCCCTGCCTTTTGGATCCATCATTGGAGCATGGAATCATCCAGCATGAAATCAGCACACCCTTGATCCTTGAGCTTCCATACTCAAACCCTTGATCCTTGATCCTTATTACCAACCAATAGCCTTGCTGGTTGAAGAAAAATTCTGTCTGTTGAAATTTTTGAGTGTGTTATACCACTCCTTGATCCCTTTCTCTGACCATACTGGTCCTTATCTGTCAGCCTGCTACTTAGCACAGAGCAACCTGACAAAGCAACAACAATAATAATAATAACAAAATTAAAAGGAACAAAGATAAATGAAAGAATAAAATTATTATAAAATGAAGGAGTAGGAAATCCATAAATATTATTGCAGAAATGGATTCCCCACCCAAAATAAGGTAGGGTCACTCACTGACCCCACCCTTGAATTCTTACTCCTTATATTTTTTTAATTAATTTAACACAAAATGGTAAATGACCACGGCACCAGTATGGCACCTTTTAGCTATTTTAATATTTCACATGATATGTCATGTATAGGTTTCACACCTAAATTTCAGTCGAAATCCAGGTGTTGTGTGTAGTTGAGGAGTTACACGGGAAATTGTGTTTTGTCACAATTCCCGCATGCAGCCCCGCGTCCCTAGCGCTGGTCTCCTGCGTACGCAAACTCCCGCACGCAGCCCCGCGTTGGACTCCCGCGTACGCCAACTCCCGCACGCAGCCCCGCGTCCCTAGCGCTGGTCTCCCGCGTACGCAAACTCCCGCACGCAGCCCCGCGTTGGACTCCCGCGTACGCCAACTCCCGCACGCATCCCCGCGCCTCCTATGACATCCAGGTACCGCTCAGAGAAGCTACAATACAGTAGGATTTACACTACATATGTAAAGCTACTACACGAGCATAGATTATGGTTCAAAAACCTTAAAAATCAATTAAAATTAGTTATTAACTAATTTCTAGTATTTTGTATTAATTAAATAAAGATCCAGACTCACCACGAAATAAGTTGATCAGAACCTTCAAAGACCACGAAACTACATAAGGAGTGGTCGTAAAAATTATTAAAAATTACATACAGGATCGGCAGAAGATGGAGAATCAATAAACATCCGCGTCTGCTCACTTTGGACCAGTACTTACTGTACAAATTAAGGATCAGTGCAGGATCAGCAAAATGACTAATCTATTGATTAACAGATCCTGCAGCTAAAAAGGAGCTGTTCCTTGACAGATCTAAGGCCAGCAGGCTAAAGGCACCTTGAGGACGTGCCAATCTTGCCCTGATTGCCCCCCTAGCCTCAGCCCATGGCTAGTACTCCTTCTAGAGGCCCTCAAAGCACCCAAAAGAATATTTAAACAGGCCCTTTTTGCCCTTCTGTTTCCAAAAAAGTTAATCAGTTATCAGGAATTATTTATTATCAATCAGACACGGTGTCATTGTTAATCAAGTGCTTATATGAAGATAAGCAAGTGATTTATGACTTAGTCTGTAGTAGTATTATTTACCTTTATTAACCAATCAACCATTGAATTTTAGTCAAAGCAATCAACCCCATCTGCTCTGAAACCCTTCCAATTATTCCAGGATTTTCGTGGTCAAGTGCTCAGAGTGAGTGTTTCCCTTCCTGTCTAGGCCACTTGTGCTGTTAAGCCCAGCCATTAGTGGAATAAGTCCTTTCTAAGGCACCCATATTTATTCCAAGGTTCTTAAACTGCCTAAGGAGGCCCTTTGAAGAGAGGTTGCTAGTCTGTAAAGATCCCCAGTAGTATAATACTGTGGCCCCTCTTTTTATATTATATTTAAAATATTTATAACCAAACCAAATAAACCTTGCACTTGCTCTTACCATACCATTATTGGAGCTTTAAAGTGTTTATTCTTTGGAATATTATTGCTCCAAGTTCTTTTATCACTCTCTGTAGCTAAAGGACTGCAAGGTTCCTGGTATCAGAGAGCTGACAACTGGGGGTCTGGCCGGTTAATATCCTCAATAATTAATTTTTTAATTAATTATCTCCTGGACCAGTTATTTATATAAAAAAAAATTATATATATAAGTAGAAATACTTATTATTTATCTTGATCTTTTGATTTGTCCAGTGGATTTAAAAACCAACGGAGAATTGATCAATTATTATTTAAATCTTCTTAAACAGAAAAAAGAAGAAAAATTACGTAACTTTGTGCCTGTTGTTATAACTCTTGAACAGAAACAAGAGAGACTTCTTTATTATAGACAACAAATCTTAAAAGAAAAGGAACAAGAGTGAGAAAGAATTATCAATTTTAACTCCTTGCTAAGACAGCACAAAGAGTGGAAAACCTATCAAAGAAAGCTTTCTGCTTTTAAGAGACGGTATCCAAATTATAAAAGTGAGCTTTGATCTCCTTTTTATTTTTTTATAAAAAAAAAAAATCACAAAAACTCGAAAATTATAATAAAAATTATTATAAAATAAATAAATATATAACTTATATTTTTTATTATTTTATCCTTTCTAGTGGACTTTGTCTTTGGTGATCTTATTGACCAAGACCTCTTAGAGGACGTCCCAGACTGTGGACCCTTGGATTTGTCCCAAGATTTGATTGGAACCCACTCAGATCCCATTGGAATACCCTCCAAGGACGGTCCTGACCCCAACAAGGACTTAGTGCCTTTAAACCTTCATATAAGTAAGAAATATATTTTTTTTTAATAAAAAAATTACTCGAAAAAAAAATTATTATTTTTTTTACACAATTTCGACAAAAACTTATATAATCTTTAAAAATGCATCAAAACAGACGCAACACCCGCGCCAGTGGACGCGCCCCGTCATATGGATCTTTGCCCGGAGGAACCCGTGTGGGCAAGGATGCCAGTCGCGAACGCAATGCGGATCGAGCCAGTGATCGCTCCAATCCAAGCGACCGTGACAACGACCGCAGCCGCCAACTTGACCAACTCACCGTTGGAGAGCCGTCCCTTGTTGAACGTGAAATCCCAGGAGGACACCGTTCCACCTACGCCACCCCAGCCGGACTCCTCCAAGGAGGAGAAAATAAAGTTATTGGTGAAAGAACACGTGGGTCATTGGGAACTGTTCAAACAGGCTCAGACCCAGGAAGACCAGCAGGGTATGAGAAAAGCCATATCTTTGGCAAAGAAGACTCAAATAACCCTCCAAAAATTAATTCCCAAGAGAGAAGTAGAAGGTTACGTGAAGAATTGGAATCCTTGGGACCAATTAGTTTCCTTAAGAGGAAACAACAACAACAGGAAGAAGAGATCTCTAGCCCATCAGAAATTAAAGAGCCCCAAAGAGTGGGACAATATAATATCTTTGGCAAGAAAATGGAAGAAAGTGTACCGCAATTAGACGTAGAAACTTTCAACTTGTTTTCCATAAATGTTTCTCATAACTTTGATATCATTGGCAAATGTTTTGATAAAGTATATGAGCAATTGGATAAAGTAAATACCAATTTTGGTAAAGTCATGCAATCCCAATCCAACTTGATTAAAATCCATGAGTTAGAAGTAAAAAAAATAAGAGACAGCATTAGTCTGAGTAAAGGAGAACTAATGAATTACCTAGAAAACAATACTTCAGCTATCCAAGAAGAAATTCTTCTATCTATTGAGCAAATCAAAGAAGGTATTAATAAAACAGACCACACTTCACCTACTCATATTATTAATAAAATTGATTCATTAAGTAACAAACTTGATCTGGAATTAGGCATGATTAAGAATGATCTCAGAGATCTGAAGATAAACTTATCTCAACCCATTGCAGACTCTGATGAAATCAGACCTTCCAAGTACCACAGTACACCCCAACTACCTTCTAGACCAAGACTAACAAGGCTTGAATCTTTCAGACCTAGTCCCACTCCTGAAGTAGAACAAGCATTAAAATTACTTCCCCCTATCACTGAGTGGCCTAAATTCTCCGGAGAAGGAGAATACAATCATGTCAGCTTTATTAAGTTTATTGGCTATAATCTGGCCTCTTATGAACTTCCTGATAACATAGCCGTAGTAAGACTACCTAGACTGTTTGAAGGAGTAGCCCTTGACTGGTTCATCAATAAGAGAGAAGAGGTAGGATCTTTGTCATGGAATTCATGGAAAGATTTGATTAAGGAACAATTTGGTACCAGAATTTGGAAAAGAAAAATGATGAAGACTTTCAAAACTTCCTTGTTTGATCCATCTAAGGACAAACCTCACAAATGGTGCCTTGACCAGAAGAGAAGACTAGACTGCTTCTACCCAAATGCTGATAAAGAAGAAGTCAATGAAAGACTCCTCAACCTATGTCCAGGACAACTTAACCATAGCCTAAGATGCAGAATGCCCATGAACTCTGACCTTTCCACTCTCATAGGAGTATTAGAAGAAACTATTGACATGAATGGCTTAGACAAAAAGCTTAATAAACCCAGAGAACCAACTACTAGGAATAAGGAAGATTATAATAACAAGAATAAAGAACCTCTACCTATCAACTCAGAAGCCAAGAATAATTTGGTGACCAAAGAAAAGACATGTTGGAATTGCAACCAAACAGGGCATGTAAGACCTGACTGTCCTTTACCCAGGAGAAAGATTAATCCTATTGAAGGAGAAGAGGATGACACTAATCCTGACCCCCAACTAGATGACACTGATGGTTCCATCTCTGAATATGACCTAATTATCACTAATCCCATTAATGTCATCGAAGTTAACATAGAATCTTCCCTAGATATTAACCCTGTTAATGAAGATAGCAATTTGCCTCAAAAATGGACACCCAACATGAAAATCCAACATGTTTCTGAAGCTAAGACCTTAACCCTTAAACCTTCTATTGGAAAAGGGTACACCAGTGGTAAAACTTGTTATGCCACTGGCTTGATACAAGGTTCCCCCGTAAAATTACTTCTAGACAGTGGAGCCTTCTGCTCTTGTGTTGGAACTGACTACTTAGATAAACAGGATTCCAACTGGAAGAAAAACTTACTACCTGTACCTCGAGCTAAGTTCAGCAGCTGTAACTCACCTCTCAATGCTATTGGAGTATGGCCAACAGAAATTGTACTCCCCCACTCTAAAGGATCAATCAAGATAAAGATTGAATTTGTAGTACTTCAAAATGGAGTATGTGATTATTTTATTATAGGAAATGATTCTCTTTGCCTGTACGGGATAGATGTCTTCCAGAGTAAAGGGAGATATTTCACTATAGGAGGAGATTGGAACAAGAAGTTCCAAATATGCCATGTCAATGCTAAAACTACTGATTCCACTTATGAGAGACACTTAGAAACTTTTAACCAGGAATACTTTTCCCAAGCTGCCTTGAATTTCCAGCTTAGTGAAAACCAGAAAAGAGATATTCTCCAAGCATGCTTTGAGAACTAGAATGATTTTTGCACTAAAGACCATCCCATTGGTAATATTAAAGGTCATGATATGGTCTTAACTTTGACTATTAAGCCTCCTTACCCTCCTAACCTCAGGAGACCAGCTTACCCTTCTAGTCCAAAATCTAGGACTGCTCTAGAAAGCCACATCCAAGAACTAGTGGACTTACAAGTCTTACGGAAAGCAGGGCATAATGAGCAAGTAGACGTAACTACCCCCGTGATAATAGCCTGGCACAATGATAAGTCTAGGATGGTTTGAGACTTTAGAATGCTCAACAACTACACCCAAGCTGATTATTATCCTATCCCAAGGATTGACCACGCTCTACATAATCTTTCTAAAGCTAAGTTCATTACTACTATGGACATGTTGAAAGGCTTTCACCAAATACCTATCAGTCCGGATAGTAGGAAATTTATGAGAATTATATGTCATTTAGGCATATATGAGTATCTCAGAATGCCATTTGGTATTAAAAATGCTCCTTCCCACTTCCAAAGAATGATGGATACAGTCTTAGGAATGTTCATCAGACAAGGTTGGATGATGGTATACATAGATGATGTTATCATTTATTCAGACGATTGGGATACTCACATGGATAAAGTAAGGCTAGTGCTTAAAACAATTGCCACAGTAGGATTAAAAGTATCTATGAAAAAGTGCAACTTTGGATACAGAGAACTCAAAGCTCTAGGACACATTGTTTCTGGACTAACTTTAACTGCTGACCAAAGTAAGATAGCCGCAGTAATGAATAGACCTATGCCCCAGAACAAAACGGAACTCTTATCCTTTATAAGCTTCTGCAGCTATTACAGGAAGTACATACCTAAATTTGCTAACCTCACCAAGTGTTTATATGAGATCTGCAACAACAACACTTTGTTCAAAATGACTCATGAAAGATTGAAGAATTATGAGGAACTCAAAGTAGCTATGACTACTGCCCCAGTGTTGATACAACCAGATTATTCTAAACCTTTCAAACTTTACATAGATGCTAGCATGGAAGGATTAGGAGCTGCATTACACCAAGAAGTAATAGAAGAAGATAAACCAGTAGAGAAACCTATACTCTTCATATCTAGACAAGTCAAAGATACTGAAAAGAGATATGGCGCCAGCCAAATGGAATGCCTTGCTCTAGTATGGGCATTAGAAAAACTCCACTATTATTTGGAAGGTACAAATTTCGTGGTGATCACTGATTGCAATGCTGTTAGAACTCTCATGAACATGAAAACTCCTAGCAGGCATATGTTAAGATGGCAGATAGCCATACAACAGTACAGAGGTCAGATGACAATAGTCCACCAAGCTGGAGTTAAACATCAGAATGCTGACAGTCTTAGCAGAAATGCTCTACCAAATGATACTAGCAATCCTGCTCATGACCCAGAAGATCATGATATATTTCCTATACTAAACATTAACCTATTTAATCTTGAAGCCCCCATCATAGGAATTCACATATGTGAACTAGATGAATCACTGTTCAGCTCCATCAGAGAAGCATACAACTCTGGCATGAAGACTTTGATTAACATCATAGAAAGTACTTCACCTCCATCTGAACTCATAAACAGTTTACCTGAACCCCTACTGAAGTCCTATAAAGAAGGAAGATTCACACTGTGGGATGGGATAGTATATTACCGGCACAAACACTCTAGTGTTATAGTCTTGACCAAAGCAGAGCATATCAAACTTGTTTCAGCTGAATGTCATGATAATTGCTCTTCGGGTCACCTGTCTATTGATAGAACCCTAGATAAAGTAAAACAGACTGCCTGGTGGATCAACTGGAGAGACTCCACTATCAAGTATGTTTCAAGCTGTGAAATCTGTCAGAAGTCCAACAGGACCACTGGGAAAAGGTTTGGACTACTCCAAAGGATAGCTGAGCCCAGGAAAAGATGGGAAGTTTTCAACATGGACTTTGTAACAGGACTGCCCCCTGGTGGAGCTTACTCTTACAACTCAGTCCTGGTTATTGTAGAAAGATTTTCTAAGAAAGCCAAGTTTCTACCTAACCATAAGGAAGACACAGCTATGGAAGTAGCCTTACTCTTCTGGAACAGACTAATTGCTGATGTAGGAATTCCTAAGATTATTATCAGTGATAGAGACCCCAAATTCACGTCTGAATTCTGGAGAAACCTCCATGATATGTTAGGAACTACCTTAGCCTTTTCTACAGCTTATCACCCTCAGACAGATGGATTAGCTGAAAGAATGATCCAGACTCTAGAGGATATGCTCAGAAGGTTCTGTTGCTTTGGGATGGAGTACAAAAATACAGACGGATATTGCCATGACTGGGTTAGCCTTTTACCTGCACTAGAAATGGCCTATAACAGTAGTAAACACTCTACCACCAAAGAAGCCCCTTACATACTGGAAAGAGGATGGATCCCCAAATTGCCCAAAGATAACCTCAATCAGGAGTTGACTAATATCCATCCAACATCACTGGACTTCAAAAACATGATAGATATGGCAAACAAGCACGCTGCTAAGTGTGTACAAGATGCTGTTGAATACAACCAACAGAGGTGGGATAAAACTCACAAAGAACCTGATTTCAGAATAGGAGATCAAGTTCTAATTTCAACTGCCAATTTTAATAACTTGGCTGGTAATAGGAAACTCAGACCAGCCTTTGTTGGGCCTTTCAATATCAAGAAACTCCATGGTAAGAATGCCGTAGAAGTCATCCTCAGTAATGAACTCTCTAGGAAACACCCAGTCTTTCCAGTTAGCCTTGTCAAACACTACCATCCCAGAGAAGGTGAAAAGACCCCTTCACCTGAAATACCAGTCTTAGATGAGCCTGAGAAGGACAAAGGAAAAGTTAGTAAAATCCTTAAAGATAAAAAAGAAAGGATCCAAGGAAAAGATGTTAGACTTTACTTAGTCAGATACAAAGGAGAATCAGCTGATAAAGATGAATGGCTACCTGAAAACAACATTCCAGATGGACCTATACACCTGAGAAACTACAGAGCCAGTAAAAGACACCGAACCCCAAAAATTTTTTTTTTCAGATATAGTCATATCTTGGAGTGGGGGAATGTCAGCCTGCTACTTAGCACAGAGCAACCTGACAAAGCAACAACAATAATAATAATAACAAAATTAAAAGGAACAAAGATAAATGAATAAATAAAATTATTATAAAATGAAGGAGTAGGAAATCCATAAATATTATTGCAGAAATGGATTCCCCACCCAAAATAAGGTAGGGTCACTCAATGACCCCACCCTTGAATTCTTACTCCTTATATTTTTTAATTAATTTAATACAAAATGGTAAATGACCACAGCACCAGTATGGCACCTTTTAGCCATTTTAATATTTCACATGATATGTCATGTATAGGTTTCACACCTAAATTTCAGTCAAAATCCAGGTGTTGTGTGTAGTTTAGGAGTTACACGGGAAATTGTGTTTTGTCACAATCCCCGCACGCAGCCCCGCGTCCCTAGAGCGTTGGACTCCCGCGTACGCCGACTCCCGCACGCAGCCCCGCGTCCCTACAGCGCTGGACTCCCGCACAACTGAATTCCCGCGCAGGTAATCCCGTGACCTAGTCACGCGCGCAGCGGTACAGTCCCCCGCGCGCATCTGAGCAGCGGATCAGTCCCCGCGCGCATTTGAATGGACTGATCCCCAAGCCTCCTATGACATCCAGGTACCGCTCAGAGAAGCTACAATATAGTAGGATCTACACTACATATGTAAAGCTACCACACGAGCATAAAATATGGTTCAAAAACCTTAAAAATCAATTGAAATTAGTTAATAACTAATTTTGAGTATTTTTTATTAATTAAATAAAGATCCAGACTCACCACGAAGTAAGTTGATCAGAACCTTCAAAGACCACAAAACTACATAAGGAGTGGTCGTAAAAATTATTAGAAATTACATACAGGATCAGCAGAGGATTGAGAATCAATAAAAATCTACGTCTGCTCACTTTGGACCAGTACTTACTGTACAAATTGAGGATCAGTGCAGGATCAGCAAAATGACTAATCTATTGATTAACAGATCCTGCAGCTAAAAAGGAGCTGTTCCTTGACAGATCTAAGGCCAGCAGGCTAACAGCACCTTGAGGACGTGCCAATCTTGCCCTGATTGCCCCCCTAGCCTCAGCCCATGGCTAGTACCCCTTCTAGAGGTCCTCAAGCACCCAAAAAGGAATATTTAAACAGGCTCTTTTTGCCCTTCTGTTTCCAATCAGTTAATCAGTTATCAGGAATTATTTATTATCAATCAGACACGGTGTCATTGTTAATCAAGTGCTTATATGAATATAAGCAAGTGATTTATGACTTAGTCTGTAGTAGTATTATTTACCTTTATTAACCAATCAACCATTGAAGTTTAGTCAAGCAATCAACCCCATCTGCTCTGAAACCCTTCCAATTATTCCAGGATTTTCGTGGTCAAGTGCTCAGAGTGAGTGTTTCCCTTCCTGTCTAGGCCACTCGTGCTGTTAAGCCCGGCAATTAGTGGAATAAGTCCTTTCTAAGGCACCCATATTTATTCCAAGGTTCTTAAACTGCCTAAGGAGGCCCCTTGAAGAGAGCTTGCTAGTCTGTAAAGATCCCCAGTAGTAAATTACTGTGGCCCCTCTTTTTATATTATATTTAAAATATTTATAACCAAACCAAATAAACCTTGCACTTGCTCTTACCATACCATTATTGGAGCTTTAAAGTGTTTATTCTTTGGAATATTATTTCTCCAAGTTCTTTTATCACTCTCTGTAGCTAAAGGACTGCAAGGTTCCTGGTATCAGAGAGCTGACATTTCCCTTTAAGAAAACCAATTTATCCCAGGAATTCCAATTCTGCACGTAATATTCTACTTCTGTGGTGGTTATCCTCTTTTGCAGGTATATCTAGGTTTCTTTTTCTTGGGAAATTACCTTATTCATAGCTGGTATTCCCCTTTGGAATTGGGCCAACTTGAAGTTTTCCAATAAAGCCATGTTCTCCATGAGCAATTGTTTGATTTTTTCCTCCTTGTGTTGGTCTAGCTGGGAAGGAGGAATTGAAGGGGTAGCCTCCGCAGATAAGGTTTGTGGTGATTAAAATCTCTCAGTCATTGATTTGGTTGAGTTGGCTGCAGAGGTCATTGTTGTTGGGTTGCGCAACACTTGTGTTGCAGGTTCAAGGCCCCTCATTGCTTTTGCAGCCAGCATCCCTGTGGGTGTGGGTTCCTCCAGGCAGAGACCCATAGGAAGGTGCTCTGCAAGTGGCTTGGGTTTTGTTCCTGTTTTCAAACATACTTTAAAAAAATGTCAGCCTCCTGGATTCCAAGATCCTTGCTATCTTTTAGGTACCAGAAGTTATAGAATAAATAACAAATATATTATTCAATAAATGCAGCAAAAATCTGTAAAATATTTGAATAAAGCTAAGTGCAAGGTTGATTGGTTTGGATATTTTTTAATATTATAAATCAATATCAATGAATTGATTATTAGATAAATTAACAGAGGGGCCAAAATTATATTGTGGATCTTTAACAACTCTCTTCAGGGAATTCACTTTGATAAACACATATACCTGGTTACTTTGGAACCTTTAATTTATATTCTTAAAGGATATATTTCCCAAAGATAATATGTATATAAAATACACGGTGCAGTGACAGGTATTTGTAACCAAGCTTCCACGACAGAGAAAGGATAATATAACTCACTAGTATATTATTAAATCCTTTTGATAACTTTTTAGGACATGCACTGATGGGTTCAACCTGTTGCTGGGGTTTAAAGTTTTTTCAGCAGTTTAAATAGAGGAAAAGGGTTGGGGACCCATATTATTAATCAGACTAAATCCATAAATCACTTACCTATCTCTTATAATTATTTGATTACCTTGGCATGGTGTCTGGATTTAAATATAACTGTATCTCTGGGTATCAATATCCTCAAAAGAGCTCTTTATTTCTGGCTTTTTGAGTCTCAATATTGTCCTTCTATGGGATACAGGGGCTCAAAGAGATTGAAACTGAGGCTAGCAGGGTACCCATTGGTGGCCTTTCACGTGTTATTTGTTCTTTAGCACAGGTAACATCTAATTCCACAGGGTATTGAAATTATTCTACCTTTTCATTGATGTTTGAAAATGTGAAATAACACTAATCTCTCCATATTATTTATCATTCAATTAATTATCCTTAGTCAGTGTTCCCAGTAAGTTAATAATTATTTTAATAAACATTCCTACGGATATTCTGATCTCAGGGGAGTTCTTATTATGTATTAAATAATTGGAGTAAAGTCATGATATTGATTTTACTCCTTATTTTCAAATTTCAGTTGATTTACTAAAAATAATTACTTAAAAATACAATTCATGGGTATTCATGTAATATTTTTAAATCATTAGTTTTCTTAGTATTTCACAAAAATACTAATTTGTTGAAGTTGCCATGATTGTATTTTAAAGTATTTTAATATATTTTTAAAAATAGTCATTATCTTCTTTTCAACATTCTTGGTATTTTAAATTATATTCAATAAAAGATATGTATCAAGGTTATTTAGGTATTTTGATATACTTTTATGTATTTTTACATTATGCAATATCCATGGGAACATTTATTAAATATTTAGAATTTTCCCGTGTAGGTTGTAACATTTTTACGTGTTACCTGGGCTTCTCAGGCCGCCTGTCACTCTTTCAACCCGTAGTCCTGCGGCTGCCCACTTGTCAGAGGCCAGGGGCTGCGTACACAGCTTTTCAGGTTAAGATGAAAGGGTGGCAGTTCTTCTTCTCAGCCGTGCGCGGGTATTGGTTTCTGTGGCTGCATGTGTAAATTGTGACAGAACACATTTCCCTATGTAACTCCTAAAATATACACAACACCTCAATTCTGACTTAATTTCAGGTGTGAAACCTATACATGACAGTACATGTGAAATATTTCATTGTCCAAAAAGCACAATATTAGTGCCATGATATTTTTGTCTTTTCTTTCTTAATTATTTCAAAATATAAGCAGTTGGATTCTAAGGGTGGGTTCAGTGAAGGACCCTACCTAATTTTGGATGGAAATCAATTTCTGAAATAATATTCATGGATTTCCTACTGCTTATTATTTTTATTTTATTTTTGTTACTTTTGCAGCTTTCTCTGCAATAGTAGCAAGCCTACAAAAACTGAAAGTTTAATTTTTGAAACTCATGTATTTTACGCAAAATAATATCAGTATTTTTTTTTCAGTCTCATTATTTTTTAAAAAAATTTAGATCTCATTTATATTTAGATTTAAGGGTACCAGACCTTGGTTGGGGATTGAATTTTCCTTATTTTTTACTCAAGAGGGATCTTTGTGGGTTCCATTGAAATCCTGGCTTAAATCCAAAGATTCCTTATTTGGGATGTTCTCAAGGAGGTGTTGTTCAATTCAATCAGAGGAGTGGAAATATTTTTGAGTGGATTCCACTATAAAAAAATAATATATAAATATAAATAAGTTATTTTCATTTTTTTTTATTTTTACTCATTTTTAATATTATTTTAAAAAAATATAGATATAGATAAGTTATTTTAATTTTTTTGTATTTTTACTCATTTGTAATAATATTTTAAAAAAATATTTATTTATAACTTTTGTGATTTTTGTGTTTGCAAAAGAGGAGGTTCCTAAATCTCTTCCTGGATTTTTGTTGCCTGACCAAAGAATTAAAATCAATAATTCTTTCAAAATCCAATCTTTTCTTTTTTTCCCTTCTTTTTTTTAATAATAAAGTTTCATACTGACATCTAACTCAGTGTAACCTCAGCATCTAACCTCATAAAATCCAATCTAACCCTCAGTCCTAATCTGCTTTCTGAGGAACTTCAACCTCAAGGCTCAGGAGACTTATATCAATATGTCTCCAGTAATTATACACCCCAGGATCTTTATGCGGTAAATACGTACATATACTGTAACCTCATACAAGTATGCAGATAGATTCCATAGGTTTGAAAATACTTTATCTCCCAGTTCTGCAAATACTTAATCTTCCAGGTCTGCACATACCCTGACCTTATGTCACAAGGGCTACTGAATATAAGCTGGGTTTGGCACAGAGGGGACTCTACTCTCAGTGGGCTTTGGGGCAACAATAATGGAAGATGCTACAAGGAGCACAGTAGGATTGAATTGGAGTTCAGTTGCTGAATGACACTTGCTGGGATGGAATACTAGTAAGGAGCAGTAAACTGATTTCTTGGGGGAGAATCAGGAAGAGGAAGAGAAGGGCTGCTCAAATAGAAAGGAGGATGGACTAAAAAAGAGGTTCAGATGCTTGGGGCACAGGCTACACATGTGATGACAAGGGAGCAGTGAAGTTAACAGAGAGGGCTGATCAGGTATGCTACTACATTGGGGCTGGGCTACAGGTCTGGCTGTCTAAGTTGGGAATAAACAGTGAGAGGATGTACAGTGTGCATGGAGGTCATTACACTATGTACTAAGTAAAGAGAGTATTTGATACAATCTGCACAAGGATGTACATAATAGTGAGGTTAAACATGTTAATATGATGTATCACCACAAAATGGAGTCTGTGCAGTTGAACCTAGACCATTAACACCAAACAACCCTGGAAGCCACAAGCGTCAGTAGCGTAGTTGGTAAAGGCAGCACTCTAGTATGTGTCTCAGTCTACCTGAGGTTGTTGGTTTGACTCCCACCAGAAACATCTTCATTTTCAAATTCTCAACAGGTTATGATCTCAGAGCCTACCTAAGCATATACTTGCTTACTTAAGAGACTTGAATAAGATTTGAATACTTTCTGTAAGACCATCATCACCTGTAAGCCTACCCTGAAATTGCAGGTTCAATCCCCACACTGATCACACTATCACCTGGGTATTGCCAAACCTATTTCTACATCATGTAGCAAGGGGGGGTGTTGAGATTAAACCTGCTAAAATGATGTATCACCACAGTACAGAGTCTGTGCATTTGAACCTAGATGATTAATAAAAAACAACCCTGGCAGCCACAAGCGTCTGTGGCATAGTTGGTAAAGGCAGCACTCTACTATGTGTCTCAGTCTATCTGAGGTTGTGGGTTTGACTCCCACCAGACACATCTTAATTTTCACAGTCTCAACACATAAGGATTCCCAAAGGGTAAAACATAATGAACTATGGGATATACAGAGTGAAGAAGGTTAGAGGATATGCAGAACCTGAGAGATTAAGTATGTGCAAGCCTAATGAGTCTATATGTATAATGCATGAGGTTAGACTATATGTAGATATGTAAGGCATGAAGATCCTGAGGATATGTAGTTGACGGACATATACTGGTAAAGTATCCAGAGCCCTGAGGCTGAAGTTCCCAAGGTATGTAGATTAGACTGAGTTTAGACTGAGTTTAGGTGTCAGCATGACACCTTATGAACTCTTTCTAACCCATAATCTTTCATGGTTTATCCTTTGGGAATCCTTATGTACATCCTCTTTCAGATTTTATCCCATACTCTCTCTACTTATTAAATAGTGTCATGAACTTCATGCAGACTGTACATCCTTCAACTATACTCTGCCAACTTAGACAAACCAGACCTGTTTTAACCTTTCCCCAATGTAGAAGCAACCTAAACTAATGTAGTAGCATACCTGATCAGTCCTCTCTGTTAACTAGGCTATTATCCTTTCATTTTATATTTATTCTGAGCCCCAACCAACTTTAACTCTGTTTTGGCTCCAAACCTGGTATATTTAAACTGTTTTCCTCTTCCTCTTTCCTGATTGTTCCCCAAGAAATCAGGTTACTACTTCCTACTAGGAATCCATCCCAGCAAGTGTCATAAGCCCCTTATCTTCAATTCAGTCCTACTCTGCTCCTTGTAGCATCTTCCAGTATCCTGGCCCCCAAGCCTAATGATTGTAGATTCTCCTTTTTTCCAAGCCCTTTTTGCATTTAGTCAGCCCTTCTGACAAAAAATCTTTCTTGCTTTTGGTGATCAGTGGTTAATGCATCCCAACCAGTAAGAAAAATATTCCTCAGAATTTTTCCTTTTCTCTTTTGAAGAAAATTTTAATAAAACTGAATAAATTCTCTGTCTTTTGTTAGATCCACTAGATAAATTGGGAAAGATTCTTTTGTTGAGACTGGGAAAATGAAGATGTGTCTGGTGGGAGTTGAACCCACAACCTCAGATAGACTGAGACACATTCTAGAGTGCTGCCTTTACCAACTATGCTACAGACACTTGTGGCTGCCAGGGTTGTTTGGTATTACTGGTCTAGGTTCAACTGCACAGCCTCCGTACTGTGGTGATACATCATTTTAGCAGGTTTAAAATTTTTAAATAAGTATTTTTACTTATTTTTACATTTTCCATGTGTTCCAAGAAAAATCAGAATGAAATATAAATATTTTGGGTTATTTTGGGACAGATCCCCAAGTTTTCAGGTCCTGATACCAGGAAACTTGATGAATTTTAGCTTCAGAAAGTGGTGAAAAAAAATAATAATAATATCCTAGATAGTTAAAACAGACCAATCTCCAAAGGAATAAATATTATTAGTAAATGGTGAAAGTTTTATATGGTTTGGTTAAAATTTTTTAAATTATTTTTAATAAAAATAATGGAAAGGAGAGCCAGATTTTATACATACGGGAAGTCATCAATACCTCTCTTCAGGATATTAACTTTGAATTTTATGAAAATGGTGAATATTGCCAGGCTATGGTAGCATGCAATAGGCTAAGTCTAGAAATCCAGTTTTATCTGTTTTGGCACATCCTCTTGGTGATGTAGCTCAGCTGATCCCAGATATTTAGGATTGGAGCATGATTTCATTTACAGCATCTGTGTTCATTTCAGACTAAAAAGAAAAGGTTAGATTTGAGATGAACCAACCAAGGGGGACACAGATGAGTCACACCTAAAAAGAAAAAGCTCAAAGCCACACAGGTTGATAGGACAGCAGCGGAAACAACACAATGACAGGTAGGTCTGAAGAGATGAAGACAAAGGAGAGAATCAGTATGAGGAAAAGGACTGAGGAATTCAAAAGAAGTGGTTTACCTAGCCCAGAATCCAGGATGCAAGTGGCATGGTTTTGGAACTGTAAAAGGAGAAAGGCATCCTGGTTCTGAGCCGGTGAAAGTAGATAAGAGACACAAATGGAGCGCACTCATAGCACTAGGGGCGCTGTAAGACTCCAAACGGTGCTAAGCCGTGGCAGTTCTGTGGAGGGGAAAGGTGCTGTTTAGGCTGCCCTCCTAGGAGTTACAATAATATTTTAATGTAACCGGAATCAAGGTCCAGAACCTTATGGACGAGAAATCAAACTAAGAGAAGAGGATAAGAGTTGTCGGTAGCAATGGAAACAACACTATCTGAGACAAGATGATGCAGGGAAAGACTTGGACAAATAAGTCAAGGTTTGTTCCGAGTTCAATAGAACAAGGCAGTCGTAAGTAACAACGCCCACAAGCTAATAACTCTGGTCGTCAGCAGCTGATTAGGAAAGATCAACTCAATCCCAACCAACCTCCAGGTTCTCAATGAACCCGCCCAACTCTCCGCAATCAAGCGCTTGAAGGGTACCAGATAACTGTGGGAGGCTGAACAAAACAAAAGCAATTTGTTTATGAAGCTCTAGAAGCAAATCAATAACGAATTTGAGCAAGAATATCCCAACACTTCTCAAGGAACTCAAGAATAGCGTGGCAAAATTCAACCCCAAAGAAGAAGGGAGGTATAACACTCAAGGTTTTAAGCTTAATAAAACCTCTTCAATCAAACGTGATTGGCTCCAGAAAGATGATCAAGGGAGATCAAGACCAGTATGGTCGGAAAAAGGGATCAGAGTGGTATAACACACTCAAGAATTCAGGCAGACAGGAATTCTTCTTCAACCAGCAAGGCTATTGGTTGGTGATAAGGATCAAGGTCACAAAGGACAGAGTTTTGAGTATGGAGGCTCAAAGGATCAAGGGGCAATCATAGATATACCCAGATAATTTGCTCAGATAAGTGGGGAAGGATGCCCACGGATAAATTGCTTATGATGATGGGATGCTGAGGCAATGATGATGATAGGATCTGAGATACTAGCATGCTGCAATCTCCTCGAAAAAGCAGGGGAGAGCCCCTCCTTATATGGGCAGGAGGCCCTGTTAGACTATATACAACAGATTCTACAAATAGAGCGGAAACGGGAAGGCAACCATGTGGTCACTCGCGTTGGTCAAGGATCTGCCAAAATGCTTGCGGAGCGGTCGGGATGGATTCAGTAGATCATGGATGAGCGTTGCGCGACGGTAGCAAAGAGGAGATTGGGGAGGCGCAACGACAAAGATGAAGACACGCAACGAACAAAGATGGGGACGTTCTATAACAACGGCGGGGATGAGAAGCAACACGGATAAAGAACGCGCGACGCGCGCGGATGAAAGGAGCGCGGCGCGGCGCGGCGCGGCGCGGAGCGGAGCGCGAAGCGGAGCGCGACGCGGATGATGGAAGCGCAGCGCGGCGCGGACGCGGCGCGGCGCGGAGCGGAGCGCGACGCGGAGCGCGACGCGGATAAACAATAGTTGGATGAGCCTGAGGATAAGTCATCCAGCCGGGCGGTACGTTTGCAACAGTTTATGAATTGAAGTCTTAAGGCGGTCCAGGTGTCCAGGATGGGGCACCACATCTCTCCCCAACTTACAGACTGTCCCTAGTCTGCTCTTGAGTTTGATGCCATAGAAAGAAAGAAAGGAAAGACAGATGATTGAAACCAAAGAATGGCCATTTTGTTCTTGAGAGTGGTTGAAGAGTTGAGGAAAATATCTTGATTCTTCCAAATGAACCTTAGAAGCGGCAGGAATAGAACAAGGAGGGCGTCCCAGGTGCTCACATATGTGGCATACAGTAGAGTTTCACAACAAAACGCAGCAAATGACCCTGGTGGTGCACAATTGGGAGGACTTACTTCTGAGATAAGTTGCCCCCACGACAATGGAACTTCTTGACTTGATCAGCAGAGAACCTTCTGGCCAACCGGGTACCATCCAGCTCTTCCAAAACATAAGATCCACCTCTAACTTGATGAACCACTCGATAAGGGCCATTCCAACGATTAGAGAAAAGCTTGCCCCACTGGGTTTCCAAAGATCGATTATAAGCTAAAACTAGGTCACCAGGGTTCAAGGGCTCCCTGATTCGATTAGAGTGCTTGTCCTCCCAATACTGGACGGATTTTTCTCTGGCCTCCATCATCTTTTGATAAGCTTCATCACGAACGTCTTTACTTCGCTCCAGTTGCTTGGATCTAGCAACTAACAGATCAGTGGTTGAGGACACCTCTTCCCAAGAGATACCCAAGAAAGATTCCATTTCCAGATCCAAAGGAAGGACTGCTCTTTGACCAAAGATGATTTCGTAAGGTGAGTAGCCAGTAGTCCTTTTGGTTGAGATTCGATCAGAAAAGAGAACAAGAGGAAGGAATTTGCGACAATTCTTGCCACTTTCACCAGCCAGTTTAACAAGTGCAGCCTTCAAAGGGGCATGGCCTCGTTCCACCATGCCTTGGCCTTCAGGATAATAAGGAGTAGTAACTCTATGTTGTCCAGGAAGGGATCGGATCATTTCAGCAAGCTTGCCCCCAAATTCAGAGCCACCATCAGTAGAGTAAGATCGAGCCAGGCCATAACGCATTGTCCAGGTCTCGTAGAGGAAAGCTGCCACTGATTCAGAGCTAAGGTTCTTAAGAAATTTCGCTTCAACCCATCCGGAAAAATCATCTCTAGCCACAATGAGGTACTTAGCACCACCTGCCTTAATATGAACCACATCCATAGCAATCCTTCCAAAGACAGTGGACTCCCCAGTAGGATAACGAATTTCGGATGGGCGCCTAAGATCACGTTTTTGGCAAACTTCACAACTCTTGCACCATTGGGAGACGGATTTCTTCAAAGATGGCCACCAGAATCGTTCGGATAATCGTTGATAAGTTTCAGTTTCCCCACGATGACCAAGGCCTTCATGGAGACTTTCAAGAATGGAATCTTGTTTAGAGGGAATAGTAACGACAATAAGAGCACAAGGATTGCCTCTCTTCATAAGTCTAGAGCCTTGAACAAAAAAATTAGAAGACTTTCGTTTGAGAGATCGAAATTCCTTAGCAGAGAGATCAGGAGGTTTTTGAAGAGTTGAAAGGTACTGCTCTAATTTAAACCAGAAGCCTTGTTGAAAGCCAGAATAATTTTGTGAAGAAAAAGAGAAAATAGGTCGAATTAAAGGTTCCTCTTCATTGAAATTGGTTCCAACATCAGATTCGTTGTCCCCAAGAGGTTGTCGAGATAAACCGTCAGGCATGGTGAAAGATTTTCCAGGCCTGTGAACAATATCAAAAGAGAAAAGCTGGATAAAGGCCACCCAACGAGTCATAGGAGCATTGGGAAGACTGGGAGCGTTGATCATTTCAATGATGGATCGGGCATCAACTTGCAATTCGAAATGTTGGCCCCAGAGAACGGTTTGAAGTTTCTTCATCATTCGAGCCACACCACAGAGTTCCAGTTTGGGCTGGGAGTATCTGGATTCTACATCTGAAAACAACAAAGATTCATAAAGAACAGGACGGTCCCAACCATTTTCATCTTCCTGAGTAAGGACGGCCCCAACAGATTGATAACTAGAATCAACAGCCAGCTTGATCTTGCCAGCTCCAGGTCCGTAAGAGATCTTTTTCAAAACTATGTCTTCACCAACTATCCTTTTGAGTAGCTGGAAAGCACATTCACAATCTTGGGTCCAAATCCATTCAGCATCTTTTCTGGTTAGACGACGCAAGGGTGCACAGATTTTGGATAAAGATGGGATAAAGATTCTAACATAAGTGACAACACCTAGAAAGCCCCTAACTTCAGTTGGATTGATTGGGGTAGGCCAAGAGATGATCTTGTTGACTTTGGCTGGTGCCATCCTTCTTCCTTCCTTGCAAACCACATGACCAACAATTTCCAGAGCAGGGACACAAGCCGCCAGTTTGGATCCAGAGACAGTAAGGCCAGATTCCTCGATTCGAAACAGAATCCTCTCCAAGGTAGTAGCATATTCCCAGATAAAACGACGAATTCCTGAATGCCAAGGTAAGAGCTCATTATCATAGTCAGATACTGGACCTTTAATTCCGCCATCGTCAATAAAGATACCAGCATGATCAGGGATTTCATCCTGGAGGATCCACATCATCTGAGCCTGATAGACTGCGACCGAGTTGGTGGCTCCTTGAGGCAATCGAGTAAGTTGAAATCGACCAAGAGGAGTGTCGAAAGTAGTGAGAGGACGAGAAATAGGATGTAAGGATCGTTCGTCATAGCCACCCATAATATCCCCTAGACCATAGCAAGCCCTCCCCGCAAAGGATTCAACAAATTCTTCAGTAGCAGGAGGGATACCAGAGTCTTTAATAGTAACTTTATTAAGGGGTTGAAGATCATGAACTATTCTAAGTTTACCATTACTCTTGAGGACACAGAAGACGGGGCTGGAGTAACTAGAAGTTGACTGTTCGTACAGGCCAGTTCGAACTCGTTCCCGGACCAACTTGATGAATTCGTCAACTTTAGCAGCAGGGATAGGGATCTTTTTCTTTTGCCAAGGATCATGTTCAACTACAGGGATGATATAAGGGAGGCCATAGGATTCCCGCAAGAGACCTCTCTCTTCTTCACAGAAAGCAATAGATTTTTCTCTTAGAGATAAGACATTTTTAATTAAATTTAACTCATCAGGAAGAAGCCATCCATCGGGACCAAAGTTGACCACCTTCAGACGTTCTTCAGTGACCCGTCCATTAGGCACAAAGGGACCAGTAAGAGATTGAGGAAGCCCACAGTAAGGATCGCGAGATAGAGGAGGACGCATAAGGGGAGGATTGAGGTTGAGAGGCATAGGCTGGTTGACTGGTTGGACCTTTTTAGCAACTGGTTTATACTTGGTGGCAAAAGAGAGAATTTCTTGTTTCCTCCAAGAGTTGACCAGTGAGACTTGATTACAAAAGCTGATTCCAAGTTCCAACATCTTCCAAGTCCGATGTTCTGCAATATCCTTGAAGGGTGCCTTTTCCATAAAAGGAGAACCAGGAGATAATACGTTGCTCACATGTGTGGCACAAGGTAGAGTTTCGAAAATGATGGTAGAAGATTGCCCTGGCAGTGCACAATTGGGAGGACTTACTTGTACCCCAAATTGCCTCCACTGCAGCCCATATTCCTTCATACCAAAATCGCCAAAAACGGAATTGCAATTAGGATCTAGTTTAGACTCATTGCGGAGATTCGAACCGGAACTGAGAGAAGATTGATCAGACTTAAAAGTAGAAGGAAAAGAAGACACAACAGATCCAGAGAGAGAAGGAGATGGAGGAGAAATATTTTTGGATTTTTCTATTTTGATATGTTTCTGTTTTTTAATATTCTTGAGCTCAGAAGAGAATGATGAAAGGAATGAAAAATAAGCCTGAGGGAGGGGAGTTGACCCTTGAGTTGCAGTCTGAGGCTGAAAAGAACTACAATCATTAGTAGGATCAACTATTCCCCTAAAAAATGAGAGGAACTAGAGTTATCCTTCTGCTTCCCCTTAAAAGATGATTTGGGAGAATAACCAGGAAAATCTCTTTCCCAACAACCAGAATCCAAAGAGCAAAGAGGGACTTCAATTTTCCTGCCATCAGCATCAGGGAGAAGAATTCTCTCCCCAACTTGATCAGAAAACATCAGGGTTGCACCAAAGTCCATTAAGAAGGGTTGTCCCAAGATCATAGGACTGTCCAAACGAGTAATCCAAAAATGGCAGGTTCCAACGATATTTCGACCAATCCTGACTGGTACATCTTCAGCAATACCAACCAGTTCACAAGCTTGATTTCCTATCCCATACACTGCAGAGTTGAAGGTGACCCTAGGACTAAGTTTGAGCTTGCAGGCCATAGCATCCGAGATTAAGTTAAGCTGAGATCCAGAATCCACAAGAGGAGAAACAGTTTTAGCTGAGTCACCAAGATAACAAGGAAGAAAGCCAAGGGGACAGGAATAAAGATTGGATTCTATAGAAGGACTGGTTCCACCAGAGTCCTCCATTAAAGTTCCAGAGGAGACTTTGAGTTCTTCAGGGCCAATTTCCACACGTCGACGAGAGACCCATTTCTTCATTCCTTCAGCAACAGATGGAGAGATCGATAGAAGTTCAGCCACAGATAGATCAGGAATTTTGAGATCAGAAATTTTCTTTAATACTCCCTCCACAGCATTAGGGTGATGCTTGGAGATGCCTCTTTCAAATCGAACTTTTGGCTGGGTGGGGGGAGGAAGTTCAGGTGACGCAAAATCTAAGATTGGATTAGAAGGTTGAGGTGAGGGAGAAGGATCAGGGTGATCTGGGAACCTTTCCATGAGTGGTTCCTTTTCCACCTCCATGTCTTCTACATCAGAGGAAGGAGGCTCAAGTGTTGATCGACGTTTAACGGGTTTTCGAAGGATTGAAGTTGGCAAGGAAGGAGCCTTATGAGGCTTAGGTTCCTCATGTCGTTTCCTAGCTGGATCGGATTGATAAGTAGTCCCAGCAAGACTAGAGGAAGAAATGGCTGGAGGATACCAAGGTTGGAGGGTACCACAGGATGATCGAAATTCAAAGGAAGCAAGAGATGCTTTCACAGGAGGTGATGGCTGGTAAGAGGCCACCACATGTCGGATAGGACGAGACGAGTCAAAAGGGATTAGGGCACCATTAGGGAGGAAGTAATTGTTTCCCCTCTGCTCTACCAACTTTTCCTTTAAGTCCTTCTGAAGTTCTTGACATCGTCCGGTTCCATGGCCTTCCCTATGACAGTAGTAACAGACCAGAGTTGATTTGGGGACAGAAGAAGGAGTTTTAGGAGTAGCTAGCGAAGAAATCTTTTGATCTATTTTGTTCTCAAAGGCTCTAAGTAACTTGGTAATTTCATCTATAGTAGTAGGTTCTCGATTGGAATTAGGATCTGCTTTAGGCCTACGATCTGCCTCCATTTTAATCATAATATCGTTTGACTCTTTAAAAGAAGGAGCATGGACTGGTTCAGTAGTTCTAGGCTTTTCAAAGGTAAGAGCAGTTTGACCTTTCATGAATTTATCCACAGTACTCCTAAGGGTAAGAAAAACAGGGAGCTTGAATCGATTATCCCTGGTAGTAATCATGGATCCAGATTTGACCAGTTCGTCTTTAATCCTTTCCTGCACAGCCGACGAAAAAGATTGAAAGAACTTTGCTCGAATTTCGTCCACTGTGTCAATGTGATCGTTTCGGATAAGATAGTTTTGAATGGGGTCCCAAGACTTCCTAAAGATCTGATAGTCAGAGGCTGAAGAAATACCACCATTTGAGATCCACTGAGAAACCAGAGCATCCAAATCCTGCAGAGTAAACCTAGCCACATCTATTTTACCCCAGTATGCCAACATAGCCTCCCTGAGAAGCGTCCAGTTGTGGGATTCGAATCCCTCGAAAGACTCGATTACCTCCATAACTTCTTCTGAGGAGATAAAGAATCGCAACTGATAAGCCATATCAAATTCACTAGCTCCATCCACTTCAGCAGCCATTTCGTAGGAGTCCAAGAATCGCTCGACATTTGTACCGTTGAAGCCTAAGTTCTTGTTCTGGGGTTTGATCTTTACCATCTTAGGTCGAACAGAGGTGGTTGGAGTAGCGGGAGATGCCATATCGAATAACAGAGTTCCTAGGGGATCCAAAGAGCAGATTTCCAAAGTGGCTCACGAGTGTGGCAAGAGTAGGGTTTCGCCAAAAACAACAAGTATCTTGCCTGAGCGGTGCACAAATTGGGAGGACTTACTTCTAGACCAAGCTGCCTCCACGGATTGAAAAAGGAACAAACAGAAAAAGAAAGAGAAATTGGATAGGATTTCGGAGTTGATTCTTCAAGTTGGGACTGTAAATCCCAAGGTTGCTGGTTCAATCCCGGCCCGGGGGACCAAATGTAAGACTCCAAACGGTGCTAAGCCGTGGCAGTTCTGTGGAGGGGAAAGGTGCTGTTTAGGCTGCCCTCCTAGGAGTTACAATAATATTTTAATGTAACCGGAATCAAGGTCCAGAACCTTATGGACGAGAAATCAAACTAAGAGAAGAGGATAAGAGTTGTCGGTAGCAATGGAAACAACACTATCTGAGACAAGATGATGCAGGGAAAGACTTGGACAAATAAGTCAAGGTTTGTTCCGAGTTCAATAGAACAAGGCAGTCGTAAGTAACAACGCCCACAAGCTAATAACTCTGGTCGTCAGCAGCTGATTAGGAAAGATCAACTCAATCCCAACCAACCTCCAGGTTCTCAATGAACCCGCCCAACTCTCCGCAATCAAGCGCTTGAAGGGTACCAGATAACTGTGGGAGGCTGAACAAAACAAAAGCAATTTGTTTATGAAGCTCTAGAAGCAAATCAATAACAAATTTGAGCAAGAATATCCCAACACTTCTCAAGGAACTCAAGAATAGCGTGGCAAAATTCAACCCCAAAGAAGAAGGGAGGTATAACACTCAAGGTTTTAAGCTTAATAAAACCTCTTCAATCAAACGTGATTGGCTCCAGAAAGATGATCAAGGGAGATCAAGACCAGTATGGTCGGAAAAAGGGATCAGAGTGGTATAACACACTCAAGAATTCAGGCAGACAGGAATTCTTCTTCAACCAGCAAGGCTATTGGTTGGTGATAAGGATCAAGGTCACAAAGGACAGAGTTTTGAGTATGGAGGCTCAAAGGATCAAGGGGCAATCATAGATATACCCAGATAATTTGCTCAGATAAGTGGGGAAGGATGCCCACGGATAAATTGCTTATGATGATGGGATGCTGAGGCAATGATGATGATAGGATCTGAGATACTAGCATGCTGCAATCTCCTCGAAAAAGCAGGGGAGAGCCCCTCCTTATATGGGCAGGAGGCCCTGTTAGACTATATACAACAGATTCTACAAATAGAGCGGAAACGGGAAGGCAACCATGTGGTCACTCGCGTTGGTCAAGGATCTGCCAAAATGCTTGCGGAGCGGTCGGGATGGATTCAGTAGATCATGGATGAGCGTCGCGCGACGGTAGCAAAGAGGAGATTGGGGAGGCGCAACGACAAAGATGAAGACACGCAACGAACAAAGATGGGGACGTTCTATAACAACGGCGGGGATGAGAAGCAACACGGATAAAGAACGCGCGACGCGCGCGGATGAAAGGAGCGCGGCGCGGCGCGGCGCGGCGCGGAGCGGAGCGCGAAGCGGAGCGCGACGCGGATGATGGAAGCGCAGCGCGGCGCGGACGCGGCGCGGCGCGGAGCGGAGCGCGACGCGGATAAACAATAGTTGGATGAGCCTGAGGATAAGTCGTCCAGCCGGGCGGTACGTTTGCAACAGTTTATGAATTGAAGTCTTAAGGCGGTCCAGGTGTCCAGGATGGGGCACCACAGCGCTCTGGGGATTGCCGTTGCACAAAGGAAAGAATACAAAAGTTCAAGCACAACATAAAAAGGTAACACAGTGTAGGTAGAAAGGTGAAGGCACATTGGCAACATATCTTCAATCACCTTTCAACACCCTCTCTGCCTTCAGCCTTAAGACACAGCACAACCCACATTGATTTGCTTGAGCTGTTGTTGCCAAGAGATTTTCAAGACCAGTTTAGTGAGGAAATATGCGGGGTTGTTTTTAGAATCTATATTTTTGATGGCTATTGTGCGCCTTTCCACCTCTTCTCTTAGGAAATGGAACTGAAGTTCCATGTGCTTTGTTTGAAAACCAGCATGATTTTCTGAGTTGTTGGCAAGTTTTTCACAACCGTCATTTTATTCACAGAGGATGACAGGAGCCTTGACTTTTGACCTAAGCACCTCTTCTGCCAGGGATTTGAACCAGAGAATTTCTTTTACAGCCTCAGCCACTGCCTTGTATTTGGCTTCCGTGGTGGAAAGTGTAACACTTGGCTGTTCTCGTGATTTCCAGCTAACCACATTACCATTTCACAGGAAAAAGAAGCTGCTGATTGACCTTCAGTGGTCAGAAATGTGGCCCAGTTGCCGTCTACGTATGAACTGAGTCCGTTCTGACATGGCTTTCTGGAGAAAGTTAGCCCCACCTTTGGTGTTGAATGTAAATAGCTGAGAGCAAGAGTTGCAGCATCCCAGTGCTTCATCCCAGGCGCTTTCAAGAATTGAGCAAGGTAGTTGATGGCAAATGTAATGTTTGGTAGAGTGTTGCAGCTTATGTAGGTTAGCTCACCAACCAGCTTTTTTTAATTTAGGCCGCTTTCAACAAACAGTTGATGCTCCTCCTCTGATGCCTGTTGTAGTTTCCCAAAATTTTTGAAGGGAGTCAAGCATTGTTTGTGTGGAGGGAGCTGTTATTGATCCACAAGGGAGGAGATGTAGGTCTCTTTAATTAGATGGAAACAATCTGTATGTTGACTCACATTCATACCCAGAAGGAGAGACGCAGGGCCCAGATCCTTGATTTTGAAGCCACTCCGGATGGCATCAATAAAGAGGTGTGGTTCCAGGCTGAAGATGGCAATATCATCCACATGCACGTAAAGGTATGTGCTTTCCTTCAAGAAAACGCATTGATTGGCCTTGCTTTGGATGAAAACTTCTTTAGAAAGCCAGTTGCTCAGTTTGTTTTACCACATTTGGGGAGCCTGCTTCAAGCCATACAGGTCCTTTTTGAGCTTGAGCAACTTCTCAGGTGCTACTGGTACATTTTCCAGTGTTGAGACATGGATAGTTTCCCTTAAGGGAGCATTAAGAAATGCTGATTTGATGTCAAGCTGGTGGAATTTGTAGCCTTGTTGGACGGCATGTGCAATGAGAAGCCAAAGTGAAGACTTGTTGCCTGTGTGTGCAAACACATTGGTGTAGTCAATGCCAAACGTCTGGTGGAAACCCTGCATGAAAAGACGGGCCTTGAATTTGATGATGTGGTTTTCCTTGTTTTTCTTGGTGCAGAAAACCAAAAATGAACTTCAGCTGGCTGTTGGAGTTGGTCCTCTTGCAATCTTCCCACACGTTGTAGGAAAAAAGATTTTGAAGTTCTCTTTCCATGGTGGCAATCCATTCCAGTCTGTGGGGGCTGCAAAGGGCTTCATCCAGAGACTTGGGGTCTTGGAGTTCAGTGTCCATGAGATTCAGTTGGTTGTTTTTTGAAATCATCTCCCGTCAAGAATGTGTCAGAATTTTGTGCTTGGAGATTATGCTGTGATCAGGAACAGAGGTTGCCTCAGTAACAGAGGGGACTAGATCAGGAGCTGAGATTGATTCAGACGGAAAGATGGGGAGGTTGTCCCCGGAGATGAGTTGCAGTGGATTGGAAGAAGAATAAGGGTGAGGGCCTCTTAAGGCTTCATCTTGGTTGCGTTCTAAAGTGTTCTCCAGGAAGGTGACATTGGTGCTTGAGTTCACCCACTTGGTTCAATGTTCAAGTATTTTATAGGATGAGAAATCATTTACGTACCGAAGGAGCGTACCCTTCTCTTTTTTAGCCAACAATTTGAAACCGCGCCTGACCTTGGGAATGAGAAAGTAAGTGGTGCAGCCAAATGGCTTGAGGAAATGGTGATTGAACGGTCATTGAAACCAGATTTTTTAGGGACTTTTGAGGCCCTTGGATATGATAGGTAGTGTGTTGATATGATCTGTTGCCGTTTTGACAGCTTCCTCCCAGTAGGTGGGAGGAAGGCCGCTTTGCACAAAAAAGCATTGAGCTTTGTCTAGAATGGAACAATTTGCTCTCTCAGCTAGGCTGCTCTGTTCAGATGTGTACGCCGGAGCTAGGTGATGATCAATTCCATGAAGCTTAAAATACCCACCAAGCTCCTCATTCAAAAACTTGCCTCTGTTGTCTGACACAACCGTTGCAACCTTGGCATTGAGCAGTCTTTTAGAGTGGTTTATGAAATTCTTGATGGCCGCCAAAGCTTGATCCTTGGAGCAGAGGAAAGAGACCGATTTGAAACCTGAGAATTGTTCCACAACAGTGAGAAAGTACTTTCAGCCTCCATTTGACTGGAAAGGAAATGGGCCAACAAGATCAAGATGAATTACTTCCAGGAAGCAAGTTGCTGGCTTGAAGTAACCGTGAAACGGGATGGAGGTCATTTTGCAGCTTTTGCAGATGTCGCAGTTGGATCAGGGAGAACTTTCCAGAATGAGGGCTTTGAGAATGGCATTGTGAGGGTTTCCCAGCCAAATGTTTCATGGAGTGCCTTGAGGTTGTTTAAGGAGCGCAGAGCTTTTGGTGGAATTTCTGATTTCTGAATCTAGTGTTTTTGGACTTAGTTCCAAAAAGTTTGACCAGATGATTTCTGGCAGTGCCCAAAAGAGAGAAGTTATCCAGGGTGATTTTGTAACCTAGGAGCCCAACTTAATTGATAGTGGCTGATTTAGACGTAATTTGAGGGAGTGAAATGAGACAGCAGTTCAGAGAGGGGACCAGGAGTATGTTATCCAGTTGGATCTGCATACCCAAGTGGTTGCAGAGGGTGTCCTTACCCTTTGCAGTGGCCAGCAATGCAGTTCCTTCTGCTCCTGTGCCCACTTTCAATCCTATAGGGGTTGACTCCCAGAGATAGAGGGGAGAGTTAACAATGTGATGTGATGCTCCTGAATCCAGGACAGGGAGAAGCAATACTTGAGTATTGGTATCTTTGAAATAGAGCTGTGCATTTATAAAGGCTTCGGGAGGTCTGGGTTTGGTTGATTTTGTGGTCTCATCAGTTGACAATGCCGCTGAGTGGAGATGGGAGAGAGCATAAGAGGTAGGACAATTGGGGAGCAGTTCTGGATGGAGAAACCAGCATCTATCTTCTGAGTGGTTTTACAGTGGGTTGTGTTTTCCATTAGAGCATGGGTGTTTTTTCTTTGGTTTCTTCTGGGATGGGGTTTTGTGCAGGGAAGTAGATGAGAAATCTTCTGCAGGTTCAGATGTCTCTACCTTTTTAGATATTTCAAGGTGCATGATATTGGAATAGTCACCCTTAAGACTTCTTTCTTCATTTCCTATTTCTGTTCTCACTTACCTTTTCTTCATTTTCTATTCCTTTCTTATTTCCTGTTTTTCTTTTATCCTCATCTCTAATCTCTGTCTGTTGTTTCACATCTGCTCTCTTCCAATATATGCTTCTCACACCCAGAAGCGCGGGTTTCCATTTCAATATTCATTTTCATTTCTAATCTTTCATATCCATGTCACGCTTTCATGTGAAATCTAATCAAGATAAAATACCTGAGGATAGATTGCAAGTCAGAGAGAAGATTTTCTCTGTCATCCTTCTCTCTGACTTTTGACTCCACTTTTCCTCAGGTAAGTGTTATTTCTGTTCTCACAATTTACTTTGTTATTTTCATTTCTTCTTTTATTTCATTTCATCATTACATTTCTGAAATTAAACATTATCCTTCTCTCTGACTTTTGACTCCACTTTTCCTCAGTCTCAACAGGTTATGAGCCCAGAGCAACCAACTGCCAAATAGCTATAATTAACAACCTTTAGAAGGATCCGTCACACACTCCATCCTCTAGTGTGTTTCAAAAATTTTTTTTTTTAATGGATGATCTATTATCCTCTCAACCGGTTCTCAAAACACCGTCAATTATTCCTCTCAACGCGCCTGGATCAGAATCCAACTATCTAGATTGGTCCATGATACTCAGAATCCACTTTTGAGCATCCGGTGTTGCCTACCTCATCAATAACAAACGGTCAAAATTAAATCAAGAGACCTGGTCTAGAGATAATCTTGCCGTAGGTTCAGTTATATCAAGATCAATTGACATTTCAAACTTCCAATAAATTCAAAAACACAAGGAAAGTGCAATCGGTATGTGGAACGCCCTGAAAGAAGCACACCAGGACAATTCTTCAGGTGGAAGAATGTACTGGCTTAGGAAACTTCTTCTGACAAAGCTCAAAAACAAAGAAATACCTACCCACCTGGCCAAAATTGTATTGTATGGAGAAAAGCTGTCATCACTTATTACGCCCAAGAATCCACTCACCGCCAATGATCTCCAATCAACAGCAATATTACTATCTCTTCCTGAAGATTGGCTTGCTTGCGTCTCCAGTATGATGAATGAGGAATCCATTCCATCCTCAAAGATTATTACCGCTCTTAAACAAGAGCACCTCCAAAGACAAACCAGAAATGAGGAAGTTATTGCTAACTCAATGTAGGAGAAACAGTCCTTCTCAAAGGAAACACAGTCGAGAAAGAAACCGGAACCCTACTCTTTTAATAAAGTCTATTACTGTACCAACTGCAAGACGGAAGGAAACTCCTTCTCTAGATGTCCGGAAGTCCTGGAGGCACTAAATCAAGCAAAAAGAAACCAAAGAAAGGAAAAACACCGACCGCAAACGTCAAAATCTGCAGCTGCGAATCAAGTAAAGCTAGAAAGCAATCATGATTCAGATGATTTTTCCAATTCCAAAATTATCGTACATGCAGGTTCAGCAGTAGCATGCTCCATACTTGAAAACCACAACTGCGAAAAGGATTTCAACATTGACTTGGGATGTTCAATCTTGATGACGCCGTACCCAGACCAACTTGTCAACAAACAAACAGATCAAACTGTAATAAAGCTTGCCGATGGATCTACCATAAATTCTAAAAAGGCTGGGGAATTAAACTTTCCACTTTTCAACCTTAAATCACTTTACGTTCCACACTTAAGCACCCCCCTTTTATCTGTCTCCTCACTTTTTGATGCTGGTCTCAATTTTGTTTTCAAAAAGGACAGATGCGACATTAAATCTAACCTTGAATCATCACAGAATGTTATAGCTTCAGGATATAGAAAAGGAAATCTTTACTACTTACCCAACAACATTGTGAGCCAGGAGGTCTCCTTTTCAACAACTCTCAACAATTCCTCTGACAACAGTTTGTTTCGATATCATTGTAGACTCTCACATCTGAGATCAAAATCTTTAAAGAAATATCTGAAAGAACAAAACATTTGCCCGAAACCATTCAATACACTACAAGTTCAACAATGCGAAACCTGTATTAAATCAAAGATGACCAGGACGCCTTTTCATTCTTGAATCAGCTATAGATCTACAAAACCCGGTCAAATTATCCACTAAGATGTATGCTCTTTCAATACTACCTCTCGCGAAGGGTACCAATATTTTATCACCTTCATCAATGATTGTTCAAAGGCTCTTTTCGTTTATCCAATGCGTCAAAAATCCAATTCTTTTGAATGCACAAAGCTCTTTATTTCTTTCTTTGAAAACCAATACAATTACAAGATCTCATCTCTACGTACCGAAAACGGAGGCGAATACTTAAGCAACCAAATGAAGAGCTACTTTTCCCAAAAAGGCATTGAACAAAAACCAGGTCCCCCACATTTGCCACAACTGAACGGTGTAGCCAAACGCTCTAACAGGACCATTAATAATATGATTCGCTGCTCCCTTTCTCTCTCAAATCTCCCTAAATCTTTCTGGACCAATTCTCTCAGACATGCTCTCTTTGCATTCAATTCTTTCCCTTGTAAAACTCCTTCTGGTTTTGTTTCCCCGGATTCTATCCTGAAAACAACCGACATCAACCCCTTGTATCTTCATCCCTTTGGCTGTTTGACCTGGTATAAAGTTCCAGATGTAAATTGATCCAAACTGTCCAACAAAGCAAGATTGGCAATTCTTCTTTCTTATCTACCTCACGGAAACGGATACAGGGTAATGGATCTTGAGTCAAAAATTGTCATCAAATCAAGGGATGTGCTTTTCAACAACAAAACATTTCCGTATGGTCATGCACCTAAAGATACAAGTATCAAATTGCAACCCACCTCCTTACCTCTGGTTTGGCCTGGCTTTTCTGAATCCATCTGTCATCCCGCTCCCTCTACCACCCCTGCTCTTGAAAATTGGTCTCCTGTCCCTTCTCCATCCAAACAATCAGTTTCCTCCCCTCTCACCTCCTCCCTTCCTGTTTTTTCCCCCCCACTTTCCGTTCCTACTAACCCTCCCAATCTTCCTGTTTCTCTTTCTCCAGATCATACCCCTCTTATTCCTCCCAACCAATGCTATTGCTCTCAAAGCGTCAAATCCTCCAATTTGGAACTTCCCCCCCTCTTTCTGTCACTCCCTCTCATTCCCAACCACCTTTGCCCTTTCCATCCGCTCCCTCTTCCCCTCCTCACATTGATACAACTGTCACGTCAATTCCTCATCCTCTTCCTACAACCTTGCTCCCAAACAAAACTTCTTCCCCTCCTCGCCGCTCCTCCCGCGTTTGTTTTCCACCGTTGCGCTACGGAACCTTTTCTCGAAAAGCCTCAGTCAAAGATGATCTCCTTGCTCCAAAGACATGGAAGCAACTCCTCAGATCTCCTCATTCGCATTGTTGGATTTCTTCTGCTCAAGAAGAAATAACCTCCCTTGTGGGTATGAACACCTGGACGCCCAGTGGGAGAAAAATCATCCGTTTGAAATGGGTTTTCAAGGTGAAGCGTCGTGCGGATGGCTCCATCATCAAACTGAAGGCCCGTCTTGTCGCTATGGGTTTCTATCAAGTAAAAGGCTTAGACTTCTCCAAAGTTTTTGCTCCTACGCTTCGTCTCGAAACCCTCCGACTCCTACTCAGTTGTCAGCTCTCTGATACCAGGAACCTTGCAGTCCTTTAGCTACAGAGAGTGATAAAAGAACTTGGAGCAATAATATTCCAAAGAATAAACACTTTAAAGCTCCAATAATGGTATGGTAAGAGCAAGTGCAAGGTTTATTTGGTTTGGTTATAAATATTTTAAATATAATATAAAAAGAGGGGCCACAGTAATTTACTACTGGGGATCTTTACAGACTAGCAAGCTCTCTTCAAGGGGCCTCCTTAGGCAGTTTAAGAACCTTGGAATAAATATGGGTGCCTTAGAAAGGACTTATTCCACTAATGGCCGGGCTTAACAGCACAAGTGGCCTAGACAGGAAGGGAAACACTCACTCTGAGCACTTGACCACGAAAATCCTGGAATAATTGGAAGGGTTTCAGAGCAGATGGGGTAGATTGCTTGACTAAACTTCAATGGTTGATTGGTTAATAAAGGTAAATAATACTACTACAGACTAAGTCATAAATCACTTGCTTATCTTCATATAAGCACTTGATTAACAATGACACCGTGTCTGATTGATAATAAATAATTCCTGATAACTGATAACTGATAGGAAACAGAAGGGCAAAAAGGGCCTGTTTAAATATTCTTTTTTCTGGGTGCTTGAGGGCCTCTAGAAGGGGTACTAGCCATGGGCTGAGGCTAGGGGGGCAATCAGGGCAAGATTGGCACGTCCTCAAGGTTCTGTTAGCCTGCTGGCCTTAGATCTGTCAAGGAACAGCTCCTTATTAGCTGCAGGATCTGTTAATCAATAGATTAGTCATTTTGATGATCCTGCACTGATCCTCAATTTGTACTTTAAGTACTGGTCCAAAGTGAGCAGACGTGGATGTTTATTGATTCTTCATCCTCTGTTGATCCTGTATGTAATTTTTAATAATTTTTACGACCACTCCTTATGTAGTTTTGTGGTCTTTGAAGGTTCTGATCAACTTATTTTGTGGTAAGTCTGGATCTTTATTTAAGTAAAAAAAATACTAAAAATTGGTTAATAACTAATTTTAATTGATTTTTAAGGTTTTTGAACTATAATCCATGCTTGTGTGGTAGCTTTACATATGTAGTGTAGATCCTACTATATTGTAGCTCCTCTGAGCGGTACCTGGATGTCAAACTGATCACGGCGGGAGGCGCGGGGATCAGTCCATTCAAATGCACGCGGGGACTGATCCGCTGCTCAGATGCGCGCGGGGGACTGTACCGCTGCGCGCGTGACTAGGTCACGGGATTACCTGCGCGGGAGTCCAGCGCTGTAGGGACGCGGGGCTGCGTGCGGGAGTTGGCGTATGCGGGAGTCCAACGCTGTAGGGACGCGGGGCTGCATGCGGGAATTTGCGTACGCGGGAGACCAGCGCTGTAGGGACGCGGGGCTGCGTGCGGGGATTTGCGTACGCGGGAGACTAGCGCTGTAGGGATGCGGGGCTGCGTGCGGTAATTGTGACAAAACACAATTTCCCGTGTAACTCCTAAACTACACACAACACCTGGATTTTGACTGAAATTTAGGTGTGAAACCTATACATGACACATCATGTGAAATATTAAAATGGCTAAAAGGTGCCATACTGGTGCCGTGGTCATTTACCATTTTCTATTGAATTAATTCAAAAAATATAAGGAGTAAGAATTCAAGGGTGGGGTCAGTGAGTGACCCTACCTTATTTTGGGTGGGGAATCCATTTCTGCACTAATATTTATGGATTTCCTACTCCTTTATTTTATAACAATTTTATTTATTCATTTATCTTTGTTCCTTTTAATTTTGTTAATATTATTATTGTTGTTGCTTTGTCAGGTTGCTCTGTGCTAAGTAGCAGGCTGACATCAGGCTTCTTGGGTCAAAAAACTGGACGGGTCGCCAAATCAACTTCAAAACAGCTTTTCTAAATGGCCATCTCGATGAACCTATTTACATGTCTCAAACCCCTGGTTTCGAAGATCCAGCTCATCTGGATTGGGTGTGCAAGGTTTCCTGTGCAATTTATGGTCTCAAGCAATCTCCTCGACAATGGAACATTGAAATTCGGACATCCCTTACATTGTTAGGTCTTTCTCAATCCGCCTATGACCCATCCCTCTTTTTCAAGCTGAATGGCAATACTCTTGTAGGCGCTCTCACTGCTCATGTGGACGACCTTGCTGTAATTGGCACAGATACTTTTGTGAATCAATTTTTCAAAGATATTGGTAAAGTCTTCACCATTGGCTCAAACAAAGATCTATCTCTCTTTCTGTCTCTATCTATATCTTGTGACTTTCCCTCAAAAACAGTCTCCATCTGCCAGTCGCATTACATAGATTCCATGTCCGAAAACTTCCTCTCCCCTGACTGGAAACCAGTCTCCTCACCTGCTACCACCCAATTCAAGATGTTGCGTCGTAGATCACCAGAAAAACCCTCCGCCCCATCCCACTATAATCAACTCATCGGTTCTCTCCTATGGGTCTCTCAATGTAGTCGGCCGGATATTTCCTTTGCCGTAAATAAGCTCTCCCAATTCTTACAAGATCCGTCCCTTCAACATTGGGATGCTGCCGTCAGGCTTCTTTGTTATCTTTGCTCCACCCGCTCTCTCAAGCTGACCCTTGGTGGCAATGCTCTTAATCTATCAGGCTACTCAGATTTGGATTGGGCTGAAGATCAAGATGATTGTTGCTCCACATCTGGCTACACCTTTTGTTTTGGCTCGGGCGTTATATCCTGGAAATCAAAAAATCAACCTACAGTCTCTCTATCAAGCACCAAAGCCAAATACAAAGCTATGTCCGACGCGTGCAAAGAAGGACTATGGCTTAGAAACATTCTTTGCAAACTTTGTCTTCGTGACAATCTCCCAGTGAATCTTTTTGTCAACAACGAAGGTGCCGAGGCTCTTTTGAAAAACCCAGAACATCACTCTTGCACCAAAAACATCAATGCTCGACATCACTTTATTTGGGAATGTGTTGAACGGAATGTTTTTAATGTTCAACATGTCTCAACCAACCCCATGCTTGCCTAAATGCTCACCAAACCCCTACCTCGGATCCTTATACGCTCTCACCAGTTTCATTTTGGGCTTCTAGATTGTGCTCAGCAAGGGGGGAGTATTGGAATAGTCACCCTTAAGACTTCTTTCTTCATTTCCTATTTCTGTTCTCACTTACCTTTTCTTCATTTTCTATTCCTTTCTTATTTCCTGTTTTTCCTTTATCCTCATCTCTACTCTCTGTCTGTTGTTTCACATCTGCTCTCTTCCAATATATGCTTCTCACACCCAGAAGCGCGGGTTTCCATCTCAATATTCATTTTCATTTCTCATCTTTCATATCCATGTCACGCTTTCATGTGAAATCTAATCAAGATAAAATACCTTAGGATAGATTGCAAGTCAGAGAGAAGATTTTCTCTGTCATCCTTCTCTCTGACTTTTGACTCCACTTTTCCTCAGGTAAGTGTTATTTCTGTTCTCACAATTTACTTTTTTATTTTCATTTCTTCTTTTATTTCATTTCATCATTACATCTCTGAAATTAAACATTATCCTTCTCTCTGACTTTTGACTCCACTTTTCCTCAGGTAAGTGTTATTTCTGTTCTCACAATTTACTTTTTTATTTTCATTTCTTCTTTTATTTCATTTCATCATTACATTTCTGAAATTAAACATTATCCTTCTCTCTGACTTTTGACTCCACTTTTCCTCAGTCTCAACACATGACTTCCCTGAGTTTTTTGAGCACTGCTGTGGGGTTGGTCAGCATTTTGTTGTTTACAAGGAGAGTGTTGACTATGTGGTGGAAGGCAGTGGAAATTTTGGCCAAGATGGTGTAGCTGAGAATATCTTGAGGTACATCCAGTTTAACCACTGAAAGCTTGTTCATCAGTTTGCGGCAGTTGTTGATGTATTGAGAGAGATCCTCCTTGTACTGGAAACGTATGAAATTTAGGCAGAAGGGGCTGCAATTTTTGGACAATTGAGAGGCCTATCTATTGTGGATAGCTTCCAGAATGGCGTGGGGGTTGGCTTTATTTGAGCTGTTTACCACCGCGTAAAAAGAAATGTTGCCTAGGTGGTGGATGATGATGTCACAGGCCTTTTAAATATTCCTTTTTTGCATGGGAGTGGTTGCATCATTTGGGTTATAAAACTAAATGAGTTTTAGCAGCCCTTTCTTCTAAGATAGATCTTGAGAGTTATGAACCAGTTAGGGAAGTTGGATTCTGTGAGGAGTGGGATGTTGAGTTTTGGATTGGCTTCTTGATTGGTCATGGCAAGGAGCCTTTTCTTTTCAGTTCAAGGATGTTCAAATGGGACTGTAAATCTGTTAATGTCAGACTAAAAATAAAAGGTTATATTTGAGATGAAACAACCAAGGGGGACACAGATTAGTCACACCTAAAAAGAAAAGGCTCAAAGCCACACAGGTTAATAGGAAAGTGGCGCAAACAACACAATGACCGGTAGGTCTGAGGAGAGTAAGACAAAGGAGAGCATCAGTATGAGGAGAAGGACTGAGTAATTCAAAAGAAGTTTACCTAGCCCAGAATCCAGGATGCAAGTGGCACGTTCTTGGAACCGTAAAAGGAGAAAGGCATCCTGGTTCTGAGCCGGTACAAGTAGATAAGAGACACAAATGGAGTGCGCTCATAGTGCTAGGGGCGCTCTGGGGAGCGCCGTTGTACAAAGGAAAGAATAAAAAAGTGCAAGCACAACTTAACACGGTAAGACAGTGTAGGGAGAAAGGTGAATGCACATTGGAAACATATCCTCAATAATCATTCAACAATCTGTCTTATTGCTATTTGTTGATTTAAATATATGACACGTTTTCTGATTTTTTTCTATTAATATTTTGTAAGAATGATAATTGGCTGGTGTTCATTTATTTTCCATCATCTGCTGATCACTGTGGTATTTTTCATTATTTTATTAGCTAATCCCTTGATGTTTTCTGTGATCATCAAAGATCAGGACCTATTGATTTTGTGATGCTTTTTCTCATCTTTTTTTTCAAATTTGAGTGTTATAAATTTTATTTTCTATGTGATTATTTGATATTTCATTGATTCAAGCCATCTCCAGGCATACTTTGTCTCCTTAAAAAGTTATGGTGGATCCATGTGTCTTGTATTAAAGAAATGCTGTACCTATTCAATGATTCTTTTCCTTGAGTTCCTGAAGTGCGCAGATCTGACATGTGCATGGATTGCTTGCAGGAATTTGATATGCTGCTTGCAGTATTGTGGTGCTTAGGTTACATGTGGTTCCTCAACAAGCTTAGGCTTATTTATGCATTCAGGATTGTTTAACTGTGCAAATGCCAATGTGCAGGGATGTGGTGCTGCATGCAGGAATTCCAATAAAACCTGATTCCTCCTGTAAACCCTAAAATATACAAAACACCTCAATTCCGATGGATTTTATGTGTGAAACCTGTAGGTGAAAATACACCTGAGATACTATAATTGCCAACAATCAAAATGGTGGTGCCCGTTGATATTTGAGTTTGATGCTTGGAGATAGAAAATTGGAAACAAAGGGAAAGATTTTGATAATGGTGAGACCAAAAGATCTAGGGAGTCAAGAGAGGATTTTCAGGGGGCACTTTGTTTCATCAATAAGTTGGAAAAGATAATTTTTCATGAAATTGAGAACCGGAAGCTTAAAAAGACTGGGTACATCAAAACTGAAATGTGGTTTAAAAGATGAATGAATAAACAGAGTAACATGAATAAAATATTTTTAAACTATAAGTAAGATTTTCACAAGAGGAAATGGTTCACATGGGCAAACCATTCACTAACTTGAAAAACACTCAATGTATTTATCCTAAGTCAGATCATCAAGGATTTGAGATGAAGAACCAACTAGAACTATTAAAACTTAGAATAGTATAAAGACCTCAGTAGACTGAAGAACTCATTAGCTGAGGAATAAATATGAGCCAATAGGAACAATGGTAATTATTTAACTAGAGCTATAAATGAATCTGATTACTTTAAAGTACACACCATACTGAAAGCTCAAGAGAATAAATTTTTGATCAATACAAATCTGAAACTCATATGATTCACTCTATCTTGAGGCAAAACTTGGTTCATACTATAATTCCAACAGTTCTGTGATTTTTTGATTATTTTTATTATAATATTTCAAAATATGAACAAGTGAGAATTCAATGGTGGGTTCAGTTAGTGGCCCAACCTTGTTTTCGGCAGCCAATCCAAATTCTTAAGAGTATTTTGGGACTTCCTACTTCTTTTTTTGTTTTAATTCATTATTTTCATTTTTTATTTTGATCTCTTTATCAATTGATTGTTGGTACTTTGACAGGTTTCTCCGTGCATGGTAGCAAGCTGGCACTTTGAATTGTTCTGAAAATACAACTCATTATTCTTGAAGTTCTTCTCAGAATTGGTTTTTTTTGGTCTTCCCACTTTGCATCTGTCTGTTTTTACTGAACTAAAAATTTGGATTTCTTTTTCCCCCAATTTCTAGAATTTTCAGCCACTTCTGCATCTCAAATTCAAGTTTTAAACTTTCAGCAAGAAATTGACTGTTTTTGAAATTAAATACCTCAATTGATTTCAATTTAAAAGGGAGGTTTCCTGATCTGATTATATTTTCCCAATTGAATTATTTCAATTATTTCTTCAAATTTACCAAAGCTGGAAGTTTGTCCCCTCTTTTGATGAATTTTTGGGAGTTGATGTTGATTCAATGGGAGGCCTTGAGCTTCCCCTTCAATGAGGACAGTGGTTGTTGAGCATCTTCACTCAGATTGGAATGTGAAATGGTATGCCCCATTGGATTAGATTTTTATTTTACTGGAAAGGATGAGGCTATTGATATGAAATTATTTACAATCAGTTATTCAATGGATTAAAATTGGAACTGAATTCAGCTGAAGTCTTTTGTGGTGGTGAATTTGGATGGTCTTCCTGCAGGATTGCAATGTTTTGGGCTAAATCAAAGCTAGGACTTGATTGATCCAAAGCTGTCAGCTTGCTACTATTGCAAATCAAGCTGCAAAAGTAACAAAAATTACATTATCATAATAATAATAGAATTAACCTAAGAAGGAGTAGGAAAACCTAAATATTATTACAGAAATGGATTCTACACTCAAAATTAGGTAGGTTCACTCACTGACCCCACCCTTGAAATACAACTCCTTATATTTTTAAATAAATAAGAAAAGAAAGACCAAAATACCACGGCTCCACTATTGAGCTTTTGGTAAATTAAATATTTCACATGTATTGTCACGTATTGTTTTCACACCTAAAATTCAGTCAGAATTGAGGTTTTGTCTATATTTTAGGATTTATGGATGGAAATGTGTTTTGTCTCAATTCCCGCACGCAGCTGCGGAAGCCAATGCACCCCCGCGCGGCTGTGATAAAGCCCTGTCACTCCATCAAGGTTGTGTATGCAGCTCCGGGCCTCTGACAAGTAGGCAGCCGCAGGACTATGGGTTGACAGAGTGAAAGGCGGCCTGAGAGGCTTAGGTACCGCGTAAACATGCTACAACCCACACGGGAACATTCTACATATGTAATAAATGTTCCGGGGGATAGTAGATAGTCTAACAGTACATGATATTCTATAAAAATACTTAGATAACCCTTATACAAATTTTTTATTACATATAATTCAAAGTACCAAGAATGTCGAAAATGAGACAATGACAACTTCTAAAAATATATTAAAACACTTTAATAAACTTTTATGAGAATTCCTAGAAATCAATATCTTTGTGAAATACTAAGAAAACTAATTATGTAACAATATTACATGAATTCCCATGACTTATATTTTTAAGTAATTATTTTAGTCAATCAACTGGAACTTGAAAATAAGTAGTAAAATCAATATAATTACTTTACTACAGTTATTTGAAACATAATGAGAACTCACATGACATCAGGATGTCCCTAGAATGTCTATTTAAATAATTATTAAATTACTGGGAACATTCACTAAGGATAATTAATTAAATAATACATAAATGGGACAGAATAGTGTTATTCACACGTCCTGATATCTATTATAAAGTAGAATGATTCCCATACCCTGAGGAATTAGATGCTACCCGTGCTATAGCACCAAGAACACATGACAGGCTACCACTTTTTACCCTGCTAGCCTTAGTGTCCGTCCCTTTGAGCCCCTGTACCCCTCAGAAGGATAGTATTGGGAATCCAAAAGCTATAAATAAAGAGCTCTTTAAAGGATATTGATGGGCAGAGACCCAGTTATATTTATATCCAGGAACTGTTCCAAGGTAATCAAGTAATTATCAGAGATAATTGAGTGATTCATGGCTAAGTCTGATCAATAATATCTTTCCTCAACCTATTTTTTATTGAAAAGCCTTATAACCCCAGTATACAGGTTTAACCCATCAGTGCACATCTCAAACAGATACCCAAAGGATTTAATGATATATCATTGAGTTTCATTATCCTTTCTTGGTCCTTGCAGCTTGGTTACAAGGCCTGCCACTCCACCATGTATTTTATATACATATTATCTTTGGGTAAAAGATCCTTTAAAATAAAGAGCCCAAAGTAACCAGGAATACGTGTTTTCATACTGAAATCCCTGAAGAGAGGTGTTCAAGATCCCCAATATAGTTGTGGCCCCTCTATAAAAATATTTAATAATCAATTTATTCATATTGATTTAAAACAATAAACCATAACCAAATCACTTAACCTTGCAATAAGCTTAATCAAAATATTCTGCATTTATTAAATAATATATTTATTATTTATTTTATCACCTCTGGTATCTAAAGGATAGCAAGTATCTTGGCATCCAGGAGGCTGACAATTGGGGGTCTGGAAGGGAAATATTCCATTTTATTATATTTAATACCTTGGACCAGACATTTCATGTAAAAATAAATCAAAGATAAATTTATCTGACTTTATAACCATGATTTATCATTAAATTCTTTTGCAGTGGATTTAAAAACCATTGCAGAATTAATAATCTATTTTTCAAATATTTTAAAGATAAGAAAACAAGAATATATTAAAAATTATAAACCTACTGGTTGGAAAGCTTTAACTCAAGCTGAGCAACTTCATATCTCTTCTGCACGTAAACACTTATATAAACTCCTTTAACAAGAAGATCTTGAAAGGCGCATCAAATTTCAGGCCCTATTAAGGAAACATAAAGCTTGGAAGAATTACCTTATAAATTACTTTTTGAAATATAAAAGTAAGTATACAACTTATATTACATTATTATTTTTTTCAAAAAATAATATTGATATATTTTATTAAAAAATAAAATAAACGTTTTTATCAGTGAAATATCCTGTACCAGAAACCACAGCCACTGAAGTTAATTTATTGGATCAATAAATCCCAGGTATCTCTGGACGCCCTGAAAATATTGATTGGGCAGGTGAAGACCTCGTTGGTACACACTAAGACCCCGTAGGATTACTTACTAAGGAACAATTTAATCCCCATAAAATCTTGGTACCTTTGAACATCAACTTAAGTGAGTTTTGAATAAAACTTATTTTGACGGATTTTTTCTGTTAAATACTTATAAACATATTAGTCATAAATGAATAGAAGTAACACAAGAGCCTCAGGGAAAATTCCCTCCTATGGATCTTTGCCAACATCTCCCAGTAACCGTGAGACCACCAAGAAGGAAAACCATGAAGGGACTGGAACCCGTGAATCAAATTTTGATGGACAAGGAGCAGCACCAATTACTTCTGCCCTCTCCCAACCTAGATCCAGAGAAGGTATTAGAATCAAGCCACCCTCCTTTACAAAAAGATTCCCTGCAGCCACCCTGTCAGCTGGCTACATTCAGAACCAACTGACTAAAGCCTAAAACAAATAAAATATAAATGAATTAATAAATAAATATGGAAATAATAAAATAAAATAAAAATAAGGAATAAAGCCTTAATTTGTAAGAAAATAAAAAATATTATTAAAAAATGGATTTGTGGTGCCAATTTAGGTAGGGTCACCCACTGGCACCACCACCCATTTCCAAATCCTTCAGGTAGAACTATGCTCACTCATGTACCCTTGCTCGTAACATCGGCAAGTACTGGTTTCTGACCAAAAGTTTGGTCAGAAACCCATAATTACGTAAGCTTAACCACAACAAATTTGGAATTTAGGGCCCTGCACCCTAATGTAATATTTACCCATTGTGATTTGTACCCATTAGCAGATACAGGGCTCCTGTAATTTTCCCAAAAAGGGATGGTACAGCCCTATTACAGTACTAAGAGGATACTGTAGCACCCCAGGACAACCACTATAGCTACAGCAGATGTCCTGCTTCGGGCTAGAACACTCCCAAAGCCTCCAAATCTCAGATAAACCCTGTATCACCCTAAATGTAACATGTACACATTAGAAGATACAGGGCTCCTGTAATTTTCCAAAAAGGGATGTTACAGCCCTATTGCAGTACTAAGAGGATACTGTAGCACCCCAGGACAACCACTATAGCTACAGCAGATGTTCCGATTCGGGCTAGAACACTCCCAAAGCCCCAAAACCTCAGATAAACCCTGTATCACCCTAAATGAAATATGTACACATTAGAAGATACAGGGCTACTGTAATTTTCCCAAAAAGGAATGTTACAGCCCTATTGCAGTACTAAGAAGATACTGTAGCACCCCAAGACAGTCACAATAGCTAAAGTAGATGCCCTTCTTTGGGCCAGATTACTCCAAAAAGTACCCAAACCTCAGATACACCCTGCATCACCCAATTAAGGAAGAAAGGCCCCTGTATGTATTTGTGGCTGTTACAGCACTAATTAGCCCATACACAACCAATAATGACCAATAAGGCCTCAAAATCGAAGTTGCAAAAACATTTCAGAGGTCTAGGACATACTTCCAAGTCCCTAGCCTCAATAAACAAGGGCATGTACTTAAATTATTAGCCTCAAATCAGGATACATGGCTGGTACAATGATATCACTTGAGGCTTGGAAATGTGTATCAAGCCCCAAGCATGATGACATAGGGCTTCCTGTACCTCTGTAGTAACTAGAGAAGGTCCACAAAAACACACTGATGGCTCCTTGGCCTCAGCACTAGCCTGGGTCAGCCTCCTTTGGCTGGTAAAAGGACTGTACCATGAGGGGAGCCAAACAATATAAATAAAGGACCTTCCCCCAGCTATTTCTACCAGATTCATCCAGTCATATAGTCTTTATTGCTTCAGATATTTTCTTCCTCAATCCATCAAACCCTTAAAAGAAATAAGTTTGTGGTCCTGGAGCACTTTCTGATAAAATTGTAGACCATAATTCTTGAATCCCTGTTTTTTGGCCAAATTGAACAACCAACCATTCAGCCTTCCCAAGTACCAACTTCCAGCACCCTGAATCCTTTAATATTGGCCCATTCATCATGAATAAGTCCGGACCTAGACCTAGTAAGTGATCCTTCTGACTTATACCCCTTTTTGTAGGTTTTGCATAACCTATGCCCCAAGGAAATTACACACACCTTTCTTGAAAGGAATCCTTTTCAACCCCACAGGCACCACAATTGCTCCTATATTGTCCTTAAAAGCAATATACCTGTGGTCCAGAGGGCTCAACAACCCCATTAAGGTCTTGGCCCCTCCATTTAAATTTCTTTTATAAATATATAAATAAATTTAACCCTTTTAGCCAAATCATATACCTGGCATTTTATCTTATTTTTGATCCAAACTTTCTATCACCTCTAGTAGCTAGGAGGAGTGAGGTCCTTGGCATCTAGTAGGCTGACAATTGGGGTTCTGTCCGGGAAATAATTGATATAATTATTGATTCTGTGCCATTTTTAATAATTTTTTTAATAATTTTTCAAAAATTAACAAAAAATTCCGAAAAAAAAATCATTATAAATTGCCCAACTTCAAAAAATGATGGATGAGCTGAAAGAATAATACAGACCCTAGAAGATATGTTAAGAAGTTTCTGTAGCTTTGGTCTAGAATACAAAAACTCAGATGGTTATTGCCATGATTGGTTAAGGCTACTCCCAGCCCTAGAAATGGCTTATAACAGCAGTAAACATTCTACTACCAAAGAAGCTCCTTACATAGTAGAAAGAGGATGGATTCCAAAACTCCCTAGGAATAACTTGAACTACAACTTAGCCACTATTCATCCAACATCTCTTGACTTTAAGAAGATGATAGATCTGGCAAATAATCATGCTCAAAAATGTGTAGAAGAAGCATTAGAATACAACAAACAAAGATGGGACAAATCACATAAAGAACCTGACTTTACAATAGGAGATCAGATCTTTATATCTACAACCAATTTCAACAATCTAGCAGTTAAAAGAAAACTAAAACCAGCCTTTGTTGGACCATTTGTTATCAAGAAGATGCATGGCAAAAATGCTGTGGAAGTAATCTTGAGTGAAGAATTATCAAGGAAACATCCAGTATTTCCTGTTAGCCTAGTTAAGCACTTTCAGCCAAGAGAAGGTAGCAACCTCCCTCCAGCAATAATCCCAATAGAACCCAACCCTGTGAAAGAAAAAGGGAAATTCAGCAGGATATTGAGAGACAAGAAAGAGAGAGTACAAGGAAAGGATGTTAGACTATACTTAGTAAGATAAAAAGGAGAATCTGCAGACAAAGATTAATGGTTACCAGAAAATATCATACCTGATGGACCAATACATCTCAGAAACTACAGGGCCAGCAAAAGGAACTGAAACACACATGAAATTAATTTTCTCCCAACATCCTCCAGATTTTTTTTCAGATATGGCCATATCTTGGAGTGGGGGAATGTCAGCTTACTACTATTGCAAAGCAAGCTGCAAAATCAAAAAAAAAATACATAAAAATAATAATAATAGAATTAACCTAAGAAGGAGTAGGAAAATCATAAATATCATTACAGAAATGGGTTTTCCACCCAAAATTAGGTAGGGTCACTCACTGACCCCACACTTGAAATACAACTCCTTATATTTTTATATAATTAAGGAAAGAAAGACCAAAATACTACGGCTCCACTATTGAGATTTTGGTCAATTAAATATTTCACACGTATTGCCACATATAGGTTTCACACCTAAAATTCAGTCAGAATTGAGGTGTTTTGTACATTTTAGGAGTTACAGACGGAAATGTGTTTTGTCACAATTCCGGCACGCAGCCGCAGCAGCCAATGCACCCCCGCGCGGCTGAGATACAGCCCTTTCACTCTGTCAAGGTTGTGTACGCAGACCCTGGCCTCTGACAAGTACGCAACCGCGGGACTAAGGGTTTACAGAGTGACAGGCGCCTGAGAGGCTTAGTTTCATCTTGCTACTATGTAGAGAGCAACCTGTCAATAGCAACACAAAACTATGAAAAATGAGAATATCTCAATTAACAAAAGAAGGAGTGAGAAATACATAAATATTATTAAAGAAATGGATTCCTAACCCAAAATTAGGTAAGGTCACTCACTGACCCCAGCCTTGAATTCCAAGTCCTTAGATTTTTAAAATAATTAAAATGAAAAGTACTTAAAATTACAACACCAGTATGGCACCTTCTGGAAATTGTAACATTTCACACGTGTTGTCACGTTGTAGAGACTCCTGAGGGATTATGTAAATGATTTAGAAAATAGCTTGCTGGCAGTCCTTGAAGGGGAATTTTTTATTACTTCTACTCCTTCAGAGTATTAGTAACACTAAGAGTGGTTTTGAATTGCCTGCCCTTCTAGTACTATAGTAAGTCTGCACAATAATTTATTTAAATTAATGGCTGGTTTCTTTGAGACTTATTATAGGTGTCAGATCAGACCTTGATTGGTTATTAATTTTTATTGGTAGGGTTGTTGAAGAATGGACCAGATGTATTGGCTTATTGGTTAGTGGTTGATCAGATATGTGTGATCTTAACCAATATCCCAATATTAAAGGGTTCAAGGGTTCTATCAAAGGGGTGGTTCAGGAGAGGAACCAAGGATGGGTTTACCCACAGGGGGCTGGGTAGAGGAAAAAAAGGTTGTTAATCCCTTTTTGGTTGTGCTCTCTTTCTTTGTAAGGGTAATTATTGAGTGATGGGTGGTTTCCTTTAATTTGGTGCTGAATAGCTCAGGTCACAGAAGGACCCTTATTCAAAGCACCTAATGGGGTGGTTTCAATGGTTGATGAGGTTATAAAATTGGTCTTTGATTTCCCTTTTTCTTTATTGTTACACTGAAAATCTCCTTTTTTTTATATCTGGGTAGGACCACAGATGATTGGGTGGTAATTGGATGATGAGTAGTTGATGAGTGGGTGGAGCTCCTGGATGGTGGATGATGATGGTGATGGTATCATGATACAACCTGGATAGGGCAGAGAGGCCCTCCTTAAATAGAAAATCTGGTCCTCAGGGGATGCTCAGGGCTGCCCCTGAGGGTGCCCTGGGGCTTCCCCTGTTACAGTGGGATACAGGTACATGAGACATTTTAGCTGGTTGGGAAAATCTAATACAGTTACATGAGGCATTTCTGCTGGTTGGGAAAACCTAATACAGTTACATGAGGCATTTCTTCTGGTTGGAAAGAGGTTGTACTGGGGTTACATGCAGGCACTTGCCTACATTAATTGCTGTTTAGTGCTGGGTTGAATTTGTGCTGTGGTGAACTGGTACTGGTGGGTTGTTTGGATCTACATGGTCCTAGCTGCCTGCATATATTGCTGGGTATTCCTGTGGTATTTTCACTGGTGGTTTTTTGGTTACCCATGGCCCAGACTGCCTGCATACATTGCTGGGTAGTCCTGTGGTGCCTGTACTGGTGGTTGTTTGGATCTAAATGGCCCAGACTGCCTGCTTACATTGCTGGGTAGTCCTGTGGTGCCTTGTACTGCTGGGTGTTTGGTTACACATGCTACTGGCTGCATAAATTTCTGTGTGGTGCTGAGGGTTGTTGGTACTTGTAGTTTATTTGGTATCACATGCTACTGGCTGTATGTACTGGTGGTTGTTTGGTTACACATGGCCCAGACTGCCTGCATACATTGCTGGGTAGTCCTGTGGTACCTTGTACTTCTGGTTGTTTTGGTTACACATGGCCTTGCTTATGGTTCTGAGTATACAGGTGAGGTGATTGGTTGTATTTTTGGTTGAGGTGTTATGTTGGGATGTTACTGGTATGTCTTTAGGGATTCCAAGTATACCCATATGGCCTTTCACTAGTTTGTGATACCTGGGTGTGATATGAGCTGTCCACAATTTATTTTGGCTGTATCTTCTAAACCATGAGAGATAGAGGGGTAGTTTGGCTGGGTGACTAAGGGTTATTTTTGGGGTAGAATCCATTTCTGAGGTTAAATTTATGATTGGGATTATATTTATACTAGAAAATTGAGTCTGATGGCTATAGATTAGGTTTTGTCTACCACAACGTATAGGGTTTACACCTCAAATTCACTCAGAATTGAGGTGTTGTGTATATTTTAGGAGTTACACGCGGAAATTTGTTATGTCACAATTTCCGCGTGCAGCCCCGCATCATTACATATTCCTACGTACTTGTAGTAGCAGATCCCCACGTACTAGAGACCCGCGCGCAGCTAATTCTGCCACGCACGCAGCGGATCCTACCCCGCGCGCATCTGTACTAAATGATCCCTGCTTTTTGGTGCCCCATCCTGGAAACCCTGGCCAGTGCAGAGATTTTAATTCTTTTTGATTTTTCCTTATCATCATTCATAGGTATCATTATCAAAAAAAAAAAAAAACCATTGCCATTGCCACCTTCATGCTTCCATCCATCATTGATCCCATCTTCATCATGCCCTACATAGCCCATCTGATCCGTACTTTTGTCTACGCCAAACCCAAGACAATTGGAGAATACTTGGTTCAATTGATTGCCCGGGAAATTGGTGTTGCTACGGTGATCCAGCGGCATTTTCATTGGCATGAATTTGTCATGTTCACTCATCTTGATCAACAACGAGAAAGGTCATCTGTAGCCCTGTTATCCCCACCCCCTATGCAGGGTTCCAAGGGACGACTGACTCAGAGGAGGAAGATTGATCATCACTTTATCCTATTGGAAGATGATGCAATCGTCTGTTACCAATTGGTCTCCAAGTATTTAATCAACCATATCACCCAGCTCGACCAACCCAATTGCTTGGTCACCACCTTGACCTCCACACCTCATGCGGGATTCCTCCTATTCCAACTATCTCAGGTTGTCAAGGTTACGCTCAAATTCCTTGATCAACCCCCTCAAGATCATCTGACACCATCCCCCCTCAACATGCAAGCGCCGACCAATTTACACTTGTCCTCGATTAGCATTTCTAGTCCTCACTGTCGCCGTCTTCCATCTTTGTTTTTTGTTCATCTCCAACTTGTTCATCATCCATCTTGACCACCAAGCTATCCTCACCAGCCTTTTGATTTCCTTGTCAGACCCACCTCCAAGCTTGATTGCCTTTCCTACAAACCGTTAATCATACCGCCTCATTGTTGTGCCAGGGAATCCCAACCATCCTATCCTTCCCATCATCTCTCCTCCATGGATTCAAGCTTGAAACCCAATGCCAATCTATTGATAACTCCCACCCCCCCTCCGTCTTTGGGTAGGGGTATGAAAATGTTGTCTGCCGCCCGCGCCGTGGGCGGTGTGAAATCTTTAGAGGTTGTTCCTCACGAAGTTGCCACAGGTTCAAGAGTTCTTGGTCCAGGCGTCTGTAAGGACTGGATGCCGTGAGAAAAGAGAGGTTGGAGATTGCAAGAGAGAGAGAGAGAGAGAGATAAATTCCTTAATTCCGGCCCTTCTTTCCCCTCCCCTTTCTCTTTCATAAGATGCCCCTACAACCTGGAGTTGAGAGGGGAGGTATTTGAGTCCTCCCTCTCAACCCTAACCTAAGTACAAGTGCAAGAACAATCTGACAACAATCTGAAGAAGAAACCCTAGACCCAGAACCCTAACCCATAACCATAACCTAACCCATACCCTGTCAGCTCTCTGATACCAGGGACCTTGCAGTCCTTTAGCTACAAAGAGTGATAAAAGAATTTGGAGCAATAATATTCCAAAGAATAAACACTTTACAGCTCCAATAATGGTATGGTAAGAGCAAGTGCAAGGTTTAATTGGTTTGGTTATAAATATTTTAAATATAATATAAAAAGAGGGGCCACAGTAATGTAATACTGGGGGTCTTTACAGACTTGGCAACCTCTCCTCAAGGGGCCTCCTTAGGCAGTTTATAACCTTGGAATGAAGATGGGTGCCTTCTAAGGCCTTATCCACTAATTTGGGCGGGCAAAACAGCACACAAACCCAGAGCAGGAAGGGAACAACTTACTTGGGAAGTAATCCACAGAAATCCTGCAAAGATTCAGGTAAGAAGCTTCAGAACAGATGGGGTTGGTGGCTGGTTCAAACTTCTGGTTGTTGATAGTTATTTAGAAAATAATAATAATAATACTTCAGACTAGATCATAAATCACTTGCTTTCTTCTTGATAAGCACTTGACTAACAATGACACAATGTCTGATTGATAATAATAATATTTCTGATAACTGATGGATTAATGGGAGCAAAAGGGCAAAAAGAGCCTGTTTAAATATTCCTTTTTGGGTCCTTGAGGGCCTCTAGAAGGGGTATTAGCCATGGGATGAGGCTAGGAGGGCAGTCAGGGCAAAATTGGCACGTCCTCAAGGTTCTGTTAGCCTTCTGGCCTAAGATCTGTCAAGGAACAGCTCCTTTTTAGCTGCAGGATCTGTTAATCAATAGATTAGTGATTTTGCTGATCCTGCACTGATCCTCAATTTGTACTGTAAGTACTGGTCCAAAGTGAGCAGACGTGGATGTTTATTGATTTTTCATCCCCTGCTGATCCTGTATGTAATTTTTAATAATTTTTACGACCACTCCTTGTGTAGTTTTGTGGTCTTTGAAGGTTCTGATCAGCTCATGACGTAGTGAGTCTGGATCTTTATTTAATTAATAAAAAATACTAAAAATTAGTTAATAACTAATTTTAATTGACTTTTAAGTTTTTTAAACTACAATCTATGCTTGTGTGGTAGCTTTACATATGTAGTGTAGATCCTACTATATTGTAGCTCCTCTGAGAGGTACCTGGCTGTCAGACTGATCACTGCAGGCTAGGCGCGGGGATCAGTCCATTCAGATGCGCGCGGGAACTGATCCCCTGCGCGCGTGGTCAAGGCAGGTTAGGCGCGGGGATCAGTCCATTCAGATGCGCGCGGGGACTGATCTGCTGCGCGCGTGACTAGGTCACGGGATTACCTGCACGCGGGAGGGATCAACTGTGCGCGGGAGTTTGGGTGCGCGGGAGTCCAGCGCTGTAGGGACGCGGGGCTGCGTGCGGGAGTTTGGGCGCGCGGGAGTCCAGCGCTGTAGGGACGCAGGGCTGCGTGCGGGAGTTTGGGCGCGCAGGAGTCTAGCGCTGTAGGGACACGGGGCTGCGTGCGGGAATTGTGACAAAACACAATTCCCCGTGTAACTCCTAAACTACACACAACACCTGGATTTTGACTAAAATTTAGGTGTGAAACCTATACATGACATATCATGTGAAATATTAAAATGGCCAAAAGGTGCCATATTGGTGCCATGGTCATTTACCATTTTCTTTTAAATTGATTAAAAAATATAAGGAGTGAGAATTCAAGGGTGGGGTCAGCTAGTGACCCTACCTTATTTTGGGTGGGAAATCCATTTCTGCAATAATTTTCATGGATTTCCTACTCCTTCATTTTATAATAATTTTATTATTTATTTTTGTTCTTTTTATTTTTGTTAATGTTGTTGTTGCTTTGTCAGGTTGCTCTGTGCTAAGTAGCAGGCTGACATTCCCCCATTCCAAGATATAACTATATCTGAAAAAAAATTTGGGGCTCAGTGTCTTTTACTGGCTCTGTAGTTTCTCAGGTGTATTGGTCCATCTGGAATGTTGTTTTCAGGTAGCCTTCATCTTTATCAGCTGATTCTCCTTTGTATCTGACTAAGTAAAGTCTAACATCTTTTCCTTGGATCCTTTCTTTTTTGTCTTTAAGGATTTTACTGACTTTTCCTTTGTCCTTCTCAGGCTCATCTAAGACTGGTATTTCAGGTGAAGGGGTCTTTTCACCTTCTCTGGGATGGTAGTGTTTGAAAAGGCTAACTGGGAAGACTGGGTGTTTCCTAGAGAGTTCATTACTGAGGATGACTTCTACGGCATTCTTACCATGGAGTTTCTTGATAGTGAAAGGCTCAACAAAGGCTGGTCTGAGTTTTCTGTTCCCAGCCAAGTTATTGAAATTGGTGGTTGAAATTAGAACTTGATCTCCTATTCTGAAATCAGGTTCTTTGTGAGTTTTATCCCACCTCTGTTGGTTGTATTCAACAGCATCTTTTACACACTTAGAAGCGTGCTTATTTGCCATATCTATCATGCTTTTGAAGTCCAGTGATTTTGGATGGATATTAGTTAACTCCTGATTGAGGTTATCCTTGGGTAATTTGGGGATCCATCCTCTTTCCAGTACGTAAGGAGCCTCTTTGGTAGTAGAGTTTTTACTACTGTTATAGGCCATTTCTAGTGCAGGTAAAAGGCTAACCCAGTCATGGCAATATCCGTCTGTATTCTTGTACTCCATCCCAAAGCAACAAAACCTTCTGAGCATGTCCTCTAGAGTCTGGATCATTCTTTCAGCTAATACATCTGTCTGAGGATTATAAGCTGTAGAAAAGGCTAAGGTAGTTCCTAACATATCATGGAGGTTTCTCCAGAATTCAGACGTGAATTTGGGGTCTCTATCACTGATAATAATCTTAGGAATTCCTACGTCAGCAATCAGTCTGTTCCAGAAGAGTAAGTCTACTTCCATAGCTGTGTCTTCCTTATGGTTAGGTAGAAACTTGGCTTTCTTAGAAAATCTGTCTACAATAACCAGGACTGAGTTGTAAGAGTAAGCTCCTCCAGGGGGCAGTCCCGTTAAAAAGCCCATGTTGATAACTTCCCATCTTTTCCTGGGCTCAGCAATCTTTTGGAGTAGTCCAAACCTTTTCCCAGTGGTCCTGTTGGACTTCTGACAGATTTCACAGCTTGAAACATACTTGATAGTGGAGTCTCTCCAATTTACCCACCAGGCATTCTGCTTTACTTTATCTAGGGTTCTATCAGTAGACAGGTTACCCAAAGAGCAATTATCATGACATTCAGCTAAAACAAGTTTGATATGCTCTGTTTTGGTCAAGACTATAACACTAGAGTGTTTATGCCGGTAATATACTAGGCCATCCCACAGTGTGAATCTTCCTTCTTTATAGGATTTCAGCAGGGGTTCAGGTAAACTGTTGATGAGTTCAGATGGTGGTGAAGCACTTTCTATGATGTTAATCAAAGTCTTCATGTCAGAGTTGTATGCTTCTCTGATGGAGCTGAACAGTGATTCATCTAGTTCACATATGTGGATTCCTATGATGGGAGCTTCAAGATCAAACAGGTTAATGTTTAGTATAGGAAAGATATCATGATCTTCTGGGTCATGAGCAGGATTGCTAGTATCATTTGGGAGAGCATTTCTGCTGAGACTGTCAGCGTTCTGATGTTTAACTCCAGCTTGGTGGACTATAGTCATCTGGCCTCTGTACTGTTGTATGGCTATCTGCCATCTTAACATATGCCTGCTAGGAGTTTTCATGTTCATGAGAGTTCTAACAGCATTGCAATCAGTGATCACCACAAAATTTGTACCTTCCAAATAATAGTGGAGTTTTTCTAATGCCCATACTAGAGCAAGGCATTCCATTTGGCTGGAACCATATCTCTTCTCAGTATCTTTGACTTGTCTGGATATGAAGAGTATAGGTTTCTCTACTGGTTTATCTTCTTCTATTACTTCTTGGTGTAATGAAGCTCCTAATCCTTCCATGCTGGCATCTATGTAAAGTTTGAAAGTTTTTGAATAATCAGGTTGTATCAACACTGGGGAAGTAGTCATAGCTACTTTGAGTTCCTCATAATTCTTCAATATTTCATGAGTCATTTTGAACAAAGTGTTGTTGTTGCAGATCTCATATAAACACTTGGTGAGGTTAGAAAATTTAGGTTTGTACTTCCTGTAGTAGCTGCAGAAGCTTATAAAGGATAAGAGTTCAGTTTTGTTCTGGGGCATAGGTCTGTTCATTACTGCTGCTATCTTACTTTGGTCAGCAGTTAAAGTGAGTCCAGAAACAATATGTCCTAGTGCTTTAAGTTCTCCATATCCAAAGTTGCACTTTTTCATAGATACTTTTAATCCTAATGTGGAGATTGTTTTAAGTACTAGCCTGACTTTATCCATGTGAGTATCCCAATTATCTGAATAAATGATAACATCATCTATGTATACCATCATCCAACCTTGCCTGATGAACATTCCTAAGACTGTATCAATCATTCTTTGGAAGTGGGAAGGAGCATTTTTAATACCAAAGGGCATTCTGAGATACTCATGCATGCCTAAATGACATATGATTCTCATAAATTTCCTACTATCAGGACTGATAGTTATCTGGTGAAAGCCTTTCAACATGTCCATAGTAGTAATGAACTTGGCTTTAGAAAGATTATGTAGAGCATGGTCAATCCTGGGGATAGGATAATAGTCAGCTTGGGTGTAGTTGTTGAGCATTCTGAAGTCTCCAACCATCCTAGACTTATCATTGTGCCAGGCTATTATCACAGGTGTAGTTACGTCTACTTTCTCATTATGCCCTACTTTCCTTAAGACTTGTAAGTCCACTAGTTCTTGGATGTGGTCTTCTAGAGCAGTCCTAGATTTTGGACTAGAAGGGTAAGCTGGTCTTCTGAGGTTAGGAGGGTAAGGAGGCTTATTAGTCAAAGTTAAGACCATATCATGACCTTTAATATTACCAATGGGATGGTCTATAGTGCAAAAAGCATTCTGGTTCTCAAAGCATACTTGGAGAATATCTCTTTTCTGGTCTTCACTAAGCTGGGAATTCAGGGCAGCTTGGGAAAATTATTCCTGGTTCAAAGTCTCTAAGTGTCTCTCATAATTGGAATCAGTAGCTTTAGCATTGACATGGCATATTTGGAACTTCTTGTTCCAATCTCCTCCTATAGTGAAATATCTCCCTTTACTCTGGAAGACATCTATCCCGTACAGGCAAAGAGAATCATTTCCTACAATAAAATAATCACATACTCCATTTTGAAGTACTAAAAATTGAATCTTTATCCTGATTGATCCTTTAGAGTGGGGAAGTATGATTTCTGTTGGCCATACTCCAATAGCATTAAGAGGTGAGTTACAGCTGCTGAACTTAGCTTGAGGTACTGGTAGTAAGTTTTTCTTCCAGTTAGAATCCTGTTTATCTAAGTAGTCAGTTCCAACACAAGAGCAGAAGGCTCCACTGTCTAGAAGTAATTTTACGGGAGAACCTTGTATCAAGCCAGTGGCATAACAAGTTTTACCACCGGTGTAACCTTTTCCAATAGAAGGTTTAAGGGTTAAGGTCTTGGCTTCAGAAACATGTTGGATTTTCATGTTGGGTGTCCACTGTTGAGGCAGATTGCTATCTTCATTAACAGGGTTAATATCTAGGGAAGATTCTATGTTACCTTTGATGACATTAATGGGATTAGTGATCATTAAGTCACACTCAGAGATGGAACCATCAGTGTCATCTAGTTGGGGGTCAGGATTAGTGTCATTTTCTTCTCCTTCAATAAGATTAATCTTCCTCCTGGGTAAAGGAAAGTCAGGTCTTACATGCCCTGTTTGGTTGCAATTCCAACATATGTTTTCTTTGGTTACCAAAGTATTCTTGGCTTCTGAGTTGGTAGGGAGGGGTTCTTTATTCTTTTTATTATATTCTTCCTTATTCCTAGTAGTTGGTTCTCTGGGTTTGTTAACCTTTTTGTCTAAGCCATTCATGTCAATAGTTTCTTCTAATACTCCTATGAGATTGAAAAGGTCAGAGTTCATGGGCATTCTGCATCTTATGCTATGGTTAAGTTGTCCTGGACATAGGTTGAGGAGTCTTTCATTGAATTCTTCTTTATCAGAATTTGGGTAGAAGCATTCTAGTCTTCTCTTCTGGTCAAGGCACCATTTGTGAGGTTTGTCCTTGGATGGATCAAAAAAAGAAGTCTTGAAAGTCTTCATCATTTTTCTTTTCCAAATTCTGGTACCAAATTGTTCCTTAATCAAGTCTTTCCACAAATTCCATGACAGAGATCCTACCTTTTCTCTCTTGTTGATGAACCAGTCAAGGGCTACTCCTTCAAACAGTCTAGGTAGTCTTACTACGGCTATGTTATCAGGAAGTTCATAAGAGTCCAGAGTATAGTCAATAAACTTAATAAAACTGACATGATTGTATTCTCCTTCTCCTGAGAATTTAGGCCACTCAGTGATCGGGGGAAGTAATTTTAATGCTTGTTCTACTTCAGGAGTGGGACTAGGCCTGAAAGATTCATGCCTGGTTGGTCTTGGTCTAAAAGATAATTGGGGAGTACTGTGGTACCTGGAAGGTCTGATTTTATCAGAGTCTGCAATGGGTTGAGTTAAGTTTACCTTTAGATCTCTGAGATCATTCTTAATAATACCTAATTCCAGGTCAAGTTTGTTACTTAATGAATCAATTTTATTAATAATATGAGTAGGGGAAGTGTTGTCTGTCTTATTAATACCTTCTTTGATTTGTTCAATAGATAGAAGAATTTCTTCTTGGATAGCTGAAGTATTTTTTTCTTGGTACTTCATTAGTTCTCCCTTACTCAAGCTGATGCTGTCTCTTATTTGTTTTACTTCTAACTCATTGATTTTGACCAAGTTTGATTGGGATTGCATGACTATACCAAAATTGTTATTTAATTTATCCAATTGCTCATATACTTTGTCAAAAAATTTGCTAATGATATCAAAGTTATGAGAAACATTTATGGAAAACAAGTTGCAAGTTTCTACATCCAATTGTGGTACACTTTCTTCCATTTTATTGCCAAAGATATTATATTGTCCCATTCTTTGGGATTCTTTAATTTCTGATGGGCTAGAGATCTCTTCTTCCTTTTGTTGTTGTTTCCTCTTAAGGAAGCTAATTGTTCCCAAGGATTCCAATTCTGCACGTAGCCTTCTACTTCTCTCTTGGGAATCAATTTTTGGAGGGTTATTTGAGTCTTCTTTGCCAAAGATATGGCTTTTCTCATACCTTTCTGGTCTTCCTGGGTATGAGCCTGTTTGAACAGTTCCCAATGACCCACGTGTTCTTTCACCAATACCTTTATTTTGTCCTCCTTGGAGGAGTCCGGCTGGGGTGGCGTAGGTGGAATGGTATCCTCCTGGGATATCACGTTGGACAAGGGACGGCTCTCCAACGGTGAGTTGGTCGAGTCGGCGGCCGCGGTTGTTGTCATTGTTGCTCGGATCGGAGCAATAACTGGCTTGATCCGCATTGCATTTGTGACTGGCGTGCTTGCGCGCGCGGGTTCCTCCGGGCAAAGATCCATATGACGGGGCGCGTCCACTGGCACGGGTGTTGCGTCTGTTTTGATTCATGTTACAAATTATGTAAGTCTTTGTCAAAACTTTGTAAAAAAAAATCAAAAAAAATAATTTTTTTTGAGTAGTTTTGGTTTTTATATTTTTTAAAAAATTATATGACTTACTTATATGAAGGTTTAAAGGTACTAAGTCCTTGTTGGGGTCAGGACCGTCCTTGGAGGGTATTCCAATGGGATCTGAGTAAAGTTCCAATGAAATCTTGGGACAAGTCCAAGGGTCCACAGTCTGGGACGTCCTCTAAGAGGTCTTGGTCAATAAGATCACCAAAAACAAACTCCACTCAAAAGGATAAAATAAAAAAAATGTAAGTTATATATTTATTTATTTTTATAATAATTTTTTTATAATTTTCGAGTTTTTTGTGTTTTTTTTTATGAAAAAAATAATAAAAAGGAGATTAAAGCTCACTTTTATAATTTGGATACCGTCTCTTAAAAGCAGAAAGCTTTCTTTGATAGATTTTCCACTCTTTGTGCTGTCTTAACAAGGAGTTAAAATTAATAATTCTTTCTAACTCTTGTTCCTTTTCTTTTAAGATTTGTTGTCTATAATAAAGGATTCTCTCTTGTTCTTGTTCAGGAGTTATAACAACAGGCACAAAGTCACGTGATTTTTCTTCTTTTTTCTGTTTAAGAAGATTAAAATAATAATTTATCAATTCTCCGTTGGTTTTTAAATCCACTGGATAAATCAAAAGATAAAGAAAAATAATAAGTATTTCTACTTATATAATTTTTTAATATAAATAACTGGTCCAGGAGATAATTAATCAAATAATTAATTATTAAGGATACTTCCTGGCCAGACCCCCAGTTGTCAGCTCTCTGATACAAGGAACCTTGCAGTCCTTTAGCTACAAAGAGTGATAAAATAATTTGGAGCAATAATATTCCAAAGAATAAACACTTTACAGCTCCAATAATGGTATGGTAAGAGCAAGTGCAAGGTTTAATTGGTTTGGTTATGAATATTTTAAATATAATATAAAAAGAGGTGCCACAGTAATGTACTACTGGGGGTCTTTACAGACTTGGCAACCTCTCCCCAAGGGGCCTCCTTAGGCAGTTTATAACCTTGGAATGAAGATGGGTGCCTTCTAAGGCCTTATCCACTAATTTGGGCGGGCAAAACAGCACACAAACCCAGAGCAGGAAGGGAACAACTTACTTGGGAAGTAATCCACAGAAATCCTGCAAAGATTCAGGTAAGAAGCTTCAGAACAGATGGGGTTGGTGGCTGGTTCAAACTTCTGGTTGTTGATAGTTATTTAGAAAATAATAATAATAATACTTCAGACTAGATCATAAATCACTTGCTTTCTTCTTGATAAGCACTTGGCTAACAATGACACAATGTCTGATTGATAATAATAATATTTCTGATAACTGATGGATTATTGGGAGAAAAAGGGCAAAAAGAGCCTGTTTAAATATTCCTTTTTGGGTCCTTGAGGGCCTCTAGAAGGGGTATTAGCCATGGTCTGAGGCTAGGAGGGCAGTCAGGGCAAGATTGGCACGTCCTCAAGGTGCTGTTAGCCTTCTGGCCTTAGATCTGACAAGGAACAGCTCCTTTTTAGCTGCAGGATCTGTTAATCAATAGATTAGTCATTTTGCTGATCCTGCACTGATCCTCAATTTGTACTGTAAGTACTGGTCCAAAGTGAGCAGACGTGGATGTTTATTGATGCTCCATCCTCTGCTGATTCTGTATGTAATTTGTGATAATTTTTACGACCACTCCTTGTGTAGTTTTGTGGTCTTTGAAGGTTCTGATCAGCTCATCACGTAGTGAGTCTGGATCTTTCTTTAATTAATAAAAAATACTAAAAATTAGTTAATAAGTAATTTTAATTGACTTTTAAGGTTTTTAAACTACGATCTATGCTTGTGTGGTAGCTTTACATATGTAGTGTAGATCCTACTATATTGTAGCTCCTCTGAGCGGTACCTGGCTGTCAGACTGATCACTGCAGGCTAGGCGCGGGGATCAGTCCATTCAGATGCGCGCGGGAACTGATCCGCTGCGCGCGTGGTCAAGGCAGGTTAGGCGCGGGGATCAGTCCATTCAGATGCGCGCGGGGACTGATCTGCTGCGCGCGTGACTAGGTCACGGGATTACCTGCACGCAGGAGGGATCAACTGTGCGCGGGAGTTTGGGTGCGCGGGAGTCCAGCGCTGTAGGGACGCGGGGCTGCGTGCGGGAGTTTGGGCGCGCGGGAGTCCAGCGCTGTAGGGACGCAGGGCTGCGTGCGGGAGTTTGGGCGCGCAGGAGTCTAGCGCTGTAGGGACGCGGGGCTGCGTGTGGGAATTGTGACAAAACACAATTCCCCGTGTAACTCCTAAACTACACACAACACCTGGATTTTGACTGAAATTTAAGTGTGAAACCTATACATGACATATCATGTGAAATATTAAAATGGCCAAAAGGTGCCATATTGGTGCCGTGGTCATTTACCATTTTCTTTTAAATTGATTAAAAAATATAAGGAGTGAGAATTCAAGGGTGGGGTCAGCGAGTGACCCTACCTTATTTTGGGTGGGAAATCCATTTCTGCAATAATTTATTGGATTTCCTACTCCTTCATTTTATAATAATTTTATTTATTTATTTTTGTTCTTTTTATTTTTGTTAATGTTGTTGTTTTTTTGTCAGGTTGCTCTGTGCTAAGTAGCAGGCTGACATACCCTATTCCGCCAGCTTGCCTGCCATTACGCACATCTGGTTTGTCCTCCGCGTTGCGGCCCTCCGCCGCGCATTACCCAAAGTTCACCGCGCTTGCCCGTATCCGCCCGATGCGCCGTTGTCAATTTCCTGTCCCGTAGCCGGCCCGCGCTTGCGCGCGGCTGTCCACGGATATAGCCCTGCAATCTCCCCGCATTTTCCTCCCCTGACTAACCGCCCAAGAACCTGATTGGCCCGGCTCCATCCCTGAGTCAGATATCCAAGCGGGTCGCGGCCCGTCTCCCCTGGTCAGACCCGGCCCGCAGCCGCATGCTTCATCCTGCTGCGCCTACTGCTGAGCCCGCAGCAGCCTCTTCTTAAAACGCGCGCACCCCAACTGCTGAGCCCGGCCTACCAAATGCTGAGTGCGCAAGCCGCAACGCAGTTCCCAATCTGAGGCTATATAATGACACCACATCCCCCCCAACTTGAGTTCTGTCCCCAGAGGTCCTCCCCATCGCCACATCGACCATCTTCGCGCCGTACCCTCCTACCAACCCTACTCCGTACACCTTACCAGCTCCGCGCCTCTCCTCTCCAATCAACACTATGCTCCGTTGCAAATTCTGCGCCCGGAATGGGCTCGCGTGCTTGATTGTTCCTGGTCAACGCGCCTGCACCGCTTGCCGTTGCGGCCATTGCTGCTGCTCACTTAGCAAAGGTATGCCCCGGGCTCCGCCTCAATCCGGTTCCTGCCCCTGTATACGCAAGAGGGCTTGCCCGGACCCGTTTGTTGTCTTGGACAAGGATACCATCTTGGAGGACTCGTGGACTCCGCCTGGATTGCCTCCCCGCTGTCCCCGCCCAAATTTGGACCGCGACTCCGCTTCTCTGCTTTGCTGCGCAGGACCACCGCGGAAGGAAGATTACCCAACCTTCGCCGCTTATCGGGAGCCCTTGCGATTCTGGACAAACGGTGTCCAAGTCATGCAAGGCGCAAGGGACCCACGTATTGATGAAATCCTCAGGCGGCGCGCTGCTCCCGCTCCGGCTCCTCCTCCGCCCCCCGCACCGGCTCCTCCTACTCCGACTCCGCGAGGCCCTACTCCTCCCCCTGCATCACCAGTGGTTATCCTGTTGTTGCCTCTCATTGGACCGAGCCCCCCCGTTGGATCTCCGGGGCGTCTGTCTTCACCGGCTCCTCCTCCCCCCAACTCTCCCAAGATCCCGGAGATCCCGGTTGTGATGGCACTCCTGGCAGCCGGCTTTGAGGATTTTGCGGAAAGGTTGACCACGATGCTCCGCAACTACCTTGCAACCCCCAGAGCCCAATCCTTGGAATCTCGGCGCGAGCTCTTGGCGTCTTTCTGGGCCCTACTGGCGTCGTTGAGGGCAGAAATGGAGGAAATGATGAAGATGGCTTAGGTGCATTTTCCCCTCCTCCCCTTCTTCCCCTTGTTTTCTTCATTCGTCTTTTTTTGTACCGCGCTTCCCCTATCTCTAGAGGAATACACGTTTCTTGCGCAAATTTGACTTATCAAGAAAGGTCTGCGCCCGCGCATTGTGAGGATGAGAGTGAGATTGAGATCCGCGTCCGGCGTCCGCGCGCCCAAGTGAGAATGAGAGCGAGATTAAGATCGGCGTCTGTGAGAAATGATAGAAAAAAAAAGAACAATTTTTGTGAGAAATGATAGAAAAAAAGAGAACAATTTTTTTTTTTTGAGTCGCACCACGCCCGCGTCCCATCCTGCGCCAGCTCCCCCCCCAACTTAGCTGCTGTCCCCAGCTGGTAACCTCACCCAATCCCACGCGGGTTGCGTCCATTGGCCAATTCCCCATCCTTCTGCCCAAACGCACCTCCTGTTGCCCATCTCCCCTTGAATCCGCCACCCTTCCTCCCAACCATGCCATTGGCGCCCAATCCCTCCCTGTTCCCCAGCCCCATCTGTCGCGCCAATGCCCAAGCTTTTGCTAGCCATGATGGGCGCGGGGGGCTCTCCCCCAGGCCATCCACCCCGCAATCCCGGCGCCCTTCATTCTCCCGTTCCGCGTTTGTCCTTTCCGCTGTCGAAAAGGCCCTGCCCCGGTTACAATCCCCCAACACTTGACCCGTTCCTACTGCCACCGCTCCTTCCCTTTCCGCAAGATCCATCCGCCGCTTGCCAATTCTCAAACCGCGCGGGGTACCCTCTTCCTGCTTCATCCTTGCTTGCTTCCTCTCCGTAGGCTGAACCTGTTCCGCCAAGACCCGCTTCGCCAACACGCACCCCGCCTCTGCCGGAGGGACCGGTCCCGCGTTTGGGTCCGTCGGCCCACAACCATTGTTATTTCCATATGTGCGCGCCCGGGGCGCAGACACGCTAGGACTCTGAATACTCTCCAGATAGGCCTCAAGGCCCCTTGCCACCTCTGAAAGTTTGTTGGCCCAAGGGGTGATTGCCGGTGGTGGGGCCAGAACCCGCACTGCCCTATAATACAGCTCTGCGTTGTCCAATTCCGTTTGTAACTGGACCCCGCCGCGCCTGCCTGATTTGTAGCCTGACTCCACGGAAGGCTTGAAGTTGCTTCCCCAAAAACAAGAGTCGTGCCTCCCCCATCTTGCCAACATGTCCCCCTTCAGTGTTGTCCAATACAGGTTCCAGTAGCCGCTCATCCCCTCTACGGCCCAACATTCTTCCGCGTCCTTGATGAACAGGACAACATGGCGCGCCTTCTCAAGATCCAATGCGCCTTCAGAGTCTGTGATTGTTTTGTACCGTGAGATGAATTGCCCCACATCCGTGGTGTTGAGTCAAATATGAGGATAGCACTGCAGGCTGGTGCAAAGGAGGTGGGAGAAAGAGGAAGAAAGAGGGGCAACTGCTGCTGCTGGAATCCGTGAGTACCTTTGAGAGACTTTGACGAAAAAATTTCCCAGCCAGACCCCCAGATGTGGAATCTTTAGAGGTTGTTCCTCACAAAGTTGCCACAGGTTTGAGAGTTCTTGGTCCAGGCGTCTGTAAGGACTGGATGCCGTGAGTAAAGAGAGGTTGGAGATTGCGAGAGAGAGAGAGAGAGAGATTAATTCCTTAATTCTGTCCCCCTTTCCCCTCCCCTTTCTCTATCATAAGATGCCCCTACAACCCAGAGTTGATAGGGGAGGTATTTGAGTCCTCCCTCTCAACCCTAACCTAAGTACAAGTGCAAGAACAATCTGACAACAATCTGAAGAAGAAACCCTAGACCCAGAACCCTAACCCATAACCATACCCTAACCCATACCCTATTCCGCCAGCTTGCCTGCCATTAGGCACATTGGGTTCGTCCTCCGCGGCGCGGCCCTCTGCCGTGCGGCCCTCCGCCGCGCATTACCTGAAGTTCACCGCGCTTGCCCGTATCCGCCCGACGCGCCATTGTCAATTTCCCATCCCGTAGCCGGCCGGCGCTTGCGCGCGGCTGTCCAGGGATATAGCCCCGCAATTGCCCCTCCTTTTCCTCCCCTGACTAACCGCCCAAGAACCTGATTGGCCCAGCTCCATCCCTGAGTCAGATATTCAAGCGGGTCGCGGCCCGTCTCCCCTGGTCAGACCCAACCCGCAGCCGCATGCTTCATCCTTCTGCGCCTACTGCTGAGCCCGCAGTGGCCACTGCTGAGAACGCGCGCACCCCAACTGCTGATCCCGGCCTACCAAATGCTGAGCGCGCAAGCCGCGATGCAGTTCCCAATTGGAGGCTATATAATGACACCACAGTGGCCTGATCCGTTTCCCCTTTCCCACCCTTTCTGCCTTTGGGAAAGGGGTGTGTATTATCCAGTATTTTCGCGTGGACGCAGGATAGGTGAAGGGATCAATGATCCCACCCCGGTCAGGCAGGCCGGACTTCCACCGGCCTGCGTGATCAAATTTTTCTGATCATCTTTATCTGAAAATCAAAAAAAAAAAATCCGCTTTATTTGTAAATCTCTCTTGTAAATAGTCTACAGGCCTCTGTTCTATAAAAGGAGGGGCTTTCACCTGCTTTTCCTGCATCATCATCATCATCATAGAAACATCCAGGGGAGTGTGTGCCTATGTTCCCCCCATTATCGTGAAATTAAGATCCTGATCCTTATCCTGGGTATATCTTTGATTGCCCCCTGATCCATTTTTGACCCTGAGTCTTTTCCCCTCGGTGGCCTTATCCTTATCACCAACCAATAGCCTTGCTGGTTGAAAAAAAATTCTGTCTGGTGGAATTTTTTTGAGTGTGTTATACCACTCCTTGATCCCTTTCTCTGACCATACTGCTGCTGATCCCTGATCATCTTTCTGGAGCCAATCACGATTGATTGAAGAGGTCTTTTTAAGCTTGAAACCTGGGGTGTTATACCTCCCTTTATTTTCTTTTGAGTTGCATTCTGCCAGCCTACGCTTGAGTCCCTTGAGAAGTGTTGAGGTTATCCTTGCTTCAAATCAGTTACTGTTGCTTTTAGAGCTTCTTACACATTGTGCTTTGTCTTGTACAGCCACCCCCAGTTATCTGGTACCCTTCAAGCGCTTGATTGCAGAGAGTTTAACAGGTTCATTGAGAACCTGGAGGTTGGTTGGGTTTGAGTTGATCATCCCCAATCTTCTTCTAACAACCAGAGTTATTAGCTTGTGGGCGTTGTTTAAATACAACAGCTTTTGACCTTTGAGCTCTAAGCAGACTTTAACTTCTTTTGTTCAAGTTTTTCCCTGCATAATCTTGTCTCAGATAGTGCTGTTCCATTGCTACCAAACTATTATAATCTTTATCCTCTACTCCTTGATTCCTCATTTACCAGGTTCTGGACCTTGATCTTGGTTACATCTAAATATTTTTGTAACACTCAGGAGGGCAGCCTAAACAGCACCTTTCCCCTCCACAGAACTGCCATTGCCTAGCACCATTTGGAGTCTTACAGCGTCTGGATCCATCTTGACTAATCTGACAACCAGGTACCGCTCAGAAGAGCTACAACCTAGTTAGAGTTGCCTAGCATATGTAAAAAATTGTCATATGCATTATTAATAATCTAAAAGGATCAAAACTTAAATAAAATTAATGAAAATTAAGTTTAGAACATTCTTTAATAATAAATCAAAGATCAAGGATTACCACATAAATCACTGACCCTCATCTTTGAAGACCAAGAAACACTATAAGGAGTGTGTCAGAAGTCATATGAAAACAAATGAACACTGTGGGATTCAAACCCACAACCTCAGACTCTTTATATGAGTGATGCTCTTACCAATTGGGCTAAGTGCGCTGTTGAGTAAGGAGCTGTTGATTCATAGCCATTTGACTGATCACCCCGGAAGAGGTGTACTTACCCCAGCATTCTATGATGTGGGTGGCACATAACAGTCAATGAACTGCTCATAGCCATTATGTAATCTAACAGAGTGTTCATAAAAATTATTAAAAATTATCTTCGTGATCAGCAGATGATGGAGAATCAGTAAACATCCACATCTGCCCGCTTTGAAACAATACCAATAGTACAAATGAAGGATCAGTACAGAATGATCAAATTTACACCATAACAGATTAACAGATCCTGTGGCTAAAATACTACAGAAATCCTGCAGATCTAAGGTCAGCTCATTTACAGCACCAAGTGGACGTACCAATCTTCCCCTGAATGGCTTGCCAGCCTCAGCCCATGAGCATAACCCTCTCCATGTTCCCTGAGAAACTTAAAATCACCCCAAAAAGGTATTTATACAGACCTCTTTGGATCCATTATTCCATAATCAGTTTACCAGGAATTATTATTTTCAATCAGACACTGTGTCATTGTTAGTCAAGTGCTTATGAATAGTCCAAGCAAGTGATTTATGACCCAGTGTGTAGTATTATTATTTATTTTTAAAACCAATCAACCCTTGAAGTTTTGTCAGGCAATCCACCCCATCTTCTCTGAAACCCTTCCCATTATTGCAGAATTTTTGTGATAAAGTGCTCAGAGTGAGTGTTTCCCTTCCTGTCTAGGCCAGTTTACTGTTATGCCTGGCCATTAGTGGAATAAGCCCTTTCTAAGGCACCCATCTTCATTCCAAGGTTCTTAAACTGCATAAGGAGGCCCCTTGAAGAGAGGTTGCTTTGTCTGTAAAGACCCCCAGTAGTATAATACTTTGGCCCCTCTTTTATATACATATTGAAAACCTTTTATTAACAAACCAATTAAACCTTGCAATTGCTCTTATTATATTATTTATTTGAGCCTCTCAGCCTTTATTTTTGGAATAATTGTTATTATTATCATTCCAGTATTTTTATCACTCTCTGTAGCTAAAGGACTGCAAGGTTCCTGGTATCAGAGAGCTGACACTTAGGTACCGCATAAACATGCTAAAACCCACACGGGAACATTTTAAATATGTAACAAATTTTCCCGTGGATAGTATATAGTCTAAAAGTACATAATATTATATAAAAATACTTAAAAAACCCTTATACGTATTTTTTTATTAAATATAATTCAAAGTACCAAGAATGTCGAAAATAAGACAATGATAACTTCCAAAAATATATTAAAATACTTCCATATAATATCATGAAAATTTCTAGACATCAATATCTTCGTTACATACTTAGAAAACTAATGATGTAAAAATTCTACATGAATTCCCATGAATTATGTTTTTAAGTAATTATCTTAGTAATTCAACTGGAACTTGAAAATAAGGAGTAAAATCAATAGCATGACTTTTACTCCAGTTATATAATACATAATGAGAACTCACCTGACATCAGGACGTCCGTAGAAATGTCTTTTCAAATAATTATTAACTTACTGGGAACATTTACTAAGGATAATTAATTAAATAATACATAAATAGGACAGATTAGTGTTATTCACACATCCTAATATCAATTATAAAGTAGAATAATTCCCATAACCTGAGGAATCAGATGCTACCTGTGCTATAGCACCAAGAAGAAGTGAAAAGCTACCACTGGTACCCTGCTAGCCTTATTGTTCATCCCTTTGAACCCCTGTACCCCTCAGAAGGACAATGTTGGGACTCCAAAAGCTATAAAGAAAGGGCTCTTTTGAGGATATTGATGGGCAGAGACCCAGTCATATTTATATCCAGAAACAGTGCCAAGGTAATCAATTACTTATAAGAGATAAGTAAGTAATTTATGGCTAAGTCTGATCAATAATATCCATCCTCAACCTCTTTTTTATCAATTAAAACTGCTGAACAACCTTATAACCCCAGTATACAGGTTTAACCCATCAGTGCACATCTCAAACAGATACCCAAAGGATTTAATGTTATACCAGTGAGTTTTATTATCCTTTCTCTGTTGGGGAAGCTTTGTTACAAGAACCTGCCACTCCACCGTGTATTCTATATACATATTATCTTTGGGTAAAATATCCTTTAAACTAGAGAGCCCAAAGTAACCAGGACTACGTGTTTTCATACTGAAATCCCTGAAGAGAGGTGTTAAAGATCCCAAATATAATTGTGGCCCCTCTATAAAAATATTTAATAATCAATTTATTCATTTTGATTCAAAACAATAAACCATAAACAAACCACTTAACCTTGCAATAAGCTTAATCCAAATATTTCACGGATTTTTGCTGCATTTATTAAATAATATATTTATTATTTATTATATCACATCTGGTAGCTAAAGGATAGCAAGGGTCTTGGCATCCAGGAGGCTGACAAAAGCCAAGGAGGACTGTCTTTTGGCCAATTGAAAAGTAATTTCTGGGACATCATTCTTGGTATCTGATTTGGGCCAATGTGAGGCTTCCTTTTGCCTTTTATCATTAATCTTGCTGGGCTGCATATCATTGGCAATCCAATCCATATCAATTGGATCATCTATTTTTCTATCATTCTTTGCTAGAGGGGTGATTTTTGATTTTTCCCAATTATTTCCCGCACTTGGTTTCAGAAAGGACAAATTCATTCCAATTTCTCCATCACAGAGTTTATCCCCTTGGCTTTTGAATCATTTTTGATTCCCAAATTTTTTGATATTTACAATCCATTGATACTACAATTTGAATTGGGCTCTTTTCTATAGACGTAAAAATTTGTACCCAAAGAGATTTCCTTCTGAAACTTTGATTCATCAGGCATTTTTGATATTGTTTTAGTTTTTTGAATTTTATTTTTCATTCTTTCATTTATTTTTTGATTTATTGGAAGAAAAAATTGAATTGCTAAGATCATTATTTGAAAGAATCATAAAAATATTATCTTCCTTTAGTATTTGCATTATTGAAGATCTCATACATAGGTTCATTTTTCATGTTTCAACAAGATTGTAAGTATTTTAATGATTTTTTGGAAGCTTATTTTTTTTTTGAGGGACACAACATCTTTCGGTGCAAGATCCACAGCCCAATTTATTTGGCATGCAAAATTCCACACACCACATTTTTTTTGGAATTCAAACTTCCACACACCAAAAATATCTTAGTTTCTGGTATGGGGACCTGTGCATGCCAAATATAGTGGGTGTGTGGACCTGTGCACACCACAATTATTTGGCTGTGGGCTGCAAACACCAACGAAGGGATTTGCTGCATGTAATTTTGTCGCATCAAAATATCGGTGTCCTAATTTTTATTGGACAAACACACTCAATAAATTTTCTGATTTCATGACAAAGCTCCTTGGAATGAAGATGATGCTGGAGGCATTACCAAAACCGGGTGTGATGAAACGAGGGCTAAATCATGTAACAAATGGGGGAGATGATAGAAGGAGCTGAAAATAGTGCACCTGCAAGGAGGAAAGTCCTACAAATCGGTGAAAATGACTACTCCTGGTAGTCAGACCAGAAATTTCAGTCAACGTGCGGTCGGTCCGAGGAAGTAGTCAAGACTGGGAGCACAGGATGACCGACGAAGTGGCGGGTGATCCGGGATTGTCTAGGCTGAGTCAGGCATACATCCAAGTGCCCCCGCCCTCCCCTTACTTTCAATACCAGCGGGACTGCTACCAGTTCATGGACCAAGCTAAGGAGATCTTGGCGTTGTGATGGTATGCAGTTCAACTAGCTCGACCCTCCGTTGGTCAAGCTAAGCCATCACCATGAGAGGCATCACAAGGGCCTGAGTCGATGATGCGCGTTCAAACATTTTGGGATCGGAAGAAGATTTCCTATAAAATGGAGCTTGACTTCGACGGATGATTCCTCTCGTCATCGCCTGCATCTCTCAACTCCTCAGCGTATGTAGCATCCCGTGTATAGTCTGTGCATTTTATCCAGAAGTTTGAAAATAGTGTATCTATAAAACAAAAAAGAAGATTAAATCAACAGCAATTTTGACTTTTTCAAGAAACCACTTACTGCTGTAGTTAACCTTATTGAAAGATCCGAAAAAAGCTGTGCTTTTTTCCACTTCTCCCTCAACTTTCGAAATCTGTACCTATTTCGTGTGATATAATTAGCATCGAAAAAATCCAAAATAAAGCCTGGCCTATAGCAAACTCTTCATCAAATCATCAGAAAACCTCAACGCACGAGAAACCAAACAAAGAAAAAAGAAACCTTCCTATTAAACAACAAAAATTATTCCGATCCTCACCATGCCCTCTTTGAAGATTTTGAATATCTTGATCATCGCTCTTGCGTCGTATGCTTACCTGAATATCGAAGCTCAAACTACCACAGGCACGGCCAACTCTAGGGAGTAAGTGAATTCCTGCGTTCGGCTTTTTTTCAAAAAAAAAAAGGAATTATGAAGACCAGTCGACTTGAAAACCATGCCTTTCCCTAAAGTATAAGACTTGGAAAACTGATTATTTTTCCTGCTTTTGATAAATCATTTTTTATTTTTCAGAATTGCATCATCCAAGTCGAGTTTACCACCCAGCATCAAGATAGCGAATGGACAGTCTGCGTCCCGAGGCAAACCGATCGATGGTGGGATGAATAATAGCGACGATAAATTGCCTCCCCCGAAATCTACAGGGACAGGGTCTGATAAAGGTAAGCCCAAGCCGGCGACTATCCCCCCAACTATCCCCGGCACTAGCTCCGGAGGCACTGGAGGTACTACATCTGGCGGAAAAAGCAATGCCAAGGCATTAAGAGCTCGAGCGGCACTGGAATCAATTTTGAATAAGAGGAATAACGGCGTTGCTCCGCCACCGAACACTGTCAATACCGGAATGCCATCGACTGTTCGTCCGGTTGTTGGTTCTGGTTCTGGTTCTGGTTGTCCAAATAACAAGTCCGGTGGTGCCAAGATCGTCCTGGGCGGTTCTGGTGCAGCCAAAACTGTACCTCCTGGTTCGGTTATGCCCTCGAGCAAAGATCCATCCCTCGGCAAGCGACAACCTGAAGCATCAACCACTTCCACACCACCTCCACCCGAGAAACCTGAGACCCAGGGCTCTAGCTTCCTTGACAGGGTGTCTAAGATGGGTAAAGCTGGTACTATCGATCCTGCAATTCATGAAAAGTTCAAGGCTTACTTATCTAATAAGTTCTCAAGCTCGGGCGCCACCAAGAAACCAGACTCGACTGATGTCTCGGCAAAAGAAAAGCCTCTGAACAAAAGACGTGATCAAACGATTCCTCCTACTGCTCAAGCTACTGAATTGGTCGATTGTAATGCATCTGGTATGAAGCCCATCATATTGGGCCAGAAATTGATTTTAGTAGCTGGAAAACCGGAGGCGACCCCTGGGCAACAGGCAGACACGGTTTCAAATCCAATGGAACTACAAGCAAAAGATAAAAATGTGAGGAAACGTCAACTAGAGGGTCTCGGTGGCGGCTCCGGTGGCCTCGGTGGCGGCCTCGGGGGCGGCCTCGGGGGCGGCGGGGGCGGAATTCTCTCCAAGATCAAGGGCATGAAGGGTATGGGTGGATTGGGTGGAAAGAGCTCTTGATGTGATGTCATCCATCAGTGGCTTCTGTCGAGCCGTGTTTTATGCGGTCGAAAGAGGGTGCGATTAATCACTGTAGTGGTTCAGATGACACAGAGGAGCCGGTGGGTAGAACACCAACCTAAACCGACTAAGAGTTGCATATGTATAATTATACGCCCTATGCGCTGGTATTTCTATCTTCGTGTCGTCAATTTCAGCTTGCGCTAGAATCTGCTCTTCACGATCATTGTGAGCGAATGCTTTTTTTGTAATTATTTTCCCAAAAAAAAAGCGATGGGTATTCCAAGCATCAACTGTTTTCAACTTGCAATATATCACCTATTTACTGGGGTATGTTCTTTCATGTCAGCGCAGAGGGCTGCAAATAACACGCCCATGCGCAAAATTGACACTTCACTCAAATCCCGCACGTGCACACGAATTCCAGATTTGAAATCGGGGCCCCCTTTTTTTGTTATACCTTTTTTTTTGAGTGGACACAATGACGGCTGTAAGACCGCCGGTTTGTACACCTGCAAACATAAATTAAGATATTAGTCAAACTGCTTGGCAGCGCCGTCTTCTACCATTCCTGATTTAGAAGGGGTGTGTCAGCTTGCTACTATGTACAGAGCAAACTGTCAATAGCAACACAAAACTATAAGAAAATAAGAATACCTCAATTAACAAAATAAGGAGTGAGAAATCCGTAAATATTATTACAGAAATGGATTCCTCACCCAAAATTAGGTAGGGTCACTAACTGACCCCACCCTTGAATTCCAAGTCATTACATTTTTAAAATAATTAAAAAGAAAAGTACTAAAAATTAGGACACCAGTATGGCACTTTTTGGCCATTTTAATATTTCACACGTGTTGTCACGTATAGGGTTTAAACCTCAAATTCACTCAGAATTGAGGTGTTGTGTATATTTTAGGAGTTACACGCGGAAATGTGTTATGTCAGAATTTCCACGCGCAGCCCCGCATCATTACATATCCCTATGTACATGTAGTAGCAGATTCCCGCGTACTAGAGACCTGCACGCAGCTGATTCTGCCACACACGCAGCGGATCCTACCCTGCGCACATCTGTACTAACTGATCCCTCCATCTGGATCCATCATGACTAATCTGACAACCAGGTACTGCTCAGAAGAGCTACAACCTAGTTAGAGTTGCCTAGTATATGTAACAAACTGACATATGCATTACTAATGATCTAAAAAGATCAAAACTTAAATAAAATTAATGAAAATTAAGTTTAAAACATTTTTTAATAATAAATCAAAGATCAAGGATAACCAAGTAAATCACTGACCCTGATCTTTGAAGACCATGAAACACTACAAGGAGTATTCATAAAAATTATTAAAAATTATCTACATGATCAGAAGATCATGGACAGTCAGTAAAAATCCACATCTGCCCGCTTGAAAGCAATATCAATAGTACAAATGAAGGATAATTACAGAATGATCAAACAGATTAACAGATCCTGTGGCTAAAATAGTACAGAAATCCAGCAGATCTAAGGACAGCTGATTGACAGCACCAAGTGGACGTGCAACTTTTGCCCTGACTGGCTTGCCAGCCTCAGCCAACAAGCAGAACCCTCTCTACATGCCCTGAGAGGATCAAAATCACCCCAAAAAGGTATTTATACAGACCTCTTTGGATCCAATCAGTTAATCATAGTTACCAGGAATTATTTATTATCAATCAGACACTGTGTCATTGTTGATCAAGTGCATATATGAAGATAAGCAAGTGATTTATGACTTAGTCTGTAGTAGTATTATTTACCCTTATTAGCCAATCAACCATTGAAGTTTAGTCAAGCAATCTACCCCATCTGCTCTGAAACCCTTCCAATTATTCCATGATTTTTGAGGTTAAAAGGCACCCATCTTTATTCCAAGGTTCTTAAACTGCATAAGGAGGCCCCTTGAAGAGAGGTTGCTAGTCTGTAAAGATTCCCATTAGTATAATAATGTGGCCCCTCTTTCATATTATATTGAAAACCATTTATTACCAAACCAATTAAACCTTGCAAGTGCTCTTATTATATCATTTATTTGAGCTTCTAAGTGCTCATTATTGGAATAATAATTATTATTATCATTCCAGCATTTTTATCACTCTCTGTAGCTAAAGGACTGCAAGGTTCCTGGCATCAGAGAGCTGACAGGGTGAACCTGAGGAGATGCATATTGCTAGATAAATCAAGTTTCTTCCTAACATAAGATGGTAGAGCTGCGGAATTGACATCAAAATACACACCAGAAAATGGAAATAATCCGGTCTGAATGGATCAATGCATGTTAGGATACTTAGAGTGGAGTTGGATGCATCAATAAAATCAAGAAAGCATCAAATAAATGTGTGAAAATTTTTAAATTAACAACAATACTTGATCAGAGAATAATTGATATAAAACATTGATACCCAAAACAACTGGATTAAAATTAAATGAATATTATTTTTATCATTTTTCAAAAGAAAAAAAATTCTAAATGAAAGAAAAGTTTTTCTATCATTACAAAGAATTAATTTTCCCTGTTGAATTTTTGACTTACTGTTAATTAACTTAGAAATTAGACTGATGAAAAATAAAGCTGCAAAAATGATGCTTTTTGAAAAAAAACACATACTTTGGCCGGAAAATCCATCATTTAATTCATTCAAAAAGCCTGGATGGTAATGAAAAAGAGAAAGAAACAAACACAATTAATTAATGAGGAGACTCATTACAGTGAGGTTCATTTAAATCAGATATTTTGAACTTGTGTAATAATTTTGGAGACTGAAGCATGGATTTTTTTGGTGTATAAAGTTAGTCATGTTTTATGATTATATGTTTGTGAGCTTGGATTTTGAGGGTGCTTAAAACAAACATAAAATTCTATTTTGGGTTTCAATTTGATTATTTGGGCTAGTTTTTCATTGTAAAAACAGATGTTTATTTGAATCCCATAAATTAACTACAAAAAAGGATATAATTCTCAAAAAAGAAACTTTAGTTTTAAAAATAAAAGGTTTGGAAACCTAAATAAGCCTATTCATAACAAAAAAAAAGCCTCAGACAAAGAGGAATAGATTGCAGAAGGAGATTTAAGAGATCCCTTGCAATAGAAATAGTTATTTTAATTATTTTATTATTAGTATACCAAGCTTAATTAAACATTGTTTAATAGTCTGCATATCCTACTTTTTGAATTTTTTTCAGGGTCACATATGGCATCAGATCTTCAATCCTCGATTTAAGTGTTTAATTATATGATTTGAAATAAAATACACCGATGGTTGAATTTGGTTCATATTCCATTCAAATATTCTGAGGATAAGTGTGCTTAATAGCCCCACTATCATATCTGGAGAGCTCCCCTTTTTGGATTTATTTCTTATATATCCCACAATTACCATTTTTTTGTGCTACTTGGCACTTACCATCAAACTTTGGGTTTCACTGATAATTTAATGTAACCTTGAATTTCAAAAATTTGAAAGTATGATATTATACCCTATGGATAAAAATGATTTTTTTTTTGGAAAAGAACATGTTTCAACTCAAAAACTCAAAAAAAAAGCCCTTGAAATTGGTTTTTTTTCAAAAGTGGCCGCCAGGAATCTCTTTCCAGCCAGATAGTAAAATAAAACTTAACTTCAATTTTCTGGTTAAAATGTGAATTTCACCCTAGATAACTGGAGGAAAGTAATGTGGATGATTGGATAAAAAATTGAAATTTGAAAGAACTTGAAAGAATTCATGGTTTATAGAATTCATCAAGAAAGATTCAAATCCAAATTTTAGGCCCCCACATACAAGAATTGGGGGTCTTCCATCATGGTATTGAGTGCTTAAATTGGTGAAAGCACTAAAAAAATTCAATCACCTCAAACATTTTTTCAGATTCTTACATAACAGGAAGAATCAGAAATTTATGTATTTCTTTTTAATTCTGTTTTTTTAGGAATTTTCAGAAATATGGTTGAGAGAAGTTTTATATGAAAAATTGCATTCAAATTTATCAAGTTTCAAAACAACATGTTAAAAATTCTATTCAAAAAAATTAAATTTACTTATTATTTATTGAGTAATGTTTTTTTTTATTATTTCTCCTCAAAAAATAAGTTTCATACTGGTGGCACTTATAAGCAAAATGTTTTTAAATTTTTTTTGAGAACATTATATTTGAAAAAAAAACCAAAAAACAGGGGTTTGACTCTCTCAGAGGAAAAAGCATCATGGGAAAGTGGCTCAGTGGTGTGAAGAATACTTTTAGATTTTTTCAAAAGTATTTGTGCTCAATGTTTTTTTTTTTTTTTTGGATTGAGATCTCATCAATTTACATGTCTCTGATACCAGTAACCCTGAAGTCCTCTAGCTATTGAGAGTGATGAATCAAAAGAATCATAACATTCTTGTCAGCTTGCTACTTGGACAGAGCAACCTGTCAAAGCAGATTCAAAACAGGAATAAAATAATAAAATTGGAGGGAGTGAGGAATCCATGAATATTATTACATAAATGGATTCCCAACCCAAAATTGAGTAGGGTCACTCACTGACCCCACCCTTGAATTTTAACTCCTTACATTTTTTAATAATTATTAAACAAAATGACCAACAGACCACAACACCACCATGGCACCTTTTGGCCATTTTAACACTTCACACATTATGCCATGTGTAGGTTTCAAACCTAAAATTCAGTCAGAATTGAGGTGTTGTGTATATTCTAGGAGTTATAGGCAGATTTGTGTTGTGTCACAATTCCCGCGCGCAGCCCCCATTCATACAGTAAGGGTACACACCCCTGACACTCAATATGTAGGCGCATGTCAAAAGGCCCGCATGCAAAATGACTGACCGGCCGCAGGCAACAGATTCCTTCAAGCAGCTGTCAAGCCTGCGCGCGTCAACAAAATTGTAATAAGCCTGACAGCCAGGTACCGCAGGAACAGGCTACAACCTGCATGCTTAGATCATGTATATGTAACAACTTGACTGCCGGAAAGAGGGATGTCTGAAACCTAAGAATATCGAATAAAAAAATATGAAAATCAAAATGTAAAGCAAATAAATTGTGGGAAACAATCATGAAGATTTTCATGTAAATTAGATTGCCAAATCTTTATGAACCACAAAACACAACAAGGAGTTAACCTAAAAATTATTAAAAATTTCCAAAATGAGCAGAAGATGCCGCAGAATCTACTAATAGCCCCTTCCACCCATGTCACTCAAAAGAAGTTAATACAAAATAAGGAAATGTTTCTGAATCATAAAAATAACAAATTAACATTTAAATACCTTCTGACAATTATTTCACAAAGAAATATGACATAGACAAGGCTAGCACATTGAAAGCACCAGAACTAAGTGCCAAACTAGCCCTGACCAGCCTGCTAGCCTCAGAATCCAAGCACATCCCTCTCTACGTGCCCTGAGAAGGTCTTATTACCCAAAAAGGTATATAAACAACCCTTTTTTTTAAGTGATTTAATCCAGAGTAATTTTTAAGTATCAATCCAGACCCCTTGCCATACGTGATCAAGTGTTTATTTAAGATAAACAAGTGATATATGGCTATAGTCTGATAGTATTATTGATAATTCTGGCCCCAACATTGATTCTGTGAAGAATATCAGCAAATAACCTCAATAATTGTCCTGAAACCCTTTCATACCGTGAATCTGTGCAAGCTTACTGGAGTAAGTACTTAAAATAGTAATGTGTCTCCTCCTTTCAACCCAGGAATAAGTGATCTAAGACAGAAAGCCCACCCATCCCCTTGAGTTAGTCTTTTGTGATCAATCACTTAAGACCTTGTTGTCCCAAGGTCTTTACACGGTTCAAAAGAGCCCCTTGAAGAGAGGTTGTTATTCAATAAAGATCCCCAGTTTGCATGAACTGTGGCCCCTCTTGAAAATTAAATATTTAAACAAACTAAATCCAACCAAACCAACCAAACTTTGCACTTGCTTTTAAATAAATTATTTAAGCATTTTACCTTAATTTTCTTGGAATTATTATTCCAACAACAATATCACTTTCTGTAGCCAAAGGACGGCAAACTTCCTGGCATCAGAAAGCTGAAAACTGGGGACTCATCGGGAAATATCCCTGAATAATTAATTTTAAATTAATTTATTTCTTTGGACCAGATATTCTACGTAAAAATAAGTAAAAATACTTATTATCCTTACTTTTGATGATTGTTTCTCCAGTGGACCTTAAAACCAACGGAGAATCAATAAATTATTATTTGAACCTTCTTAAAAAAAAAAAAAGAAGAAAGACTCCTTAATTTTTTGCCTTTTATCATAACTCCTGAGAAACAACAAGCCAGATCACTTCATTATAAGCAACAAGCTATTAAGGAAAAAGAATTGGAGCTTGAAAGACTGATTAATTTTAATTCTTTACTCAGGCAAAACAATGCCTGGAAGAAATATCAGAGGCAAATTTATTTCTTCAATAAGAATAAAGAAATTAAGCTTAAAATATTTTTTATTTTTTTAAAAAAATATATAACAAAAATTCAAAAAAAATCAAAGTTTGATAAAGAACTAATAAAAATTATAATAAAACCAAAAACTTAATAATTTTAATTTTCATCTTAAACTAAGCCATTCAGGGCAAGATTATCACGTTCAATTGGTGCTGTCAGTCAGCTGTCCTTAGATCTTCTGGATTTCTGTACTATTTTAGCCACAGAATCTGTTAATCTTTTATGGCGTAAATTTGATCATTCTGTACTCATCCTTCATTTGTACTATTGATATTGTTTTAAAGCGTGCAGATGTGGATGTTTACTGATTTTCCATCTTCTGCCGATCATGTAGATAATTTTCAAAAATTTTTATGAACACTTCTTGTAGTGTTTTGTGGTCTTCAAAGATCAGGATCAGTGATTTACGTGGTAGTCCTTGATCTTTGATTTATTATTAAAAAATGTTTAAAACTTAATTTTCATTAATTTTATTTAAGTTTTGATCTTTTTGGATCATTAGTAATGCATATGTCCGTTTGTTACATATACTAGGCAACCCTAACTAGGTTGTAGCTCTTTTGAGCAGTACCTGGTTGAAGAGTAGTCACGACTGATCCAGGCGCGGGGATCAGTAGTACAGATGCGCGCGGGGTAGGATCCGCTGCGTGAGTGGCGGAATAAGCTGCGCGCGGGTCTCTAGTACGCGGGATCCTGCTGCTGCTAGTACGTAGGGTTATGTAATGATGCGGGGCTGCGCGCGGGAATTGTGACATAACACATTTCCGCGTGTAACTCCTAAAATATGCACAACACCTCAATTCTGAGTGAATTTTTGGTGTAAACCCTATATGTGACAATACATGTGAAATATTAGAATGGCCAAAAAGTGCCATACAGGTGTCGTAATTTTTAGTACTTTTCTTTTTAATTATTTTAAAAATATAAGGACTTGGAATTCAAGGGTGGGGTCAGTGAGTGACCCTACCTAATTTTGGGTGAGGAATCTATTCCTGTAATAATATTTATGGATTTCTCACTCCTTACTTTGTGAATTAAGGTATTCTTACTTTTCATAGTTTGTGTTACTATTTGAAAGTTTTGCTCTGTACATAGTAGCAAGCTGACATTCCCCCCCTCCAAGATCTGTCTATATCTGAAAAAATTTTGGCTAATGCCTCCTGTTGTCTCTGTAGTTCCTCAGGTGTATAGGTCCATCAGGGATATTATGTTCAGGCAACCATTCATCTTTATCAGCTGATTCTCCCTTGTATCTAACCAGGTAGAGTCTGATGTCTTTTCCATTGATCCCATCTTTCTTATCTTTAAGGATCTTGCTAATTTTACCTTTGTCCTTTTCAGGTTCTTCTGTAACAGGTATTGCAGGTGAAGGAGTATTTTCTCCATTCCTTGGGTGGTAGTGTTTGATGAGGCTTACTGGGAAGACTGGATGTTTCCTTGAAAGCTCATCACTGAGGATTACTTCCATAGAATTTTTACCATGAATTTTATTAATGGTGTAAGGTAAAACATAAGCTGGTCTAAGCTTTTTGTTTCCACCCAAGTTGGTAAAGTTAGTGGTAGAGATCAAGACTTGATCACCAATTTTGAAATCAGGTTTGTTATGGGTTTTATCCCACCTTGGCTGGTTATACTCTATAGCATCCTGGACACATTTAACACCATGTTTGTTTGCTACATCTATCATTTTTTTGAAACCAAGTGATGTAGGGTGAATATTGGTCAGCTGGTTGTTAAGTTTATCCTTGGGTTGTCTAGGAATCCATCCTCTTTCCAGTATGTAAGGTGCTTCCTTAGTGGTAGAGTGCTTGCTACTGTTGTAGGCCATCTCCAGTGCAGGTAAAAGGCTAACCCAATCGTGGCAATAAACCTCAGAATTCTTGTATTCTAGTCAAAAGCCACAGAATCTCCTGAGCATGTCTTCCAGGGTCTGAATCATCCTTTCAGCTAATCCATCCGTCTGAGGGTGATGAGCGGTAGAGAAAGCTAAGGTGGTTCCAAGCATATCATGTAGTTTCCTCCAGAACTCAGAGGTGAATTTAGGATCTCTGTCACTGATAATAATCTTGGGAACTCCAACGTCAGCAATGAGCCTGGTCCAAAATAATAGGGCAACTTCCATAGAAGTGTCTTCCTTGTGATTAGGTATGAACTTTGCTTTCTTGGAGAACCTATCCACAATGACTAAGACTGAGTTGTAGGAATAGGTTCCTCCTGGTGGTAGTCCAGTTACAAAGTCCATATTGATGATCTCCCATCTCTTCTTGGGTTCAGCAATCTTTTGTAGTAGTCCAAACCGTTTTCCAGGAGTCCTGTTGGACTTCTGACAAGTTTCACAACTTGTAACGTACTGTATAGTGGAGTCTCTTCAATTAACCCACCAAGCAGTTTGTTTAACCTTATCCAAGGTTCTATCAGCAGACAAATGACCAGAAGAGCAGTTATCATGGCACTCAGCCAGAACATGTTTGATATGGTCATCCTTAGTAAGCCTATGACACTTGAATGTTGATGCCTATAGTATACCAGACCATCCCATATGGTGAACCTTCTGGCTTTGTATGGTTTCAAAAGAGGTTCAGGTAGGCTATTGATCAATTCTGGAGGTGGAGAAGTACTTTCCATAATAGTGACCAGAGTCTTTATGCCAGAACTTGAAGCTTCTTTGATAGAGTTGAACAATGATTCATTTAGTTCACAAAGGTGGATGCCCACTATAGGAGCTTCAATGTTTAACCTGTTAATGTTAAGGATAGGGAAGATGTCATTATCCTCTGGATCATAGGCAGGGTTACTTGGGTCATTGGGTAACGCATTCCTGCTTAAACTATCAGCATTCTGATGTTTAGTCCCAGCTTGATGAACTATGGTCATCTGTCCTCTGTACTGTTTTATAGCTATCTTCCATCTCAACATATGCCTACTAGGGGTCTTCATGTTCATCAAGGTTCTGACAGCATTGCAGTCAGTAATAACAGTGAAGTTTGTACCTTCTAAGTAATAATGGAGTTTCTCTAGGGCCCATACTAAGGCCAGGCATTCCATTTGGCTTGCACCTTACCTTTTCTCAGTATCTTTAATTTGTCTAGATATGAAGAGTATAGGTTTTTCCAATGGTTTATGATCTTCTATGACATCCTGGTGTAAAGCAGCTCCTAGCCATTCCATGCTGGCATCTATGTAGAGCTTAAAAGGTTTAGAGTAATCCAGCTGGATCAGTACTGGAGCTGAGGTCATTGCAATTTTGAGTTACTCATAGTTCTTGACTGTATCATGAGTCATTTCAAACACGGTGGTGTTGTTGCAGATCTCATACAAACATTTGTTTAGAAGGGCAAACTTTGGTAAATACTTCCTGCAGTAGCTGCAGAAGCTGATCAAGGATAGGAGTTCAATTTTATTCTGAGGCATAGGCCTATTCATTACCGCTGCTATCTTGTTTTGGTTGGAAGCTAAGGTTATTCCAGAGACAATGTGTCCTAAGGCTTTGAGTTCCCCATAGAAAAAGTTACACTTTTTCATTCATAATTTCAATCCTACGGCAGAGATGGTTTTGAGGACTAGCTTTAATTTCTCCATGTGAGTATCCCAATGATCAGAGTAAATGATAAAATCATCAATGTATACCATCATCCATCCCTGTCTGATGAATAATCCTAGGAAGATGTTCATCATCCTTTGAAAATGAGAAGGATCACTTTTAATACCAAAAGGCATCCTAAGATACTCATAAATTCCCAAATGACAGATAATTCTCATGAGTTTCCGGCTATGAGGCCTGATAGGTATTTGGTGAAAACCTTTCAGCATATCCATGGTGGTTATGTACTTAGCCTTGGACAGGTTATGTAGAGCATGGTCAATTCTTGGAATTTGATAATAATCAGCTTGGGTGTAGTTGTTAAGAATTCTAAAATCTCCAACCATTCTTGACTTATCATTGTGCCAAGCTATAATTACTGGGGTAGTATTATCCGCTTATTCATTGTGGCCTAATTTCCTTAAGACTTGTAAGTCAACCAACTCTTGAATATGGGTTTCCAGAGCAGCTCTGGATTTTGGACTAGAAGGGTAAGCAGGTCTCCTGACGTTAGGTGGGTAAGGAGGCTTAATAGTTAGAGTTAGGATCATATCATGTCCTTGGATGTTACCAATGGGGTGATCTTTGGTACAGAAAGCATTCCAATTTTCAAAGCATCCTTGTAGGATATCCCGTTTCTGTTCTTCATTGAGAAGGGAATTCAAAGAATCTTGAGAGAATTATTCCTAATTGAACTTCTCTAAGTGTTTTTCATAAGTTCAATCAGAAGTTTGAGCATTGAAATGACATATTTGGAACTTCTTATTCCAGTCTCCTCCTACAGTGAAGTATCTACCTTTGCTTTGGAATACATCTATACCATAAAGGTAAAGAGAATCATTCCCAATGATAAAATAATCACATACTCCATTTTGGAGCACTACAAATTCAATGTTCAGTTTGAGTGATCCTTTAGAGTGAGGAAGTATGATATCAGAAGACAATACTCCAACAGCATTGAGAGCAGAGTTAAAACTGCTGAACTTAGCCTGAGGTACTGGTAGTAAGTTCAGTTTCCAATTTGGTTCTTGTTTTTCCAGATAATTTGAACCAACACAAGAGCAAAAGGCTCCACTGTATAGAAGTAACTAATTAACAGGGGAACCTTGGATTAAACCAGTAGCATAGCATGTTTTACCTGAAGTGTAACCTTAACCGGTAGAAGGTTTTAGAGTCCAAGCCTTAGCCTCAGAAATGTGGTGAATCTTCATTTTGGGATTCCATTTTTGAGGTAAGTTAAAATCCTTGTTGACGGAATTTATGTCCAGAGAAGACTCAATACTACCTTCAATAACATTGATAGGGTTAGTGATTATTAGATCACAATCAGAGAGTGATCCATCAGTATCATCAAGGTGAGGTTCAGGATTGTCATACTCTTCTCCTTCAATAGGATTAATCCTTTTCCTAGGTAGAGGACAATCAGGTTTCACCTGTCCTGTTTGGTTACAGTTCCAACATACTTTTTCTTGAGATTCTGGAGTCTTCTTGACTCCCAAGGTAGATGGATTAGTAGCAGGGGATTCTTTAGTTTTGACAGTATATTCTTCCCTTTTCCTAGTATTTTGTTCCCTGGGAGGTCTATTGATCCTTTTATCAAGACGCTTCATATCAATAGTTTCTTCCAATACACCTATTAATGTGGAAATATTGGAATCCATAGGCATTCTACGCCTTACATTGTGGTTGATTTGTCCGGGACATAAGTTGAGGAGTCTTTCATTGACTTCTTCTTTATCAGCATCAGGATAAAAACAGTCCAACCTCTTTTTCTGGTCTAAGCACCACTTATGAGGTTTGTCCTTAAATGGATCAAACTGGGAAGTTTCAAAAGTTTTCATCATCTTTCTTTTCCAAATCCTGGTACCAAACTGCACTTTGATCAATTCTTTCCAAGAATCACAGGGTAAGGATCCAACTTCTTCTCTTTTATTGATAAACCAATCAAGAGCTACTCCTTTGAATAGTCTGGGCAATCTTACCACAGCTATTGCATCAGGAAGCTTGTAGGAAGAAAGAGTATAGTCAATAAAATTAATGAAACTCACATGGTTGTTGTCAGCCTGCTACTTAGCACAGAGCAACCTGACAAAGCAACAACAATAATAATATTAACAAAATTAAAAGGAACAAAGATAAATGAATAAATAAAATTATTATAAAATGAAGGATTAGGAAATCCATAAATATTATTGCAGAAATGGATTCCCCACCCAAAATAAGGTAGGGTCACTCACTGACCCCACCCTTGAATTCTTACTCCTTATACTTATTAATTTATTTAATAGAAAATGGTGAATGACCACAGCACCAGTATGGAACCTTTTGGCCATTTTAATATTTCACATGATATGTCATCTATAGGTTTTCACACCTAAATTTCAGTCAAAATCCAGGTGTTGTGTGTAGTTTAGGAGTTACACGGGAAATTGTGTTTTGTCACAATTCCTGCACGCAGCCCCGCGTCCCTACCGCGCTGGTCTCCCGCGTACGCAAACTCCCGCACGCAGCCCCGCGTCCCTAAAGCATTGGACTCTCGCGTACGCCAACTCCCGCACGCAGCCCCGCGTCCCTACAGCGCTGGACTCCCGCCCAGGTAATCCCGTGAACTAGTCACGCGCGCAGCGGTACAGTCCCCCGCGCGCATCTGAGCAGCGGATCAGTCCCCGCGTGCATTTGAATGGACTGATCCCCGCGCCTCCCGCCGTGATCAGTTTGACATCCAGGTACCGCTCAGAGGAGCTACAATATAGTAGGATCTACACTACATATGTAAAGCTACCACACAAGCATGGATTATAGTTCAAAAACCTTAAAAATCAATTAAAATTAGTTATTAACCAATTTTTAGTATTTTTTTATTACTTAAATAAAGATCCAGACTCACCACAAAATGAGTTGATCAGAACCTTCAAAGACCACAAAACTACATAAGGAGTGATCGTAAAAATTATTAAAAATTATATACAGGATCAGCAGAGGATGAAGAATCAATAAACATCCACGTCTGCTCACTTTGGACCAGTACTTACAGTACAAATTGAGGATCAGTGCAGGATCAGCAAAATGACTAATCTATTGATTAACAGATCCTGCAGCTAAAAAGGAGCTGTTCCTTGACAGATCTAAGGCTAGAAGGCTAACAGCACCTTGAGGACGTGCCAATCTTGCCCTGACTGCCCCCCTAGCCTCAGCCCATGGCTAATACCCCTTCTAGAGGCCTCCAAGTACCCAAACAAGAATATTTAAACAGGCTCTTTTTGCCCTTCTGTTCCCAAGCAGTTATCAGTTATCAGGAATTATTTATTATCAATCAGACACGGTGTCATTGTTAATCAAGTGCTTATATGAAGATAAGCAAGTGATTTATGACTTAGTCTGTAGTAGTATTATTTACCTTTATTAACCAATCAACCATTGAAGTTTAGTCAAGCAATCTACCCCATCTGCTCTGAAACCCTTCCAATTATTCCAGGATTTTCGTGGTCAAGTGCTCAGAGTGAGTGTTTCCCTTCCTGTCTAGGCCACTTGTGCTGTTAAGCCCGGCCATTAGTGGAATAAGTCCTTTCTAAGGCACCCATATTTATTCCAAGGTTCTTAAACTGCCTAAGGAGGCCCCTTGAAGAGAGGTTGCTAGTCTGTAAAGATCCCCAGTAGTATAATACTGTGGCCCCTCTTTTATACTATATTCAACACCATCTATTACTAAACCAATTAAACCTTGCAACTGCTCTTATTATATCATTTATTTGAGCTTCTAAGTGTTTATTATTGAAATAATAATTATTATTATCATTCCAGCATTTTTATCACTATCTGTAGCTAAAGGACTGCAAGGTTCCTGGTATCAGAGAGCTGACAGTTGTGTTCTCCTTCTCCAGAGAATTTAGGCCATTCAGTGATGGGAGGAAGTAGCTTCAAAGCCTGCTCCATTTCCGGAGTAGGACTGGGTCTGAAAGACTCATTCCTAGTTATCCTGGCTCTGGGAGGAGCACTAGGATTATTGGTGAACCTGGCAGGTCTAGTTTCTTCTAAGTCAATGAACGGAGAGTTAGTAGAGTTGATCTTAAGATATCTGAGATAATTCTTAATCATACCTAACTCTAAATCAAGTTTTTTGCTTAATAATTCAATTTTGTTGGTCAGATGAGCTGAAGGAGTAGGACTAGTTTTCTTAACTTCTTCCTTAAGCTGGTCTATTGTTGCAAGAACATCTTCCTGAAGAATTGATTGGTTGTCATCAATATGTTTCATCAGGTCCAACTTAACAGCTTTTATACTATCCTTGATTTGTTGTATTTCCAACTCATCAATTTTCATAATCTGAGACTGAGTTTCAATCACTCTGAAAATACTTTAACTTAATTCTTCCAATTGTTGATAAACTTTGTCAAAGCATTGGCTAATAATAGTAAAATTGTGAGACACATTTACAGAAAAGCTATTAAGAGCTTCTACATCTAATTGTGGTACACCTTTTTCCACTTCTGGGCTAAGGATATTATGTTGTCCCAATCCTTTTGGTTCCTTAACTTCTGATGGGCTGAGGACCTCTTCTTTTTGGGGCCCTTTCCCTTTAAGGAAGCTAACTGATCACAAGGATTCCAGTTCTGCACGTAGCCTTCTACTTCTTTCTTTGGGATCAATCTTTGCAGAGAAATCTGAGATTTCTTTGCCTGAGAAATGGCTTTTCTCATACCTGGTTGATCCTCCTGGGTCTGAGCCAACCTGAATTTTTCCCAATAACTCACGTGCTCTTTCACTAATACTTTGACTCTTTCCTCCTTGGTTGAGTCCAGCTGGGGTGGCGTAGGGGGACCTGTACCCTCCTGGGGTAACTTGGTGGGCAACGGATGGCTCTCCAATGGTTTGTTGGTCGAGTTGGAGGCCACGGCCGTTGCTGTTGTTGTCCCGCGTGACACTATGGTCACGGGTTCAATTCCCCTCATCGCGCTTGCAACTGGATTCCTTTCCCACACAGGTTCCTCTGGGCAGAGATCCATATGACGGGGCTCTACCAGTTGCACGGGTGTTGTGCCTATTTTGATACATAGCACCAAAAAGAAATGTGTAAGTCTTTTGTCAAAACTTTTGAAAAAAGACTTGAAAATTATAAAAATGAAATTTTTCGTGTGTTTTATATTTTTAAGAATTTTTTAAATATTTTAAATTACTTAGAGTTAAATTCAAAGGTACCAACACTTGGCTGGGGTCACAACTATCCTTGGAGGGTATTCCAACATGGTCTGAGTGATTTTCAATCAGATCCTGGGATAAATCCAAGGGTAAATCCAATGGTAGACTGTCTGGGACGTCCTCTAGGAGGTCCTGGTCAATGAAATCACCAAAAACAAAATCCACTTAGATGGATAAAAACAAAACAATATAAGTTTAATATTTTTTTTATTTTTACGTGTTAAAGTGATTTTTAGAAAAAAAATTATCACTTTTATTATTTTTAGATTTTTCTTTATCTTCAGGGTTATTTAGTTTATAAATATAAAGCTTCCTTTGATAAATCTTCCTTTACTTATGTTGCCTTAATAAAGAATTGAAATTAATAATTCTTTCAAGCTCAAGTTATTTGTCTTTTATAACCTGCTGTTTATAATAAAGCAATTTCTCCTGTTGTTGCTCAGGAGTTATAATAACAGGGAAAAAGTTACGGAGTTTTTCTTCTTTTTTCTTTTTAAGAAGGTTCAAATAATAATTGATCAACTCTCCATTGGTCTTAAGATCCAATAGAGAAACAAATGATCAAAAATATATGTTATAAGTATGTTAACTTATTTTTAAAAATAAATAGACTGGTCCAAGGAATAAATAATTAAAAATTCATTATTTAAGGATATTTCCCGGCCACACCCCCAGTTATCAGATCTCTGATACCAGGAAACTTGCAGTCCTTTAGCTACAGAGAGTGATAAAAATGATGGAATGATAATAATAATTATTATTCCAATAATAAACGCTTAGAAGCTCAAAAAAATGATATAATAAGAGCAGTTGCAAGGTTTAATTGGTTTGGTAGTAAATAGTTTTCAATATAATATAAAAGAGGGGCCAAAGTATTATACTACTGCGGATATTTACAGACTAGAAACCTCTCTTCAAGGGGCCTCCTTATGCAGTTTAAGAAACTTGGAATAAATATGGGTGCCTTAGAAAGGACTTATTCCACTAATTGCTGTGCTTAACAGCACAAATGGCCTAGACAGGAAGGGTAACACTCACTCTGAGCACTTTACCACGAAAATCCTGGAATAATTAGAAGGGTTTCAGAGCAGATGGGGTAGATTGCTATACTAAACTTCAATGGTTGATTGGTTAATAAAGGTAAGTAATACTACTACAGACTAAGTCATAAATCACTTGCTTATCTTCATATAAGCACTTGATTAACAATGAAATTGTGTCTGATTGATAATAAATAATTCCTGGTAACTGATTAACTTCTTGAATAATGGATCCAAAGAGGTCTGTATAAATACCTTTTTGGGGTGATTTTGGTCTTCTCAGGGCACGTAGAGAGGGTTCTGCTCTTGGGCTGAGGCTGGCAAGCCAGTCAGGGCAAGATTGGCACATCAACTTGGTGCTGTCAATCAGCTGTCCTGAGATCTGCAGGAGTTATGTACTATTTTAGCCACAGGATCTGTTAATCTGTTATGGCATAAATTTGATCATTCTGTACTCATCCTTCATTTGTACTATTGATATTGTTTTAAAGCATGCAGATGTGGATGTTTACTGATTTTCCATCGTCTGCTGATCATGTAGATAATTTTCAATAATTTTTATGAACACTTCTTGTTGTGTTTCGTGGTCTTCAAAGATCAAGATCAGTGATTTATGTGGTAGTCCTTGATCTTTGATTTATTATTAAAAAATGTTTAAAACTTAATTTTCATTAATTTTATTTAAGTTTTGATCTTTTTAGATCATTATTAATGCATATGTCTGTTTTTTACATATACTAGGCAACCCTAACTAGGTTGTAGCTCTTCTGAGCGGTACCTGGTTGTCAGATTAGTCACAACTTCTCCAGGCGCGGGGATCAGTTATTACAGATGCGCGCAGGGTAGGATCCGCTGCATGCGTGGCAGAATCAGCTGCGCACGGGTCTCTAGTACGCGGGATCCTGCTGCTACTAGTACGTAGGGTTATGTAATGATGCGGGGCTGCGCGCGGGAATTGTGACATAACACATTTCCGCGTGTAACTCCTAAAATATACACAAAACCTCAATTCTGAGTGAATTTTAGGTGTAAACCCTATACGTGACAATAATGGCCAAAAATTGCCATACAGGTGTTGTAATTTTTAGTACTTTTCTTTTTAATTATTTTAAATATATAAGGACATGGAAATCAAGGGTGGAGTCAGTGAGTGACCCTACCTAATTTTGGGTGGGGAATCGATTTCTGGAATAATATCTATGGATTTCTCACTCCTTATATTTTTAATTGAGGTATTCTTATTTTTCATAGTTTGTGTTACTATTTGACAGTTTTGCTCTGTACATAGTAGCAAGCTGACACAACCCCCACCTGGTGCTGAGCCCCAAAATCCCTGCCACTGAGCCCTCATCCACTCCAGCTAAACCCGCAGCAGTCACTGCTGAGACAGCGCACACCCCAAATGCTGAGCCCAACCTTCCCCACTGCTGAGCGCGCAGCCCGCAACGCAGCTCCTGATCCAAGGTTATAAATACAACACCACTATGTGCTCAGATAATGATGGACAAGGAGTAAAATTTAATATCTGTCCACTTTAAAGCAATATTAATAGTACAAATGAAGGATGAGTGCAGAATGATCACATTTACCCCATACCAGATTAACAGATTGTGTGGCTAAAATAGCACAGAAATAAGGCAGATCTGATGTCAGCTGAGTGAAAGCACCAAGTGGACGTTCTAATTTGGCCCTGAATGGCTTTCCAGCCTCATCCCAAAAGCAGAAACCTCTGTAATTAACCCAAGAAGCTCATAGTCACCCCAAAAAGGTATTTAAACAGACCTCTTTGAACCTAATGTTCCCCATCAGATTAATAAAAATTGTAATTATCAATCAGACACCTTTTCATTTTTATTCAAGTGCATATAAAGGATATAAGGAATTGATTTATTGCCTAGTCTATAGTATTATTATTTATTTCTCAAAAAAACAAATCAACCCATTGATGTTAGTCAAGCAAATCTGCGCCATCTGCTCTGAATCCCTTCCTATTATTGCAAGATTTTTGTGGTAAAGATTTTTGTGGTAAAGTGCTCAGAGTGAGTATTTCCTTTCCTTTTTTGGTCATTGTGCTTTTTTTCCCAGCCTTATCAGTGGAATAAGCCCTTTCTAAGTGTCAGCCTCCTGGATGCCAAGACCCTTGCTATCCTTTAGCTACCAAAGGTGATAGAATAAATAATAAATATATCATTTAATGAATGCAGCAAAAATCCATGGAATATTTGGATTAAGCTTATTGCAAGGTTGATTGGTTTGGTTATGGTTTATTGTTATAAATCAATATGAATAAATTGATTATTAAATCTTTTTATAGAGCGGCCACAATTATATTGGGGATCTTTAACACCTCTCTTCAGGGATTTTGGTATGAAAACACGTAGTCCTGGTTACTTTGGGATCTTTAGTTTAAAGGATATTTTACCCAAAGATAATATGTATACAAAATACATGGTGGAGTGGCAGGGCCTTGTAACCAAGCTGCCACGACAGAGAAAGGATAATAAAACTCACTTGTATATTATTAGATCCTTTGGGTATCTGTTTGGGATGTGCACTGATGTGTTAAACATGTATACTGGGGTTATAAGGTTGTCCAGCGGTTGAAATTTATATAAAGAGGTTGAGGAAGGATATTATTAATCAGAATAAGCAATAAATCACTTAATTATCTGTTATAAGTAATTGATTACCTTGGCACAGTGTCTGGATATAAATATGACTGGGTCTCTGCCCATCAATATCCTCAAAAGAGCTCTTTATCTATAGGTTTTGGAGTCCCAATATTGTGCTTCTGAGGGGTACAGGGGCTCAAAGGGACAGACACTGAGGCTATCAGGGTAAACAGTGGCAGCCTGTCATGTGTTTTTGGTAATGTATCACGGATATCATCTAATTCCACAGGGTATGGGAATTATTCTACTTTATAATTGATGTTTGGACATGTGAATAACACTAATTTGTCCATTTTATTTATTATTTAATTAATTATCCACAGTAAATGTTCCCATTAATTTAATGATTATTTCAATAAAAATTCCTACAAATATTCTGTTGTCAGGTGATTTCTCATTATGTATTTACTAATTGGAGTAGAATAATGACATTGATTTTATCCTTATTTTCGAGTTTTAGTTGTTTTACTAAAATAGTTATTTAAAAATATAAGTCATGAGTATTCATGTAATATTTTTATATCATTGGTTTCCTTAGTATGTCACAAAAATACTGATGTCTTGAATCTCTCATAATTGCATATCAAATTATTTGAATATATTTTTAGGAGTAGTCCTTATCTCATTTTTGAAATTCGTGGTATTTTAAATTATATATAATAGAAAATAAGTGTAAAGGTTAAATAGGTAATTTTATATACTTTTATGTATTCTTAGACTATCTACTATCCACGGGAATATTTATTACATATGTAGAATTTTCCTGTGTAGGTTGTAGCATGTTTATGTGGTACCTAGGTTTCTCAGGCTGCCTGTCACTTTTTCAACTTGTTGTCCCGCAGCTGCGTACTTGTCAGAGGCCCAGGGCTGCTTACACGGCTTTGAAAGGGTGACAGTGCTGTAGCTCACCTGCGCGTGGGTGTATTGGCTGCCCTGGCTGCATGCGGGAATTGTGACAGAACACATTTCTTTCTGTAACTCCTAAAATATACACAACACCGCAATTCTGACTGAATTTTAGTTGTGAAACCTATACATCAAAATTAAGTGTGAAATGATTAATTGGCCAAAAAAGTACCATAGTGGTGCCATGGAATTTTGGTCTTTCTTTCCTTAATTATTTAAAAATATAAGGAGTTGGATCTCAATGGTGGGGTTGGTGAGTGCCCCTACCTAATTTTGGGTGTAGAATCCATTACTGCAATAATATTAAATGGTTTTTCTACTTATTCTCAGGTTAATTTTAATATTATTATTTTGTGTTATTTCTATTACTTTTGCAGCTTGCTCGGCAATAGTAGCAAGCTGACAGGCCCTCACGGGAGGTGGGTCAAGTGGATCTAGTAAACATTCATTTTTTATTGTCATAGTTTCATAGGTGTGATAGTTTCATAGTTTTATAGTTGCATAATTACAATCCCTCAATTAGTTTTCATCAAATTGAATCAGGCAAATACCTAGGAAACATAAAATGTTACTCATGAAAAGAGGTCAAATCCAACTGTGAAAAATTTTCTTCCTCAATTGTCACCCTACATGGGGATGCAATTGGGGCTTCCAATTTTTCATTACACAAATCCTTTTTTTTCCAAAGCTTTGTTAACAGTACTATCAATTTAGTCTTTCAACACAGCCATGTCACCAGGAGGGCTTGCCAATTTTCCCATATTTCAAAAAGAATCCAATGCTACTTCAGTATTCAATCCAACTTTCAAATCAAAAACTGCAAAGTTTGCTCTCTTTTGAGTTCAAAAAGATGTTTCAAATTTCAATTTAATATCTAGGATACTTAATTTATTTCACTTTGATTTCACTTTAATTTTGCTTTGTTATTGCTATGTGTGGTCCAACTGTCCCACATAGTATACGTTGATCCCAAATCTGTGTTGAGGGAACCCAAGTGTGGTGTAGGGGGTGCCCAAATTTCTTGCACAACTTCCGAAGGGTTGCACACCCCCCAAAAACAGCAGATTTGAGCCGTGTATGGGGGTACACAGCTCAAAATTGCTGTTTCCAGGGGGTAAATGGCTCCTATACAACCCCCCAGGGGTCGCGCGTGTTTGGAAGTGTCCTTTGTAGTTTTCTATGGGCCCCAAGCCTCAAATGGGCTGTTTAAGGCCCTAAATAACTACAACACAGTTGGAGCCATGAATTTATCATCACCCATTTTTTTAAGATTTTTTATTTTTTTCATAAATAAATAAATAAATAAATAAATAAATAAATAAATAAATAAATAAATAAATAAATAAATAAATAAATAAATAAATAAATAAATAAATAAATAAATAAATAAATAAATAAATAAATAAATAAATAAATAAATAAATAAATAAATAAATAAATAAATAAATAAATAAATAAATAAATAAATAAATAAATAAATAAATAAATAAATAAATAAATAAATAAATAAATAAATAAATAAATAAATAAATAAATAAATAAATAAATAAATAAATAAATAAATAAATAAATAGATAAATAAATAAATAAATAAATAAATAAATAAATAAATAAATAAATAAATAAATAAAAATAAAAAATGATTTAATTGATCAAACTTAAAATATAAATATAAAAACAAATATAAAGATAAAAACAAATATAAATATAAAAAAAATATACATATAAAAACAAATATAAATATAAAAACAAATATAAATATAAAAACAAATATAAATATAAAAACAAATATAAATATAAAAACAAATATAAATATAAGAACAAAAATAATTATAAAAACAAATATAAATGAATGAAATGAAATGGATATGTATATATATATATATATATATATATGTTCATATGATAAATTAATGAATTAAAATAAATATATATATATATAATGAAATAAATAAAATAAACATTTTTTTTCCATTCACTACCCAAAATTGGGTACGGGGTGCAGTTCCCAACCCAAAATTGCTTGTAAACTGCCATTATTAACCCACCTGAGTTTCAAATGCCCGTTTGCAACTCAAGTGGGCTGTGAATGGCTGTTTGTGACTCATTTTGGGTTGATAATTGCGCCACAACCCGCTTTAGGTAGTTAATGGGGGTCCAAAGGTTGCAAATTTAACTTTGGCGTTTTTTTTGGTGTTTTTAATTTAGGGCTTGTCAAGTTACTTGTCTTTTTTTTGGTGTTTTTACTTTACGGCTTGTCAAGTTACTGGTGTTTTTTTTAGTTTTTTTACTTTAGGGGATGTCATGTTGAAATTTTACTTTAGGGCTTCTCCATAGACTCTTAATTTTTAGTTATTTTTTATTTGTTTTTGTTTATTTTTGGCCTTATTTTTATTCATATTTATTGATTTTCATATTTATTTTTTTCAATGTCTCTTCTTCTTTTTTTTGAAAAAATTTAATTTTTTTTTCTGCGGATGGGTTGTGAACAGCGGCTCATTACTCTGAATTGCATTGCAAGCAGCTGTTCATTACTGAGGCAAGTCACAAACGGCCTTTCAAAACTGGGACGGTGTAAGACACCAATAGGTGCTAGGCCGTGGCAGTTCTGTGGGGGGGGAAAGGTTCTGTTTAGGCTGCCCTCCTGAGTTTTACAAAAATATTTGAATGTAACCAAGATCAAGGTCCAGAACTTTTTAAGTGAGGAATCAAGTAGTAAAGGATAAAGTTTGATAATAGTCAGTAGCAATGGAACAGCACTATCTGAGGCAAGATTATGTGGGAGATATTTGAACAAAAGAAGTTGAGGTTTGTTTAAGGTTCAAAAGAACAAAGCTGTTAAATGTAAAAAAGTACCCCAAGCTAATAACTCTGGTCATCAACAGAAGATTGGGGTTGCTCAACTCAAAACCCAACCAACCTCCAGATTCTCAATGAACCCACCCAAATCTCCACAATCAAGCACTTAAAGCTCAGTAACTGATTTGAACAGGGATAACCTCAACACTTCTCAAGCAATTCAAGAATAGGCTGGCAGAATTCAACTTAAAAAAATGAAAGGAGGTATAATACTCCAGGTTTTAGGCTAAATAAAACCTCTTCAATAAAATTTTATTGGCTCCAGAAAGATGATCAAGGAAGGATTAAGACAAGTAAGGTCAGAGAAAGGGATCAAAGAGTGGTGTAACACACTCAAGAATTCTAACAGACAGAATTCTATTCAATCCACAAGGCTATTGGTTGGTGATAGGATCAGGCCACAGAGGGGCAAAGACTTAAAGATTAATGGATCAGGGGGGAATCAAGGATATACCCAGGATAATGATGGTGAATTACTATGATACCAGGGAGGAAATATGCACACACCCCCATGGAAGATTGGAAAAGGTGCGGAAGAGCCCCTCCTTTTATGTTCCATGGGTCCCTGTTTACTATGTACAGGTGATAACACATATAGGGCGGGAAAAAAAAAATTGGAATTTTGGTTTTTTTTTTTAAAAAAAAAAAAAACTGATGAGAAAAAAAGAAACAAACAACAACCTAAAAAAAACTGAAATAATGAAAACTCATGGATGAGCGGGGATGGAAAGACACCAGCCCATGCCAATGATGGGAACGGGCAGGAGAGAGCCAGGTGAGGAGTTTTGTGGACAGGCTGACAGGCCCAGGAAACCACTGGCCCGCAGATGATTGCCCAAGAGCAGAGACCTCAAAGGATGAGGGAAGGAACTCACGCTTGGGCACAAGCAGTGATGGTGAGCAAGAAGCTGAAGGGGATTGTCTGCCTGATTGGTTGCGCGCGGAGTATTGAGAGGACCAGTTGGAGAGGTGGATCAAAGGGTGATGATAGGGTGGCTTGAGATGCAGATCATGTAATTTTACGGGGGTTTAGGTTCCAAGAAAGTGGATATAGTTCTTTGGCTCAAGCCCCGTAAAGAGATGATTTTGTACTTATGTAGATACATACAAGAGATAGGATGGCCAGGATATGAGTGAGACGTGCGACAAATTGAGCAAGATTGGTTGGCGGTCATGGAAGGGATGGATAAGTTGCTTGCAACAACTCCAACAGCCACAAGTGACAGCTTGCAGTCTGTTGGATCATCGCAAACTTGGTTGCAAGGAGCTGGGGACAATTGTTGGCGATTTTGGTCATTGGATGACTGATGAATGGATGATGGGGATGGAGGTGAGAGATGGGAAGGAAATAATAAGGCGCTTGCCACAACTCCAAAGGCCACAAGCAATTTAAGAGACCACTTGCAGGCCTGTCATATTTTAACAAAGCAACAGGCAGTGAGGGTGATCAGACGGATGATGGGGTGGATTCCTGGGATGGGCGGAGTAGACAGTTGAGGGGGGTATGGCAGGGGTGAGATTATTTGAAAAGGAGGAGGCCTTGGGTGGCTGATGAGGATGATCAGTTAGTTGGTTGGCCAACCAATGAGGGAGAGAAGATGCGGATGATTGCCATTGCTTCAATGTCAACAACAATGCCAGTGCAGGCAAGGGTCAAGCCAAGCTGAGCTGGTCTTGCCCATGCAATTGGCAAAAGCAACTGGAGAATGAGGAGTGGAGGATGAGGGACTTGAACACCGGTCAAAGGGCTCTAAACACCTGAGTGATCCTCCCAGAAAACTAGGAAAAGGGAACTGAGAACTGGAAACTAAACAGGGAATCATTCCAGAAAATATTTCTTTTTAATTGATGATGAAAGATTGTTAAAAAATCATAAAAAACTCTAATCCTTTCTCCACTGGCCCAAGGTGTCCAGATTTGGTCACCACATCTCTCCCTAACTTACAGACTGTCCCTAGGCTGCATCTGAGTTTGATGACATATATAAAAAAGGAAAGAAAGATGATTGGAACCATAGAATGGCCATTTGATCTTGAGGGTGATTGGAAAAGAATATCTTGATTCATCCAAAGAAAAGTCCTAGAAGTGATGGAGATAAACAAAGGAGGCGTCCCAGGTTCTTTTGTATGTGGCATACACTAGAGTTTTACAACAAAGATGCAGCAGATGACCCTGGTGGTGCACAATTGGGAGGACTTACTTTTGATCTAAGTTGCCTCCACCACAATGGAATTTCTTGACCTGATCATCAGAGAACCTCCTGGCCATCTGAGTACCATCCAGTTCTTCCAAAACATATGATCCGCCTCTGACTTGGCGGGCCACCTGACAAGGTCCATTGCAGCAATTAGAGGAAGGCTTTCCCCACTTAATTTCTAAGGATTGATTATAATCTAAAATAAAATCACCAGGATTCAAAGGGTTCCTGATCTGCTTTGAATTTTTATCTTCCCAATACTGAACCAATTTTTCTCTGGATTCCATCATCTTCTGATAAGCTTCACTGTGAACATCCTCACTCTGCTCCAATTTCTTAGATTGGGAAACTAATAGATCAGTGGTAGAAGAAATCTGTTGCCAAGAAATAACTAAGAAAGATTCCATTTCCAGATCCAGAGAAAGGAAATCCCATTGACCAAAGACAATTTTGTAGGGTGAGTAGCCAGTGGTTTTTTTAGTTGAAATTTGATTAGAGAAAAGGACCAGAGGAAGAAATTTGCAAATATTCTTCCCACTTTCACAGGAAAGTTTTTTATAATTATGGCCAGCAATTATCTTAGGAAAATGAGCATTATTTAAAGCCAAAGAAATGCTGGACACCTTGTGTCAATAATTGCTAATGGGCTCTCACAATGGGGAAATACATTGGATGATACCAGTGATGAATTTGATTTGATGATGAATGGATGATGGAAAACAGCAGGGAGAAGATCTCCTTAAGTACAAAAGATTGGCCTCTTGTGAGCCCATGATACAACAATCCAAAAGGCAAATTTTCCGCTCCAAAAGAGCTCTACAGGCTCTACAGGCCTTGTTACTTGGTTTGGGCTACATCAGCCCGCATGGCATCAGTCCCTGTACCCTTACAACCATCCTATTCCAGTCATTTCTGGTTTTTCCACCATAATGGGGTTCAACAAGCCCCTTAGATGTTCAAACACCTGGCTGTTTTTCTGTTACAACCGGCCCTGTTACCTTACATGCTGGATGGTTGCCTCATGCAACCAGACCCTGTCCATACAAACGGCCAGGTGGGACCCATTACACACCTGGGTCCGGTCTCAGACACACATGGGGGGGGTGTAACCAGCGGACATGCTTCCCCCCCCCTCTTTCTCTCAAATCCCTGGAGGGGGCAGTCAAATCCCCCTACCAGGGGCCCTGGAGGTTCATACCCCCAGGGCCTCATCAAGGTAGGTGGGCTGGGGTGTGGTCAAATCCCCTCCAGCCCATTGCTACTCCACCTTTGTAAAGGGGGGGGGAAAGCACCCCTTTTGATGGTGGAGGGGTGGTCAATTCCCCCCCACTGCCGGTTGCCTTGCTGCAACCGGTCCAGCCACCACATTAGGTGGGGGGGTGATGAGGTCCCCCCCACCCTGACTGGTCGCCTCTTGCAACCTGTTGCTGGCTTGTTCAACCCAGCCAGCCCTCCTCCTCCTCCTTGCAATGGCAAGCAAGGGGAGGGGGAGGAGCTGGGGCCATTGGCCCCAGCTCCGCAGCTCCAACAGCCGGCCGCCACCCAGCGTGGCAGCCGTGACTGGCTTGACAGCCACGACCGGGGTGGGGGGACTTTATTTTGAGTCCCTCTTCCCCCTAAAACGGCCCCGCGCGGGCCTTTGGGCCCCATAAACAGGCCAAAATCAAAAACAGCAGCCCCAAGAGGGCCGCAACATGGGCAGCAGCCCCAAATGGGCGGCGGCCCCAATGGGCTGCCCCAAGCCCAAAAAGTGAGTTTAACATACTTTGGCGGGCCAGCCCGTCTGGCCAAGTATGTCCAAAATAAACCTGGGGTCCAATTATGCCCATCCAAGCACATCTGGCTTTATTTGCCCATATACCCCACCCAAACCGTTAGGGCCCGTGTACCAATAGGCATGTTTCACACGTTTTGAGGCCAGTTTCCCCAAATCCATGACATCCACACAGGCACCTATGGTCCATGTGTGTGTCCAATGGGCCGCAGAGGCCCACATGTGCATCCCATTTGGATTACACTCATATGTAGCACATGCGTAAGTGAATACGTATTTTAACACAGTTTGAGAAGAGCAGCCTTCAAAGGAGCATGGCCTCTTTCCACCATGCCTTGGACTTCTGGATAATAAGGGGTGGTCAACCTATGTTGACCAGGAAGCAATTGGATCATTTTGGCCAGTTTTCCACCAAACTCAGAGCCACCATCAGTTGAATAACATTGGGCCAAGCCATAGTGCATTGTCCAAGTCTCATAGAGAAAAGCTGCTACTGATTCAGAACTAAGGTTCTTAAGAAATTTTGCTTCAACCCATCCATAAAAATCATCTCTAGCCACAATGAGGTACTTAGCTCCACCAGCCTTGATGTGAACCACATCCATAAGAATGCTTCCAAAGAAAGTGGACTTCCCAGTTGCATAGCAAATTTCAGCCAGGTGCCTAAGATCACGTTTCTGACAGACCTCACAACTCTTGCACCATTGAGAGACAGATTTCTTCAAAGATGGCCACCAGAATTTTTTGGATATTTTTTGATAAGTTTCCATTTCTCCACAATGAACTAGTCCTTCATGGATAATTTCCAATATCAAATCTTGCTTAGCAAGGATAGTGACGACAATAAGACCACAAGGATTTCCTCTTTTCATGACCCTAGTACCTTGTATAAAGAAGATGGAGGACTTTCTTTTATGGTATCAAAAATATTTAGCTGAGAGATCAGTAGTCCTTTGGAGAGTGGAAAGGTACTGCTCTAGTTTAAGCCAGAGCCCTTTCTGGAAGGCAGAATAATTTTGAGAGGAAAAGCTGAAGACAGGTTAAATAAAAGGTTCCTCACTGTCAACATCCACTCCAACATCCAATTCTTCATCTCCAAGAGGACTTTGAGATAAATCCTTAGGCATGGTGAAAGACTTTCCAGGCCTATGAACAATATCAAAAAAGAAAAACTGAATAAAAACCACCCAACAAGTCATTGGAGCATTTGGAAGGCTGGGGGCATTGATCATTTTGATGATGGATTGTGCGTTGACTTGTAACTCAAAGTGTTGACCCCAGGAAATAGTTTGGAACTTCTTCAAAATTTGGGACACACTGGAAAGTTCCAGTTTTGGCTAGGAGTACCTAGATTCAACATCTAAAAAGAGAAGAGATTCATACAGAGCAGTAAGATCCAAACCATTTTTGTCTTCCTGGGTAAGGACATCCCCAACATATGGATAACTCAAATCCACAGCCAGCTTGATCTTGCCAGCTCCAGGTCCATAAGTGATTTTCTTCAAGAAAATGTACTTCCCAACAATTTTTTTGAGGTTCTGAATTGATTTTTCAGAAGCTTGGGTCCAAAGCCATTCAGCTTCCTTCATGCTTAAGCAATTCAAGGGAATACCAATCTTGGATAGAGAAGGAATGAAGATACAAACATAAATGACAACATCTAAGAAACCTCTGACTTCAGTGGGATTGATTGGAGTGGGCCAAGAGAGGATTTTTTTGACTTTGGATGGGGCCATTCTTCTTCCTTCCTTGCAGACCACATGACCAACAATTTCCAGAGCAGAGACACAGGAAGCCAATTTGGATCCACAACAGTAAGACCAGACTCATTGATTCAAAACAAGATCCTTTCCATAGTGTTTGCATATTCCCAGATAAATCAATGAATTCCTGAGTGCCAAGGTAAGAGCTCATTGTTATAGTCAGAAACTGGGCCTTTGTTTCCACCATTTTCAATAAAGATACCAGAATGATCAGGGATTTTATCCTGGAGGATCCAAACCATCTGATCCTGATAGACTGCAACCAAATTGGTGGCACCTTGGGGCAAAAAAGTAAGTTGGAATGGACCAAGAGGATTATCAAAAGTATTTAGAGGACAAGAAATTTGATGTAAGGATTTTTTTCATAGCCACCGATAATATCAACTAAACCATAGCAGGCTCTCCCAGAGAAAGATTCAACATATTCTTCAGTAGCATGAGGAATACCAGAGTCTTTAATAGTAACCTTATTTAGAGGCTGGAGATAATGAACTATTCTGTCAGCCTCCTGGATTCCAAGACCCTTGCTATGCTTTAGCTACCAGAGGTGATAGAATAAATAATAAATATATTATTTAATAAATGCAGCAAAAATCCGGAAAATATTTGGATTAAGCTTATTGCAAGGTTAATTGGTTTGGTTATAGTTTATTGTTATAAATCAATGGAGATAAATTGATTATTAAATATTTTTTATAGAGGGGCCACAATTATATTGGGGATCTTTAACACCTCTCTTCAGGGATTTCAGTATGAAAACACGTAGTCCTGGTTACTTTGGGATCTTTAGTATAAAGGATATTTTACCCAAAGATAATATGTATATAAAATACATGGTGGAGTGGCAGGGCCTTGTAACCAAGCTGCCACAACAGAGAAAGGATAATAAAACTCACTTTTATATTATTAGATCCTTTGGGTATCTGTTTGGGATGTGCACTGATGTGTTAAACATGTTTACTGGGGTTATAAGGTTGTTCAGCGGTTGAAATTTATATAAAGAGGTTGAGGAAGGATATTATTAATCAGAATAATCAATAAATCACTTACTTATCTGTTATAAGTACTTGATTACCTTGAGACAGTGTCTGGATATAAATATAAAAGGGTCTCTGCCCATCAATATCCTCAAAAGAGCTCTTTATTCATAGCTTTTTGAGTCCCAATATTGTCCTTCTGATGGTTACAGGGGCTTAAAGGGACAGACACTGAGGCTAGCAGGGTAACCAGTGTTAGCCTCTCACGTGTTCTTGGTTCTGCTGCACGGGTAGCATCTAATTCCTCAGCGTATGGGAATTATTCTACTTTATAATTGATATTAGGACGTGTGAATAACACTAATCTGTCCTGTTTATGTCATTATTTAATTAATTGTCATTAGTAAATGTTCCCAGTAATTTAATAATTATATAAATAGAAATTTCTACGGACATTGTGATTTCAGGTGAGTTCTCATTATGTATTAAATAATTGGAGTCAAGTCATGATATTGAGTTTACTCCTTATTTTTGAGTTTCAGTTGATTTACTAAAATTATTACTTAAAAATATAGGTCATGGGAATTCATGTAATATTTTTACATCATTAGTTTTCTTAATATTTCACAAAAATCCTGATGTCTATATATTCTCATAATAGTTCATTAAAGTATTTTAATATGTTTTCAGAAGTTGTCATTGTCTTATTTTCAAAATTCTTGGTACTTTGAATTATATTTAATAAAAAATACATATAAGAGTTATTTAAGTATTTTTATATAATATTATGTTCTTTTAGAATATCTACTATCCACGGGAACATTTATTAAATATGTAGAATGTTCCCGTGTGGGTTACAGCATGTTAAAGCGGTACCTAAGCTTCTCAGGCCACCTGTAACTTTTTGAACCCATAGTCCAGTGGCTGCGTACTTGTCAGAGGCCTGGGGCTGCGTACATGACCTTGACAGAGTGACAGGGCTGTTTCTCAGCCGGGGGCGGGTGCATTGGCTGCCGGGGCTTTGTGTGGGAATTGTGACAGAACACATTTCCGTCCATAACTCTTAAAATATACACAAAACATCAATTCTGACCGAATTTTAGGTGTAAAACCTATAAGTGAAACTACGTGTGAAATTTTTAATTTGCCAAAAGTTGAATAGTGGTGCCTTGGTATTTTGGCTTTTCTTTCCTTAATTATTTCAAAATATAAGGAGTTGGATTTCAAGGGTGTGATCAGTGAGTTACCTTACCTAATTTTGGATGGAGAATCCAATTTTGTAATAATATTCATGGTTTTCCTACTCCTTCTTAGGTTAGTTTTATTATTATTATTTTTATGTTATTTCTGTTACTTTTGCAGCTTGCTCTGCAATAGTAGCAAGCTGACATATTCTAAGTTTACCATTACTTTTGATTAAACAGAAGACAGTACTGGAATAGCTGGAAGTTGAATGCTTGTATAAACGGGTACAGACTTGTTTGCAGACCAACTTGATGAACTTGTTGACCTTACCAGCAGGGATAGGGATCTTTTTCTTTTGCAAGGGATCATGTTCTACTACTGGAATGATATAAGGTAGGCCATAGGATTCTTTCAAGAGACCTCTCTCTTCTCCAAAGAAAGCAATAGATTTTTCTCCAAGATCTAAAAAAATTTTGATCAAATTTAATTCATCAGGAAGAAGCCATCCATCTGGACCAAAGTTGACCACCTTCAGAAGTTCTTCAGGAACACAACCATGAGGAACAAAGGGACCAGTGAGAGATTGAGATAAACCACAGTAAGGATCACTAGATAGAGGAGCACGCATAAGAGGAGGATTGAGGTTGAAAGGCATTGGTTGGTTTACTGGTTGAACCTTTTTGCAACTGGATTATACATGGTGGAAAAAGAGAGAAATCCTTGCTTCCTCCAAGCATGGACCAGCAAGAACTGACTACAAAAGCTCAGCCCAAGTTCCAAAATCTTCCAATTTCAATGTTTTGCGACTTCCTTGAAAGGTGCCTTTTCCCTCAAAGAGGATCCAAAAGATGAAGCACTGCTCACATGTGTGGCACAGGTTAGGGTTTTGAAAATGAAAGTTCTAGGAGCCCCTGGTGGTGCACAATAGGGGGGACTTACTTCTACCCCAAATTGCCTCCACCTAAGGCCATACTCCTTCATAACAAAAAAACCAAGAGAATTGAGATGGGGATCTAGTTTGGAATCATTGCGGAGATTCAAAACCAAGATAGGAGAAGAGTGATCAGGCTGAAAATAACAATGAAAAGAAGAGACAACAGATCCAGAGAGAGAAGAAATATTTTTAGGATTTTCTGATTTTTCATGTTTTTTATTTTTAATTTTATTTGGATGAGAAGTAAATGATGAGGAATAATAACAACATTCCTTGGAGACAGAAGTTGATCCTTGAGTTGAAGTCTGAGGATGGGAAGAACTACAACCATCAGTAGGACCAATGCATCCCATAAAAATTGGGAATGAGAGGAAGAACAGGTTTCCTTCTGTTTCCCTTTCAGAACCAACTTAGGAGGCTGACCGGGGAAAACCTTGTTCCCAACAACCAGATTCCAAGGAGCAAAGGAAAACTTCAATCTTCCTTCCATCAGTATTGGGGAGAAGAATTTTCTCCCAAAATTGATCAGAAAGCATTAGGGTTGCACCAAAATCCATTAAGAAAGGCATTCCCAAGATCATAGGTCCATCCAAACAAGTAATCCAGAAATGAAAGGTGCCAAAAATATTTTTTCCAATTCAAACCAGGAAATCCTCAGCAATACCAACTAACTTGCATGAATGATTCCCTATACCATATACAGCAGAGTTAAAGCTGACCCTGGGGGCAAGTTTGAGTTTGCAGGCCATGACATCACAAATTAAATTAAGCTGGGAACCACAATCCACCAGAAGAGAAACCATTTTAGCAGAGTCCCCAAGATAGAAGGAGACAAAACCAAGAGGAAAGGAATGCAAGCTGACATCTGAAGAGGGATCTGTTCCACCAGATTCCTTCATCAAAGTACCAGAATAAAATTTTAATTTTTCCAGACCAATCTCCACATGTCAACAAGAAACCCATTTCTTCATCCCTTCAGCCACAGATTGAGAGATTGACAGTAGCTCAGCCACAGACAGATCAGTAATTTTCAGATCAGAGATTTTCCTTAATACTCCTTCCACAGCATTGGGGTGATCCTTGGAAATGCCCCTCTCAAATCAAACTTTGGGCTGGGTGGAGGGGGATGATCAGGTTGAGCAGGTACTGGAAGAGGATCAGAAGATTGAGGAGTTTGAACAGATTGAACAGGAGGAGGATTTGAATGTTCCTGGAACCTTTCCATAAGTGGTTCCTTTTCCACTTCCATGTCTTCCACATCAGAGGAAGGGGGCTCAGGTGAGGATTGATGTTTGACGGGTTTTCAAAGGATTGAAAATGGAACTGGAGGAGACTTGTGAGGTTTGGGTTTCTCATGGCGTTTCCTAGCTGGATCAGACTGATAAGTTCCAGAAAATCTGGAAGAAGTGACAGCTGGAGGATAACAAGGTTGTAAATTGCCGCAGGATGATCAAAGATCCAAGGAGACTAAAGATGCCTTCTTAGGAGTTGGTGGTCAATAAGAGGTCACCACATGACAGATTGGACAAGAAAAATCAAAAGGCATCAAAGAACCATTAGGAAGAAAGAAATTTTTTCACTTCTGCTCCACCAATTTTTCCTCCTTGTCCTTCTGGAGTTCAGGACATCTCCCAGTACCATGGCCTTCCCTATAAAAGTCTTAGCAGACTGTGGGGTTTTAGGAACAGAGTGAGAAGGTTTATGAGTAGCTAAAGGAGAAATTTTCTGATCTATTTTGTTTTCAAAGGCCTGAAGTAATTTAGTGATCTCATCTATGGTAGCCGTTTCCTTATTGGCCTGGGGATTTGTTTAGTTCTACAATTTTCTTCCATCTTGTTCATTATTTTGTTGGACTCTTTAAAGGAAGGAGCATTTACTGGTTCAGGGACTCTTTTTTGTTCAAAATTGAGAGCTTTTTTACCTTGCATTACTTTATCCACGGCACTCCTTAGGACCAGAAAATCAGGGAGCTTGAACCAATTATCTCTAGTAGTAATCATAGATCCAGATTTGACTAATTCATCTCTCATCCTTTCCTGGACTCCTGGAGAAAAGTACTGGAAAAATCAAACTCAAAATTCATCCACCGTGTTTGATGTGAGTGTTTCTGATGAGGTATGACTGAGTAGGATCCCAATATTTTCTAAAAGACTGATAATCAGAGGCTGAAAAGACACCACCATTGGAGATCCATTGAGAAACCAGAGCATCCAAGTCCTGTAAGGTAAACCTAGCCACATCAACTTTTCCCCAATAAGCCAACATAGCCTCCTTCAAGAGCCTCCAGTCATGAGTTTTGATTCCATCAAACAATTCAATCACTTCCAAAACTTCATTTGAGGAGATAAAAAATTGTAACTGATAAGCCATATCATGTTCATTTGCACCACCCGCTTCAGCAGCCATCTTGTAGGAGTCCAAGAATTTTCTGAAATTTGTTGCATTGAAGCCTAAGTTCTTGTTTTGAGGCTTGATCTTGACCCAACAGAGGAGGAGGAGGTACCAGTATATTCCATTTTGAAGGGCAGAGTTTCTAAGAGATCCAAAGAGCAGAATTCCAAAATGGCTCAAAGGTGTGGCAAGAGTAGAGTTTCACAAGAAAACAACAAGGATCTTGCCCTGATGGTGCACAATTGGGGGGAAGTCCTTCTGGAACAAGTTGCCTCCACTAATCAGATCTGGATGATAAAAAAAAAGAAAAAAAGAAAAAAGGATAAAGGATTGGATTTAAAAGTTGATTCCTCAACTTTGGGACTGTAAATCCCAAGGTTTCTGGTTCAATCCCGGCCCAGGGGACCAAATATAAGACTCCAAACGGTGCTAGGCTGTGGCAGTTCTGTGGAAGGGAAAGCTGCTGTTTAGGCTGCCCTCCTGAGGTTTAGAAAAATATTTAAATGTAACCAAGATCAGGGTCAAGAACTTTTTAAGTGAGGAATCAATTAATAAAGGATAAAGTTTGATAATAGTTGGTAGCAATGGGACAGCACTATCTGAGGCAAGATTATGTGGGAGATATTTGAACAAAAGAAGTTAAAGTTTGTTTAAAGTTCAAAAGAAAAAAGCTGTTGTATATAAACAACTACCACAAGCTAATAACTCTGGTTTTCAGCAGAAGATTGGGGATGATCAACTCAAACCCCAACCAACCTCCAGGTTCTCAATGAACCTGCCAGACTCTCCGCAATCAAGCGCTTGAAGGGTACCAGATAACTGAGGGTGACTGTAAAAGACAAAGCACAATGTTTTGAGAAGCTCTAAAAGCAAACATTAACTTATTTGAACAGGGATAACCTCAACACTTCTGAAGGAACTCAAGAGTAGGATGGCAGAATGCAAATTAAAAAAAATGAAAGGAGGTATAACACTCCAGGTTTTAAGCTTAGTAAAACCTCTTCAATCAAACGTGATTGGCTCAAGAAAGATGATCAAGGAAGGATCAAGAGCAGTATGGTCAGAGAAAGTGATCAAAGAGTGGTGTAATACACTCAAGAATTCCAACAGACAGAGTTCTCTTCAACCAGCAAGGCTATTGGTTGATGATAGGATCAGGCCACAGAGGGGCAAAGACTTAAGGATTAATGGGTCAGGGGGCAATCAAGGATATACCCAGGATAATGATGATGAATTACTATGATACCAGGGCGGAAATATGCACACACCCCCATAAAAGATTGGAAAAGTTGCGGGAGAGCCCCTCCTTTTATGGGCCATGGGTCCCTGTTGACTATGTACAACTGATAACACATATAGAGCGGAAAAAAAAACAATTGGATTTTTTTTATAAAAAAAAAAAGAACTGATAAGAAAAAAAGAAACAAACAAAAACCTAAAAAAAATTGAAATAATGAAAAAGCATGGATGAGCGGGGATGGAAAGATACCCGCCCATGCCAATGATTGGCACGGGCAGGAGATTTGCAGTTGAGGAGTTGCGCAGACAGGCTGATGGGCCCGGGCAACCACTGGCCCATGGATGATTGCCCCAGAGCGGAGTCCTCAAAGGATTAGGGAAGGAACTGGCGCTTGGACGCAAGCAGTGACAGTGAGCAAGCAGTTGATAGGGATTTTCTGGGTGATTGGTTGCGCACAGAGGATTGCGAGGACCAGTTGGAGAGGTGGATTGAGGGGTTATGATAGGGTGGCTTGAGATGCCAATTATTTCATTTGACAGGGGTCAAGGTGCGGAGAAAGTGGAAATAGTTCATTGGCTCAAGCCCTGTCAAGAGATGATTTTGTATGTATGTAGATACATACAAGAGATAGAACGGCTGGCAGAGGAGTGAGACATCCAACCAATTAAGCAAGATTGGTTGGCAGTCATGGAAAGGGATGGATCAGGTGCTTGCAAAAACTGAAACGGCCACAAGTGACAGCTTGCAGTCTGTTGGATGAGGGCCAACTTGGTTGCAAGGAGCTGGGGACAATTGTTGGAGATGTTGGTCATTGGATGACTGATGAATGGATGATGGGGATGGAGGTGAGAGTTGGGAAGGAGAGAATAAGGTGCTTGCCATGACTCCAACATCCACAAGCAACTTAAGTGACCACTTGCAGGACTGTCAGATTTTGACAAAGCAACAGGCAGTGCAGATGATCAGACGGTTGATGGGGCGGATTCCTGGGATGGCCAGAGTAGACATTTGAGGTGGGAATGGCAGGGGGGAGACAATTGGAAAAGGAGGAGGCCTTGTGTGGCTGATGAGGATGATCAGTTGTTGGGTTGGCCAACCAATGAGGGAGAGAAGATGGGGAGGATTGCCATTGCCATCAATGTCAACAACAATGCCGGTGCCGGCAAGGGTCAAGACAAGCCAAGTCAGTCTTGCCTGCATGCTTGGCAAAAGGAACCGGAGGATGAGGAGTGGAGCAACAGGGACTTGAACACTGGGCGTTAGGGTCTGAACACCTGAGAGATCCTCCCAGAAAACTAGGAAAAGGGGAGGCTTGGGACTGGAAACTAAATAGGGAATCATTTGGGAAAATATTTTTTTTTTGATTGATGATGAAAGATAGTTAAAAAATCATAAAAAATTCTAAGATTTTCTGCACTGGCCCAAGGTTTCCAGATTTGGTCACCAAAAAGGGTTGCGAGCAGCCATTTTTCAACCAAATTGGGTTGCAATTTGCGCCATGTGACCTTTTTTAGTTCATGAAGGGGGGTTGTGAGGTGGCAAATTGAACATTGGCCATAAAAAAATTATAATATAAGAAAATGTACCTGAATTGAAATTCAAGTCAAACCATGTTAAATTAAATCAATCAAATAAAAATTGATCAATTAAAAACATTATTATTAAAAGGAAAAAACATGAATAAAAAAGAAAAAAATAAATTAAGAATTGAATGGTTCAACTGAAAATTTACCAAAGCATTAAAACTTCCACAAAAAACATATGTGTCCAAAAAAATGAAGAAAAGATGTTTTTCTCAATGTAGAATTTTTTTCTTTTTGAAAATTAAAGTGATAAAAACATTAATCATTAGGGAAATTTGATGGAAACCACTTGCATTTGATTAAATCTCATTAAAATTAATTAGAATAAAGATGATTTTCTTGATTGTATAGAATACATTCTTCATTAAATAAAATTTAAGTTCCCTACCATTCCTAATCTTCTGTATTTCATGCATTCCTAGAATTACTTGGAATAATCAAGAACTCATACAAAATTTTACCAGGTGCCTAATCAAGTTAGAAACCAATTTCCCTCAGATTCAAAACCAATACAAAACTATTTTTAGGTGCACCACCTGCTGGAAGGTGCCGCCATTATTTTATGGTGAATATTTGGACCATTGTGGTTAAGTTTGCAAATACCTTTAAATACTTTATCTGAAAAAATCCATTTATTTTTGGGTAACTCTGACACATCTGATGCAAAATAATTGGGTTTTTCTAACCTTTAAGTGCATGTTAGAAATTGGGGTATTGTGCTGTAACCTGCCAATAAAAAATGGCTGGTGGCAAAACTCTGATACACAAAATTTTCATTTTTTTCACCTCACTTCAACTATGTGTGTTTCAGATGATCCTGATTGTCAAAATTCTTTATTTTTTTTAGTGATTTTCTGAATTTTATAGAAGTTTCAAAAAGAGTCCTTCTCCCTCAATAAAAGGTTTTTCATGAACATACAGTAGATAATTATTTAGAAAGATCAACCAATATTGTCTTCCCAAACTTAAAAAACCATTAGCTTGATACCAGTTCCCTAACTGATTGTGTTTTCTACGTTTCAATTATATCTCATTATACAACATAAATTAATTGCTACTGAAGTTTACTGCCTTATCATGAGGAAAATAATGTCATGAATATTTAATCAAGCCACGATTCTGTTGAGGATGAAACCCAGAACCTATAACAAAATTTATTCCTCAATTCATTATTTCTTCCAGACTTTCCTCCTCACTGCTGGAGTTTGGAGGTGGGTGCCCCTATAATCATTTTGAGGAATTTGGACCACAAATTTGGTCTTTTAAATGGAAATTGATTCATTGTGGTCAGAGTGGGAAAAATGTGATATTTTCCAAGATATCTTCAGGTGATTCTGTAGAAAGGTTGTTGGCTATTCAATTAATAACCTTGATTTCTGACATAGATAAAATTTTGATGCCTTTTGCAAAAATTTTCAAAAGTTTCCCAGCCAATTTGAAATTCTCATTGAAAACCAACAAACCAAAATTTCAGAAATCTTAAATTTTTTATCATTATTTTCAATATCCATTTTTCACCCATGTGCAGTTATCTGTTGCATTGTAAAGGTGTAGATCCAGCAATTAATGAGGGTAGTGTTTGCACAGAAAACTGAAATAAATATTTGAGTTTAAACTGAAAAAAATATTTACCATGAGGTGTTGAATCCCATCCATCACCAAAATCAGATACTGAGATTTTTATGATACATAATTTGTTTTTATTGCTTATCTGGTGAACTATCTGAAGAATTTTTCTTCAATTATTTTTTTTAATCCATTCCCCAAATTTCCCACTTGATTGAAATTATTCAAAAAATTTAATATTCTTCCAGGTCGATTTCTCTATTTGAATTATTCTTTAGCTTGGGAGTCAATAAACTGGGCTATCTATAAATATAAAAAAATATCTTTTTTGAAGGCTTGGAAAATACCAATATCAACCTCCTTCAAAGATCAATTCAGTAGACAACATTGGTCTCCTTAAGCTTAGCCACTGACCCAGAATGAAAAATCCTGCCTATCAATCCAGCTTTTAAATACTGGTCATCCCAACATTTGGGGGGCAATCTAGTTTATCTCTACAAAAAAATTGGAAAATCTTCCCAGGCCTCACCAGTGTTTATGTTACTTTAACAATGTTTTATTATCTTCCTCCTACAGTTACACAAGGAAATATTCATGCTTCAACCTTTCAAAGTCCATCCTGCACTGGAAAAATTTCATTCCTCCCTAATATTTGTGAATTATACACTAGTGGGTCATACAGATTGTGGTTGCAATAAATCTGGGAAAAGGTTTCCTTTTTTTAATTTTTTTCTTAATCAGTTTTTTCTTAAGTTAAAACACTGTTTTTGAAGTAAGTTTTGTTTCAATCTTCCCTCCCAAATTTTTCCCCCCAGCCCCCCAATTATTTTTCTTTTGATCCTCCAATTGGGCCCATTTTCTCTCAGCCTCCATTCAGACCAATATCCCCCATTTTTCCATTAACCAGTCCATTTGAGGTATTTCAATCAAAAATTTTGAAAAAATCACCCCCCATGCTTCTCCCACCAGCAATCCTTCCATTTTCAAGTCTTCCTGATGAGCCATGTCTTCCAGTAACTGACTGCCTTTTTGGGGGGGTTAGATATCCATGGCCTCACAGAAGAACAATGGAAAATCATAAATCCACGCAAAATTTCACAAAGAATAAGAGCAGATCCAGAAAGGGGGGTAGTTGATTTTTTGCATTCCTAAGGCTGTTTTTTGCAACCAGGGTTTTGTGGTTATTTATAGACACAAACGCAAGTATGATCAGCAGTAAAAATTACCAGGAGGCTCAGCAGTGCGCAGTTGCCAAAACCAAAGCACATTAGGTTCAAAGAGTAAAGTATGGCTAATTGCCTAATAAATAAGAGGTCAATCCTTGGCTCAGCAGCTATGCGGATGCAATTTACAAAGCACAATATTGGACAAAGGGGGGTTTTCCTTTTTTGGAGAAATGGCCATAGTTTTGTATTTTGCAGATAAATAGCTTAATTCTTGCATTTTTCAGAAAAATATTTGTGGGTGATTACTAACACCTTCTGCAATTATGTATTTTGGAGTAAAAATGCAGCGGCAAGTGATTGGAACTATGAATTATTTATCCAAGAGTTTAATATGGGGTATTTATGGAGATTTTGGAGGATAATTAATTCTTGGGACAATGGAACACTAGAGTTAAGAAGACAGCATGCGGATCAATTTGGATCCATAAGGAAGATTGAAAAGGATATTCTACAATTTCATATGCAGGATCAGAGGGGATTTGCTAAAGGAAGGTCAACAAGTATCGTACTTTGGTGCTGCATTGGGTCAAACCAACTGGTAGGGTCATTGGAGATTACAATATTATCACTGAGTCCAATTTCTTTGGACAGATAATAGTGGACCCTTTCATTACAAAACATGTTAGGGAGGCAGTGCAGGGGAATTCATTCATTCTTTTCTTCTTTTTTTTTCAGAGGTTTATTTTGGTTTTTAAATAACAGGGGCTTGCTAAATTAGTGGGGAATCTCTAGAGGATACTTATGGAAAGGATTTTTATTTCTTATTGTATCAGAGCATTGGAGAAATCAAGGATTTTTTATAGGTGTATCTTATTATCTGAGTATCTTTAGTTGTGACAAATGGATTGTTTCTTGGCAGTAACTTGGAGTCTTAGCTGAAGAATAGTTCATTGCAGAGCTTGTGGGGTAGTCTAAAATTTTTTATTGTTGTTGTTTCATTGCACATTATTCCAAAAAATAGGCTGTAGGACACAGAGGAAGGATTAGTGTGGATTTTGGCGCAGAGCAGGTATTGTAACTTAAGGGATTAGACAAGTATCCAGGAATGGAGCAGAGTTTTTGTGGAAATTTAGTGTAGCACACAATTTCTTTCCACATCAGACATGTATTTGTACATGTATGGTTTATAAAGCCTGTCTGGTCGCCTGGCCAAGTTTGACTTGGTGTGGGCCAAGCAGAACTTGGTCAGGCGCCTAGAGGGCTTGATTGGGTTGGTATTGGGGGGGAAAAAAATTGGTGCCTGACCAAGTTTTTCTTGGCCCAGATCAAGGCTGGTTGCACCAAAATGACCAGCCCCCCTCCCCGGAACTTTCAACTGTTGTATCTTTTATTTTTTATTCCTTGTATTTGGTGGGTCAAAGCGCCCAGCTTCCATTGACGCCCAAGCCAACTTGGAAAGGTGTTATTCCAATTTGGCCATGCGCCAACTGGCACTTGACAGGGCGCCATGTTTTCCTGTCTAGGCACCAATCTGGCTTTTTTTGGGCACCACGCATTCTTTACACAAAAGAAACAGAACTTGACCAGGAGCCCAGATGGGATATATACACAATATATGGCTGCAGAAGAGGCCCAAAACAAAATTTGTCCCAAAAATTGTACAGGTTTTTCCCTATATTTCTGGCCTCAGAGAAAATTCAGGCTGCAAGATAAAGCATACATCACAATGGACATGCACACATAAACTTTTTTAAAATGGCCCTTTATGTCACATCTGGGACATACAGAATTTAAATTCTTTTTGGTGCGATGGTGCAAGTTACACCCTGGTTTACAAAAAGAGCATAAGGAATGAGATTAACAATTTTTGCCTTCCAAACTGCATTGAATTGGATGCCATTTGTCCTGTTTTAATGGAAAAGGAACCTACTTCAAAACTTCTGTTTCATAATCTCTCATTTTTACATCCCTAAAATTTGGAAAATCCAATTAAAACAAAATGTCCTAAGGTTTTCAGAAATAGATGCCACTCCCATTGTTTTCTATAAACTTATGAAAACATCTATATCCTATAGCTCTGTAATCAATTTATTTCATTATTGGTGTGATAGAGTTCCTTTTTGATAATGATCCTAGATCAAAAAATTCTTTTTCCAAAATTTATTGATTGATATGTCAAATTCAACCTACCAATTACAATTTTTCCCTCCTGCAATACTACATGGTTTTTTATTCCTCAGTGAGAATTCAATTTGAACCCAATGAGCCTCACATGGATCCTTTAATGTACAAATAAAGTTCTGAGAACAGATGGAGGACCTTGCAATTGACTCAGACGTTTTCACATGTTAAGGGTAATTATGTGAGGCTGCGGATTTTTTTTTATCATTCTTTTTTTTGAAACTCAACTGGAATTTTATTTAAATTAATCATTAAAAAATAAAACCTACCACAATACTAAACATCAAATGTAAACCAAAATACAAAAATATGAAATAAATGGAGAATTACATTTACCAGAAAGTCCAAGGGGCACCTCAACAATAATGATATTGAATTCAAGTCCATCAATTAGTACTTGGATTTTTAGCAACAATTGCAATGAATGAGTACATATTTGGCTTTATAGATTGTATGGGCCTGGTTCAAGACAGCTTGAGATGCTTGCTTCCACCAGATTTATGCCAGCAAGATCTCCAGAATGATGGATGACCTCTAGGGTATGATTTTATGTGCTGAGGTTAAGCCATAGTTGTATTTTGAATGTTTTGATCTAATTAAATGAAGCCCACCCCCCCCCCCCTCCACACACACACACCCTCCACACACACACACACAAAACAAACCCAAAAAAACCTAAAAAGCAGTCAGTTACTTGAAGACATTATTCATTAGAAAGACATGGTAATCAAATACTTGCTGATGGGGGAAGCATGGTGGAGTGATTTTGTCAGCAATGCTTATTGAAAATCCTTGGATGGATGGGTGTATGGCAAACTGGGTGATGTTGGTCTCAATAGAGGCTGAAAAAAATGGGTTCGGTTGGGGATCCAAAACAAAAGAAAGAAAGAAAGAACCACTGGGGGGGCATTGGGGAGGGCAGATAGAAGCAAAATTTGGTTCAAAAACCAGATGTCAAATTAAAGATTTATTCAACAAAAATTTTTTTAAAAAAAAATGGCAAGTCCAACCTGTCATGTCAGCTTGCTACTTAATACTGAGAAACCTTTTAAAGTAGCAAAAATAATTAAAATTAAAAAATTAATTAATTAAAACAAACTGAGTATTAAATTCATAAATATTATTCCAGAAATGAATTCCGCACCCAAAATTAGTTATGGTCACTAACTGACCCCACCCTTGAATTATCACTCCTTCATATTTTAAGTAATCAAATAAGAAATGACCAAAAAGCCGTGGAACCAAAATGGCAATTTTTGGGCATTTTAATATTTTATGTTTATTGTTACGTATAGGTTTCACACCTAAAATTAATTCAAAAATGAAGTTTGTGTATATTTTAGTATTTACATGCAGAAATGTGTTTTGTCACAATTCCCATGTGCAGCCCTGCATTCCTACACAGTCCCTGCACATCTGCCTTACACTTTACGCAGAAGATCCTGCCATGCATGCAGATGATCCTACTCTGCATGCATATTTATTGACTGATCCAAGCACCAGGATCCATTGTGGCCAGACTGACAAAGGTACCTCCCACTAACAGCTACAACATAGCAGGAGCTACCGTTTGCATTTAAAATTAGGACAGATGCATCACAAATGATCTAAAAACATTAAAAATTAAACAAAATTACTGGATAAAATATTTTAAATTATTTTAAATTAATAATCAAATATGGAGAATAAACCACAACAAAGACGGATTCTAATCTTCAAAGATCACAAAACAAGTCAAGGAGTGGTTGTAAAATTTTTAAAAATCAGCAACACGATCAGAATATCATGGAAAATTAATAAAAAACTCACACCTTATCAATTTATTTAAATAAAAACTGTTAAAATTAAATATATGTTCAGAATGATCAAAATGATGAATCAACACATTAACAGATCCTGCAGCTAAAAATAGGTAGAAGTCCAGCAGGTCTGAGATCATCTGATTGAAAGCACCTTAAGGAAATGAAAATTCTGCCCTGGCTGCCTTACTAGCCTGATCCCTTGAGCCTTAGCCTCTCTACATGCCCTTAGGAGGCTCTTTTCATCCAAAAAAGGTATTTATACAGACCTTTGTTTGCTTGTTGTCCCCCAGTTTACCACAAATTTATTTATTATTATCAGAAGCCGTGTAATTTTTGATCAAGTGCTTATAAAAATATAAGCATGTGATTTATGATCTTATTCTGAAGTATTAATTTTACTTCCAAAGTCCATCACACTGATTCATTGAATTCAAGTCAAGCAATCAACCCCATCTGCTCTGAAACCCTTTATCTGAATCTGTGCATGATTTCTGTGAATTATTGCTCAAATTTAGTTGTTTCCTTCCTGCCTTGGGCTGAGTTCTGTTTTCCCAGCCATACCAGTTGTATGAGTCCTTATAAGGCACCCATCATTATTCCAAGTTCTTTACACTGCCCAGGGAGGCCCCTTGAAGAGAGGTTGTATTCCTGTAAAGATCCCCAGTAGTATAATACTGTGCCCCCTCTTTTTAAAACATATTGAAAACCATTTAATCAAACCAAGTAGACCTTGCACTAGCTTTTAACATGTTTATTATTTGAGCTTCTTAAGTTTTTATTTTGGGAATATTAATATTCCAGTACTTTATCACTCTCTTTAGCTAAAAGACTGCAAGGCTCCTGGTATCAGACAGCTGACACAAGCTTTTTTACTAACATTTTTTTTATGTAGGACCAAGTACCCCAGTGTGAAGTTAATATTAAGATCAAATTCCCAATGTATGAGATTCTATTTTTTATGAAAATTCTCTTTGTCAGCTCTTGGATACCAGGAACCTTGCAGTCCTTTAGCTATAGAGAGTGATAAAAATACAGGAATCATAATATTCCAAAGATAAAAAATTCAAAGGCTCAAAAAATTAATATGTTAGGAGATGGTGCAAGGTTTACTTGGTTTTTTCAAAAGGTTTTCAATATGTTATAAAAAGAGGGGCCAAAATATTATACTACTGGGCATCTTTAAAGACAGACAGCCTCTCTTCAAGGGGCCTCCTTAGGCAGTTTAAGAACCTTGGAATGATGATGGGTGCCTTCTAAGGACTCATCCACTGATATTGCCAGGCAAAAAAGCACACAGGCAAAGGCAGGAAGGAAAAAACTCACTCTGAGCAATAATTCCACAGAAAGCCTGCAAAGATTCAGGTAAAGGGTTTCAGAGCAGTTGGGGTTGATTTCTTGACTATAATTTCATCAATCAGGTTGGTTGGTTTTGGGAAATAATGATAATACTACAGACAAGGTCATAAATCACTTTCTTATATCTTTATAAGCACTTGATCAACAATGACACGGTGTCTGATTGATATTAATAAATTCCTGGTAAACTGATGGGGAACAATATGGATCCAAAGAGTCTAAATAAATACCAGGGCACGCAGAGAGCTATTCAGAGAAATTTTAGCACATCCACTTGGTGCTCTCAATCAGCTGTCCTCAGATCTTCTGGATTTCTGTACTATTTTAGCCACAGGATCTGTTAATCTGTTAGTGGTGTAATTCTGATCATTCTGTACTATCAATAGGGTGTATCAGAGTTAGCAAACCCACTATTAGAAACCTGCCATTTTCTTGACCAAACCAGCCATTTTTAATGGCAGGTTTCAGAACTACACATAACCCCTAACTGGTGTATTCCAAAATGGCAGGTTTCATGAAAATGGAAGATTTCAAATATCAAACCCGCCATTAAACCTGCTGTTTATGCATCATCATCTATCCACCATCCATCAACATGCAAAGTAACCATCCACCCTTTCACCTAAGCAAATCCATCCCAAATCCATCTCCATTGCTTCACACACACATCATGCCCTTTTTATGTACCACCAATTCTTCTCCCACAACCCTCAAAATGTTATACATGATTTGAATCCCTTCTTGATTCTCACCCCAAGCGGATAATTTTCCTGGTAGGGAACAAGACGGGAGGAGATAATATGACAAACATACAGAGACATGGAAAGAATATGGCTCATCATCCTTCAATTCAACCTTGGCCCTCATCATCTCACCCATCAAGGTCCTCACTCAATCAAACCTTGACTCATTTAAGTCTCTCCCATGAAGCTGACTTTATTCTTGGATCTCCTACTTTGTCTCCTTGCCCAGTCCTTGTTCACCCCCATCCCCTTCCTCCTGCTTGAAAAGATGCTTTTTGGGTTCCAAGATCTCCTCCTCCTTCTTAAGTTTCATAATTTTTATCCTTATCTCTTTATCCTCAACCTCAACCTCAACCTCAACCTCAACCTCAACCTTGGTCATTGAATACACTCAACACCCCAAGCTCATTCAAGACTTATATAATCCTTTGCTCAGAAATTGTTTTTGATGCAGGCTTGCAATTTTAAATCCTCCTACAACAAAGACCAAGACAACAATCCATTAAACCCAATCCCTCAACTCCAACTCCTCAAACTTCACAGGACCCTCAAACCATGTCCAACAATGACCAACCACCACCATTTCCATCGTCTAAATCAGTCTCCAAAGCCTCAAGGTCTCCTCTCCCTCAACCCAATACTAATCCTCCAAGCAAATACTCACCCAAAAAGTCTCACAATCATGTCCACCCACCCACCTATCTCCAAGTAAATCTGAGGCCATCCAGACCAAATTCTTGTGTTCTTCCAATAAAACCAATGGTAAACTCTCTATCATTTCAATCTTTCATTGAATAATGATAAATTAATAACTCTTAGCCCATGGTCCTGTTAAATATTGAAGTGATCCTCCTGCACACACTCTCTTTTTGTCTTTTCATCCTGGCACCTGACTGTCACAGGCTCCACACGCGCGCACTCCAAACTCTCACAAACACTCTACTCATCCAGAAGACTCACCAACAGACCTCATTCAACTCAAACTCAATCACAACATCAACCCAAACAGATCTCCCGCTTAACCTTCTTTTCCTTCTTTACTCTTCATACTGTCTCATTTCTTTTCCCTTATCTTTTCTTCTTCTCAAATTAATTGTGCCCTTGTCATTGAAAACTTCCTTTTACCTCCTTGCTGCCTTACTGCCAGCATTGTCTGTCAATTTGTATATGCCTGGTAAGACTGGTGTCTCAATTCTCCCAACCATTCTTCTCTTCCAAGCACCGGGTAACCTAACTCTCAATCACTCAACTCAAAATCCTCAGCCAACTTGCTCCCCAACCCCCAAAGGCATCTGAAACTCTCACAGTAACTCTCTTCCCAATTGAAAAATCTTGTTCTCTTCCAATTTCTTCAGATTCAACCTAAAACTGCCTGATGTTTCTTTTTAGTGTCTTTCTTCCCTCTCTTTATCATTTATTTCTTTTTTTTCTCATCTCTCAACTGATTTTTGGCTCTGCACAGCCCTCTTAAATTTTCATTCTAGCATTTTCTTCTTCAGAAATTTATCATGCGCTAGAAGCTTTCCTAAATTAAACAAAGACGCCACTACTTAAAAGCATGACAAGTTAGACAGTTCTACTACCTACAAATCCCAATCCTGTCACATCAATTGTTGTTTGGTTTTTCACGCCGGAAAGGATAGGATGACAGCCAATTTGGAAGACATGAATTGTGAGCTCAATCAAACTGATAGTGTGCTACAAACCTCCAAAAAAACCCAAGATGCCAATGATGACCTTGATCATGAACTTGACAAACTGAAGTATTGCATCAAGCGGATTCAGTATGACATTGAGTTCATCTCCCAGTCTGGCCGATGATTGGAAGCTAAAAATCAAGAGAAAAGAAAAATAGAGTGTGAACTAATTTTTCTGTGTCACAAAGATCTACCTCAGCTGGAAAGTAGGATTTACAGACATGACCAAGAGCAACAGAAGGAGTCTCAGGCCTGTGCTAGGAAGCGTGACCTTCAAAAAAATTGTCATTGCTTTGGGTCTAACCAACATAGCAATTCAAATGATGAAAACCATCAATGGGATAGTTACCCTGATTGCGGTTACCTCAGGGGCAGCTATGATTGCAATCTTCCCTCTTGTGCCTCTGATTGGGGGTTGAGAGACAATCCTTCCAGGATCTCATATCAACATACACCATCTAGAGCCTCTGTCCAAGAGCTCCATATTGAAAAATATGATTGAAATGAGGATAATAAGCATTCCCCATCTTCCCCACCCACCAGTTTCACCAAATCACCACCACCTGCAACGTTGGCACCAACCAAAACCATGACAGCCAAAGAAACAAAGCCTTCATTCAAGCTAAAGCTCAGCGTAGGATTCAAGAAAGACTGCAATCCCTTGGCATAGGTGGTGGATCTCCAGCTCCAGTGGCTGATACAACTGTCAACTTGCGCTTAGAACAAGAAAAACAAGAAGCAGCCTTAAAAGTATCCAAATCTGATGAGGAAGCAGCCAAACAAGAGAGACAGTGCCAACTCCAACTTGAAGAAGAACGTCTCAGCCATGTCAAAGCTGAAGAGGAGCTGAAAGCTAAACCCATTTTTACAGTTCCCACAGCCCAAGTGGCTGTCACAACTTGGATTCCTCCAAAAACTATTTGTTCCAATGATTTAGAAGGAAAAGAAGAAGCTCTACTGAGAAAAAGAGAGGAAGATCTTGCCAAAGAAAAGGCTGCAAGACTAGCAAGAATCAGGCAACTGGAAGGAGAAGAGTAGGAGAGTTGTTGGCTGGAACTGGAGTTCAAAGAGAAAAAGGCCATGTTTTCTGCTTAATCTACTTCTTCTCCATCTGTAGTCAAGCAACCTCTCTTTGTTACCAGCAATGTTTTGATTCCCCAGGCACCAAACCACATACAAAAAAACCCCCTTGCCGCATCTGGATCTGGACAGATGAAGAAGAGGAATGCATTAGAAGGCAATGTATGTAAAGTAAAAATAAAATATTTTTAATACTTACTTCAGTTCATCTTGAGGTCTTGTCATTCTGCTGATTGTTTAACAGCCACTTTTTAAGGCTGAATCTTTCAAATAACCACCATGGCTTCTGGTCATCCTCAGCTCCCATCTCAACTTGAACTCATCATCTCATCCATTCAATCCCAGCTTGATCAACTCATCCATCCAAACTCAATCTTGAACTTGACTCACTCGTAAGGATCTCATTCCCCCTTTTATTGTCATTCAACAACTCTCCATCCATCCCTCTGATTTGTGGTTCATCTATCCTTGCTCTCACTGACTCCTTTCTTACCATCATCACCTCTTCAGTCAGACCTCAAGTTCTACTTGATCAATCATAGACCTTGATCCACACCCAAATCCCAACCAACTCATCCTTTTTGACAAACACCCCGTTCCAATCAATAATCATTCCATCCAGTCAGTTCATCATTCCATCCTCTACTCAAACTAAAACACCAATCAGTAATAAAAAAAAAGACATCCACCTAGAACCTTGGTCAGATCAAGCCCAACTTGCTACTGGGATGGCACAGAATACCACCTAGGAATTAATCCATTGGCTGATCACTGATCAATCATTGATCTCCCATAGGAAAATTGTGATTGACCACCTTTGACTCAAATTTGACAATTCAGATCTCAATCAACCAATGGATTCCATTCTTTAAGACCTCAGCTCACCACAATCTCACCCTGATGGAAAATAACTAAAACTGCTTCTCTAACCTTTACCCTTCAACAGACCCCTATTCCATCATCACCATGACCTCCTAGCGCCCAGCCACCAAGGCAGCTGCAAATCAGCCTAAAATCATCCAGCCCGGTCAACTCACCCTACTCTGGTAAACTAAGTAAGCACTCTCTTGACTCTCCAACTTAGGTATCTCTGGGGGGTTATGAGCATGATCAAAATCTTGCAGTCACCTAATCAATCAATGATTGACATTTGATTGAACAATCATCATCCCATTAGCATCTCAACCTTCAGATCTGAGGATCATTGATAATTTCACAAATCAGAAAGGAGGCAGAAGCAAATAGATAAGGTCATTGATCCTTGCCCACAAAGAGAACACACCACTTGGATGGAATGAAGTTTCATGGGACTTTTTACAAGCATTCTTACAAACAATTTGGGAATCAATCTACTCTCATCTTGTTAAGGATGTAGGAATTGATTGAGTCTGTTTGTAAGTTTATCAGATGACAATCAACTGGATTACAGTAAGGATGATGAGTAAAATCACTAATTTTGAACTTGATCAACTTTGGCCTATCACACACTATGGGAACTGAATCACTTGGTGTACATAGAGCATATTTGAATATTATATGTATCTAGAACCAGTGTAGGAGGAATGTTTTGAGAGTTTTGTTCAAGTTTGGGATAAGCTGATTGACTGAGTAATCCATCCTATCTAACATTACCCCATGATCATCAGATCTAAGGGATATCAAGTCTTTCAATGAGACTCTGAGCAAGAAGGATATAGTCTTGATCATGGGTCATGAGTTGTCCCATCTACTCTTGAGGATGAACAAAGCTCTGGATTTGAAAATCAAGTATGAAGATCACATGGTATCACACTCACCTCACATACATACTTACTTGGAAAGAATGATTGAATGGAGATAGGTAGAAGGAAGAGAAGGTTACTAAGGTCAATATTATCTTGAAAGAAGGATGAAAAAGATCATGCCAATGGTATAAACTACAGAGTGGCTTACAAGATTGAAGATGAGGAGGATGGTAATGAGGATGAATTGAGGTAGTCACAGTGGTTCGGGCAGGAGGTGGTGGGAGTGGTTGATGATGATGAGGAGGAAGTGGAAGCAAGAGATGGATGGTGTGGTGCAAGATTCTGGAGCCAATGGAAAGGAATATAAAGAGCTTGGTCTCAATGAGGAGGTTTGAAGGGTAAGGAGGTGGAGATGATAGTTTGAGAATCAGCTTGAAATTCATTTGAGGAATCTTACTTGTTTTTTTTTTTCAACATGTTGGTTGCTGATGAAAGTGATAAAGTGTGAGGATAGTGATGAATTAATGAGGATAGCAATGAAGTGAGGAGGATAGCAATGAAGTGATGAGGATAGCAAGCAAGTGATGAGGATAGAAATGAAGTGATGAGGATAGAAATGAAGTGATGAGGATAGCAATGAAGTGATGAAGGGCAATAAATCAAACTTTTTTTGGATGAGGTTGGAGGTAGAATTTTTCCAAGGTTGGAGGTTGAAACCAGGGGTGATGATGTGGAATGATGGGTTGAGGCAGTGGAACCCTTTAAATACTTTATTCAAAAAAACCCATTTATTTTCAGGTAACTCTGACACGTCTGATGTGAAATAAGTGGGTTTTTTTGATTTTTAATGGCGGGTTTGAAATGGCAGAATTGATTTGAAACTGCCATTAAAAAATGGTGGGTTTGCTTAACTCTGATACACCCTACTATTGGTTTAAATTAGACAGATGTGGATATTTATTGAGTGTCCATCATCTGCTGAGCATGCAGATAATTTTTAATAATTTTTACGGCCACTCCTTGTAGTGTTTTGTGGTCTTCAAAGATTAGGATCTGTTTTTTTTGTGTTAACCTTCAATATTTAATTTATAATTTAAAATACTTTGAAATTAATTATATAATATTTTTATTTAGATTTTAAGGTTTTCAGACCATTTTAATGCATATGTCAAATTATTACATATGCCAGGTAAACCCTACTAGGTTGTAGCTCCTGTGAGCAGTACCTGTTGTCAGATTTGTCACAACTCATCCTGAGGCGTGGATCAGTTCATTCAGATGGGCGCGGGGTAGGATCTGCTGTGTGCATGGCAAAATTGGAAGCGTGCGGGACTTCTGTATGTGGGAATGTGATGCTATAGGTATGTATGGGTTGTGTAAGGATGCAGGACTGTGCATGGGAATTGTGACATAACACATTTCTGTGTGTGACTCCTAAACTACACACAACACCTTCATTCTGACTGAATTTTAGGTGTGAAACCTATACAAGACAACATGTGTGAAATGCTAAGTTGGCCAAAAGGTGCCATATTGGTGCCATGACCTTTTGGTCAATTCTTATTTAATTATTTAAAATATGAAGGAGTTATATTTCAAGGGTGGGGTCAGTGAGTGACCCTACCTTATTTTGGGTGGGGAATCCATTTCTGCAATAATATTTATGGATTTCCCACTGCTTCTTAATATATTTATTTATTTGTTTTTATTTTGTATTTTTGTTACTTTGACAGGTTGCTCTGTACATAGTAGCAAGCTGATACCCTTAAGCCTGAAACCCTGTCAAGTTGATGCATACACCCAGCCCGCCCGCCCCCATCCAAGCGCGCTTGTAAGCGAGTGATCTCACCCCGACTTGGCTGGCATGACGTCATCCTCCCTCCCACCCTGGCAGTTTGCACTAGACCAAGTGGGATTTCTCCCACCGGTTGCAACCCATGATGGGCACCCTGCGTGTAATGAACTTGACGAGAATTTTCATGAAAAAAGAATTTCATAAATTAGGAAAGTGATGTTCATCCTGACCCAGCGTCAGAGGAAGTTATTGACTCGAGCGGCCAGGTTCGATGGTCAACAACGAGCCCACACACACCGCACCGCTGCTTGTAACTTCTCCTTCTCATCTCCGTAGGCAGATTGGTCACACAGTTTAGTCACAGTAAGCTAAATATTAATTAGTGACATATCAGTCCAATCGAATGGGCAAGACCCACCAGCAGTGATGGTTTAAACTGGGACCCAACCACTATCCATCACCCTAGATCAGGGCCACTTCGTAAGCTTGCGTCATTCTATTAGAGAGCTCGACGGAGTGCTTCTGTTTATCAAGCAGTACATCGTTCTGAATTGCCTTGTTCTTCTTCCGGTTTGATCAAGTAATTAGATTCAAGGCAGTCGACTTAAAAGACGACGTAGTGATATTTATGTACAGTCACCCATGGGAGAATTTGATTCCCGAGCCCCTCCTCAAGATCATCATGATCAGAAAGCGGGTGACGATCAAGCTAGATTGATAGAGGATAGGGTGAACCAAGAGCCACAATCGTCTCCAGGAAATCGTGACCTAGGAATGCCCGCAACGAATTCGTCGATCATCTTGCCAGCTGCCCACGGATTGTTATCGGTCGCATCCATCGCGACGCGCTTCGGTCTCAACGTCGCCCAACATTCAGTCAAGTTTGGGTTTGCGATTCCGAAAACCATTCTGTCGAATGTGATTCCGAATCAACTGGGCCCAATCTCAACAGTAATTCAATCTAGTTTGGCGTTAGCCGAGTTTTCCACCCTGACGGCCCTCCAACTAGCTCAAGGGATTACATCAACTAGCCTGGATTTGGCGACGATTTCGATCTCTGAACTCGATTTACTAATCAAATCTTACCAGCTGTCTCAACCTTCGCTTCCTTCGATCGATTCCCTCAAACTGTGCTTGATCTTGATCCGCCATCATTGGGATAAGATCAACACCCCTCATTCAACCGACTTACCCCCTCAGGTTGAACCGTTCAGATTATTTTCAGCTCTTCGAGCCCTTTCAACATGGGCGTTGCTCCAGCAGCTTACCAATCATATTCAGGTTACTCAATTGCTGGCCTCTCACTTGATTCCAATCAAACCTCGCTCCGAAGAATTGGATCGCAATGGAGACCCAAACCCATCCGAGCCGGTCACTGATCCTGAAGCCCATCGGGAAGTGGTCAAACTCCAGTTTAAAAAATACATCAATCTTTGTATCAGTAGTTATGGGGGATTAGGGCACATCCTATTTGGACCAGGCCCCCAAGCCCCTCCTTCGAGATCTACCGAGCGGGGCATGATCATAGGTGCGTTATCATGTACCGCCGTCCTCTTCGTTTTCACTCGTGTGGTAAAAGCCAAGCCACCTGCAAAGGTATCCCTTGATTGGCCCCCAGAGCTAATATTTAGTCCTATTCCTTCCTGCTCACGTTTTGAATCATGTCGTATGCAAGAAGAGTCACCCTCCAATTTGAATGGGCCAATTAGTCGCGGAGACCAAAGTCCAACGCGCAATTTTAAAGTATGGGATCTTTTTTGGGGAAAACAGTGAGTTTTTGTTCTGTTATGATCAGAATGTCGCGGAAGAATTGATGATTTATCATTCTGTGGGATCGGGGAATACCAGCGATCATGATCTAGTCGGGCAGCATGGCGAGCTAGTTAAGGAACTGGAGCTGGACCAGCCGTTGGGCCCAGAAGATGAACAGCTAGCTAAGGAGTTGGAAGACTTGTTACCACCACCTCCTATCCAATCAACTGGGATTGAAGAGTCGGGTGATCAAGATCTCCCATCCACAGATGGTGATGCCTCGACACGAATCGATAACACCAACAAAGTACAACCATGGATCGATTCTATTGAAAAAATTGACTCGGGAAGCGCGGCGCTTGAGGGGGAAACTGGAGACTGGCAACTGGACATTGGCGCTGAAAAGACTAAGAATTCAATTTCCCATGAAGTCCAAGACGAACCAAGCTTTCGCGAGTCCAACCTGGAACCGCACGACCAAGACGTCGATCCCGACAATCCTCAACGCGTGCCGGTGCCGAAACAAGAGCCGGGAATTACCTCGCGTTCTCAACCACCACGATATTTCATTTTAGTCGACAGGGCTAACGGTACCGTCATTGTTTGCTTAAGAGGTACATTTTCCCTAGACGACCTGACTACCGATCTCACTTGCGATCGCCAAACTTTTGATCCTCAAGTATTTTGGGATGAAGCTTGTTGGGAAGATGATCACCAGCTTGATCTAAACTCAGGGATTGGTGAGGCATGTTCTTACTCCCCATCAGCCTTTTTCCATAAATGGGCGTATAGTGTTGACGCTAGTTTCATCCCCCAAATTTTGATAATGAGGATATAAATGGAAATAGCCTACGATAACTCAAACCGAAAAAAACAAACCTTTGAAGTGCATAAAGGATTTTTTGAAGTAGCAAAAAATCTAGTAGGCATGCATTCATCACCATCAGAGCATAATCATCAAAATCTAGGACGAAAGCAAACGAAATTTATGAAGACGTTGTTGAGTGTCTTGAAGCGCCATAATCAAGAGAGCTTGAGTGAGCAAGACCGGGAGGACCCTACACCAAACCCGTCTAGAAGCCAATTTAAAAAAATTGAATTTGTGGGACATTCTCTGGGTGCTGGCGTGGCTATTCTCCTAGGCTTGATGTTGGCTGAGTTGAGTTTTATTTGTATGCCGTCATGAATTTTTTGGTCATCAACGCAGTCGAATTCCACTTTTTGTTCTTCCTACCCTAAATGTGATTCAGCATAATTTGGCCATTTTCTGATCGCTTCATTCCAATCTTCTTCGTTTATGATTCTGATCATTGTTCTTAGTCCTAGGACTGGTAAGAGCACGAAATTGGGTGGGCTACCCGAGGGTATAGCGATTAAAGTCTATGCGATTTGTCCGCCGTAAGTTCCAAAAAACATTGATGGAACCAATCAGTTGACCGACCTTCCATCAATTAGATGCACAACATCGAAGGCATTGACGGAACTCAGTCGCGAAATGATCAAGACTTTAGTGAATTCGAATGATCTAGTATCCAGATTGTCGTTCGATCACATCTTAAACCTCAAAACGTTGATGACTTGGATTCAGTTTTATGAGTCTCGTCCAGACCACCCGGATTTGTCTTTCTCCAATGGAAATGATTGCGATCGTCGAAGTGGAATCTGGAAGAACTTGTTGGAAGTATTTTCCAGATTAAAGTTTTTCCAATCCAAATATAATCTCAATTACAACGAGGCTCACGAACAATTTCACCATGAGGATCAGATGAGGATTGACAAAGAACTTCTTTTAAAAGATGAAGTTTGGGTAAGTCGATTCCCTTCAACTCGGAAAAACAAGTTTTGAAACCAACTTGGTATCTTTTTCATGACGGTTGTGATAATTCTGGTCATGGGTTTCGTCCTGCCCAAAGTTGATCGGGATGAGGAATTTGTTGGAATCTAAGATTCAGAAAGCTCATCAGGTGGATGTGCTATTGCCGACTGGTGAGATTTACTGGATCCTCCAAGGCCAATTGTGCTTAGTTGAGTGACCCTACTCCGAGCAGCCATCTAATCATGGTCTCACCCATAGACAGATTCGGCTGATGTTTGTTTTTGAATCCTTTCAAAATTCGATCAGGTTAAAGAATCCAAATGTCAAGAAATCTTCAACCGCATCGAACTTGATCTTCACATGCTAAGCGACCATCTACTCAACCAAGTCAAAAACAAATTCGAAGCATGTTCGTGAATGAATCCATGAAAAAATCAATCCATTCTTCTCTAAGTGTTTGATTTGGTGTCCGAGTAGGACAGATGAAACCTTTTCAACCGCAGTTTTCGTCTTCGGTCCTTGGGTTATAGCTTGCACACCTGTACTATCTACCTTCGGTTTCACACGTAGTATGATCTTGCGCCCCCCTTAGAGCTGGGTTATTTTTAACACTCATCTTTTATTGAATATGTTTTGGTGAAGATATGTCACAATTTTCCACCCAATTGAAATTGTATGTACTATCAGTTTCAACAATACTGTCCTCTGGTCCAAAGATTCTTGCCCATTGTTTCAGAATTTATCTCCTTTTTTGTTTTCTCTGTCCTTCTTTTCCTAACTTCTGTCCTAAATTAAATTTCCTTGTCCTAGGAGCACCTCCAATTGTCTTGGTAAACCGGCTTGTTAGCTAGTTTTAACGAGGAATTTTCACAATTGTGGAAAAATAGGAGCTCACTAACAAGCAAGCTCCACAAGTCCAGTCCACTTTCCATAAAATCATGAAAAGTTAGCAAGCTTTCTAACCCCCCCCTTCAACATCTCTTCCATATCCTATACTCCATTGAACTTCCATATATGCATGGATTGAATGATTGAAAAAAATGGATTATGAAATGCTTATAAATTATTATTTTTAGCTACCCAGTTGCAACCTAACAATCCAAGCTCTCCAACAATTGGAGATGCCCTAAAATTATTTTTTTTCCCGTCCTACAGTTGAAAAAGCATGTCTTGGAGTACAAAAAAAAAACCTGGCCATCTTTTTGGCTGTTCTTTCCAAATTCTTCACATTATCTTTTCACCTTTTGATTTTGGGAAACAAGATTTTCATGAGAGTGAGACTCTGTAAAAAAAATGTTAAAAACTGCATGAATTGCTGATCTGAATCAAAAAACACTTTGTTGGAGAATGAGAACTAGGGTAAGAGGGAGGGGAAACACATGAGAATGATGGGGTTTGAATGAAGAGAAACAAATGATGAAGGGGGGTTAATTGGTTGGTTGATGGAGTAAATTTAAGCAGCCTCCTGTCTAGTTTGAGAAAAACTCAGAAAAAAAAGTTGATACAGGAAACCAACCTGTCATGCAACACTGTGTAAAACTGACTTCACTGTTGCATGTATGATTTTTTTTGCCAAAGGCTATCCTGGTATTTCAGGATTTGGGCAATCTGGACATGGAAATGTGTGACAAAAACTCTTTACAGTTTTCTTGAAACTAATAAAATTAGATGCAACATCACCCTGGACAAGGTCAGACTCATATAGAGGTAGCAATTACCATTTCATTACTACCCAAGATGATCTGATGACAGCAAACACAATAATGGAAAGTTTACAACTACTTGGAAATCCTGTCAGAATAGTTTAGTAGTGTGAAAATCAGGTAATCAGTCTGTGAATCCACTTTCTCTGGAAAAGTAGACTGTGCTTCCATCTGAATTTCTTAAAAACTATGACAAATTTGGTGTGTATGTGGAGGTAAATATACATATATCTTCACAAAAAACAGGGATCCCTCCACAATTTAAGGATATATCTTTCAGCTGGTAATTGTTTATGTGTATATAAATGCTTCTGAATTTCTCTGAGGATAATTACATTTTGAGATCCCAGGGATGTAGCAGTTGTCTGCTAGAGTATCAAGTTTCAATAGCTCACCAGGAAGGGGAGATAAGGTAATAAGTAATAGATAGGAAAAAAGGCACAACAACCAAGAGGGATAAGAGATCAAGGTAACTGAGATCATATTCTGAAGGTAGATTCAAAATATTCCCAGATGGAAACACATTGGGTGATTTTGAATTAAAAAATTTGCAAAGGGTCAAAGAATTCCAACATAAGAGTATTGACCTGGCTATTGCGGATAGGGCTAAGGCAGCAGCAAACTGGAAGGAAGACACTTTGCAGATTTCCCATTTAGAAGGAGCTCTCTTGATTTTCTCCCAGCGTATGGAGGAAGACACTAAGCTGGCGACCACCACAACTGGCAGGATTGATCTACAGCAATTCTGCACCTTGGAAGGCCCCTTACTTATAGGACCCTTCATCAACTGGTTTAAAGCTTTACAGCTATTTTTTTCAGCCAAAGGGGTAACTTATGATGACAATAAGATAAAAATTGTTGCAAGTCTTATCCGTGAGACAAATGTGCTGGCATTCTATGCAGACAATGCCAAACAATGCTTGGGTAAATCATGGTCCTTCTTTAAAGAACAACTTGTTGAATTTGCACTTCCCCCACTGTGGCATACTTCCCTATGTGCAGACTTCCAAAACTTGGAAATGGTGTCAAATGAATATTACAGAGAGTATAGTACCCGCTTGCAGACCCTTTAGTCAATGATGAATTTTGACAAACTTGATGCAGTTACTGATTTTGACCTAGCAGAATACATGAAACTGGTAATGATTGTGGATCTTCAAACAGAAGTAAATACCCACCAACTTGTGCGTGCCACACCCTTCTTGTTTGAGGAATTTGATAGTCAAACAAGCTTTTTCTATGATGTTATCACCATTCCAACCTTGAATAGACAAAATACTTCTCCTTCCACAAACCAATCCAACCAACCAAGAGCATGGCTTGCCTATCCCGCAAGGACAAGATCAGGCGGGTACAAGTGTATTTGAACTCCATGGTTCAATGCCAATATTGCAAGAAATGCCGTGGAAGTGCACCAGGAGCCTGCCTTGGCCCATTTGATAACTCCCTTTTCTTGATCCCAGAGACCTTCAAGACTCCTCCAAAGCCGGTCAATTATAAACCACCAACAGCTTGGAAGGCACCACTGGTGGCAGCAGGCTGACCCACTCAGCCTCCAGCGGAAAAACCATTGGGACAGGCCACAACCATAGCAGGGGTATCAGAAGAAAACATTTTTACTTTGTTAGACGCAGCGGCAGTGGGAGCATTAGAGGAATTGGATGAGAAATTGTGACTTTCTAAAAAACGAGGGTACGTCTCCACTCCTCCTCAACAAAAATGTATTATTTTTTGGCTTTTCATCAATGAAAGATTCCTTCTTGCCATGATTGATACAGGATCCAAGGTTGACCTCATCTCCAAGGAGGGATTAGAAAAGCTCAAATTACCCTCTCACAAAATGGCGGTACCAATGTGAGTATAAGAAAACTTGGCTGTGAACTAACTTTTACTTTGCAGCTCAGGACCTTTTGCGATTTATTAAATTCTGATAACAAAGTAGAAATTTGATCTTCAACAATCTGAAATGTGGTTATATTTCTCATTTATTTTAATGTTATAACCCTCTTCAAGGCCAAATTAAAATTGCACCAAATTATTTGTTAAATATTGCAGTTCAAACTACAGTGGATGGACAAAAATTGTGAGACTGATTTCCAAAGTACCCACACCCAACCACTCCATACATACCAGGGCTCTTTGAAAAACTATAATTATCAAGGATCTTTGGGAATAATTCTGCTGACCACATTAATTTAATTTCAAAAGAATCCTCTTCTTTTCTCCAAACTGCACTCCTCTTTTTTTTTAAATTGAAATCTTTTATATGCTCCTTGCTAATATCTTCTTTTTTTATAAATTTCTAAGAAAAATGAAATTTTTATTTTTAATATTTTGTTTGTAACAGAATGTTAAAATTTTTTAAAAAAACCTTATACAGTGGGAAAAATACTATTCTCATTGAAATATATGAAGTGAGAATATTGTTCAGCATCCTTGCATCAAAATCAAAATTCCCACAAATCTTCATTGATAATATCCTCCAATTTATTTTTTAAAAAAAGATGCATTACTTCTATTGAAAAAGACACAAAAGTAATAGCAATTGACAACATTTAAAGCCTTGGAATATCATCAGGCTCATTCCCAAGATGAAGGTTGACAGAATGTTTGACTTGATTTTGAAGGAAATATTCACTCAAATCATCCTACAAGAAGCGCATGAGATGGTTTTTTTCAAGAGTATCACTCAAAAAGCCATTCATCAATGAAGATCAAAATAAGGGAAGAATCAAATTTTCTTGAAAAAAAAAGGAACATTGAAAATTGGGTAAATTTCACCAGGACCAAAAAAATCAAGATCTTGAATGGGCAATAATTTGCAGCAATTCATGGTCTAAAAAGCCCCTTGAGAAATATTTGATGCCAATGGCTTTTCTGCAACTTCAAAATTAGAAGATACTTAATCATTCTATAGGGTTTTTTCATCTGTAGAGGCACCTCTCCACTTTTTGAAATTTTCTCAAAACAAAAAAATGCAAATGATTCCATTGAAAATGGCAATAAATTAAGGATAATATAGAGCTATATTTTGAGAGGATCCAGAACCAGTAGGCTGAACAGGAAAATGAAATGACATGTGAAGTTAGAAACATAAGGAAACAAGGACAGGTCATCCTACAGCTTAGACCATTTGAATGAGTATGGAGTGGTGGTTCCAAGTAAGGTGGAGGATTATTCAAATATTGAGATAGATATTGGGAGAAGACAGACTGAACAGTGATCAAGAGGAGAGAGGACAGACAGGATAGAACAAAGAGGCAGGTTATATTTTTGGAGGAGATTTGGTAGGTCAGGGTCTTACCAGGCAGGGAAATATGATTGTAGAAATTGAAATGAGGTGTTGATTGAGACTTGAAATGTTGGGTAGAGATCTCAAGAGGTAGAAGGAACACATAACAATAGAGAGAGATGAGGAGTCAAAAGAAGTGAAGAAAAAGGAACTAAGAGAAATTCCAGAACAATAGGAGAGAGATAGGGTAGGAACGGAAGAAGATGATGAAAAGAGGAAAGAAGGAACATTTGGGGCCTCTGCTATGGGTTGAAAGTGAGCCCGCGCGGAGAGAGGGGTACAGGAACGTAACACCCCTTGTGACTGGTAAGAGGAGAGCTTTGAGAGAGTTCAAGACTGGAGAAGACTTTTTTCTGGAGAATTTTTAGGGATTTGAAAGAATTGGCCTTAGTTAGAGAGTCTGCTATCATCTTGTTGGTTGATATAAGGACAAGATCAAACTTGGAGAGAGAAAAGTATTCTCAAAGTCCCTTAGTCTTAATGTCAATTTGATGTGATTTACAGTGAGACCCAAACTTCTTTGTTTTTTTGTCCAGGCCTTTTTTGTCAATGAAGATTGTGGGTTTGATCTTTTTCAAGGGTTCAATTTTGTTGATGAGGTGAGTGATCCACTTCAATTCAAGATAGCAATCAAGGAGTGCATTGAGCTTGGATTCAGTAGAAGAATAAGTTATATTTCTTTTTCTTGAGGAATTCCAGATGATTGGACTACCATAGCAAAGAATTATTTAACCTTTTTGAGACCTGCAAAGAGTGGGTTCATCTCCCCAGATTGCATCACTGTAGCCCAACAAAATTTCCTGGGAGGGGTCATACTTGAGTGTCAGTTTCAAATTTCTTGTGGTCTTGAGATATTTCCACACCTTGCATACTTCCTTCCAGTAAGATAAACCAGGCTTAGCTTTGAACCTAGCCAAGCTTGAGACAGCGGATGAAATTTCAGGGCTTGTGTACTGAGAAAGATGATTTGAGAGTCCAATTTCAGATTGGTAGTTGATATTGATTTGGGAAAACTCCGCATGATTTTGTTAAATCATCCTCTGTCAAATCATCCTCCACTTAAGCATCTCCCTGCGGCGTCCTTGAATCAAACCCCGTCTGCAGCAACTTGCGCGTCCCCGTGCTCACCCAATCGCCCCCGATGGCTACTCAACTCACCTTTCACTTGCGCACTCACTCCCGGGGGGATCTTGGACTCACTGCTTTTTTTCTCTGAGCCGATTCTTATTGATGTCTTTCATTCTTTTCTCATCCTCCTTTGCTTTTTCTATTTGTTATTCTTTCCGTTCTTATTTGTTTCTTATCTCTCAACCTCAAACTCTCAACCCCTCTACCGCCATCAATTACTCAATCACTCAACTCCACCATTAACCAGTCAACCACCGTCAACCACTCAACCCCTCAACTCAATCACTCTACAACCAGTCACTCAATCAATACTTTAAATCCACCTTGACTTGATTCTCTGCTCAATGTCTAATCCTTTGACTGTCTGGTATGATTTCAATAAATCTCCTTTTTGAAGTTGTTACTTCCAATTCTATTTCTTCTTTCATTTCATTCCTCAACTCATTTGTTCCTGGCTTGACAGATTGTTTCTAGTCCCTCCAATATGAATACTGTTGTCAAGTTTCAACTCCTCAATTAACAGATTTTTGTCTGAAGCCTGCTCAAGATGAAATTTTTGTTAGAGGCGAGTTGGTGTTCTTGCAATCAGTAAGTCCAACTCTTCTAATCCTTGATAAATGTGCTTTGGTTGGCTTAGGAGAATTCTTTTGCCATCAATCTCCATCAACATACCAAGGATAGTATTTGGAGAGTGGCAGGACAAATTTGAAAATGTTTTTAAGAAGTTGTCTGCAAAGGTTTCCAACTTCCCTACAAGAATGAGATTTTCAATGTGAAAGTAAATAACCTCCCCTGACTTTGAGTTAAGATATAAGCAATGGTCACTTGTTGATTTGTGGAAGCCTTGCAACCAGATCCAAGAAGTAAGGGTTTTGTACCAGTTCTTAGGGGACTGGCGGAGACCATACCAAGATTTTTTGAATTTTAGGTATGGGTATTTTTGATTTGAATCCTCAGGGGTTCTGATTATCACTGTTTTTCTCAGTGGTTCATGGAGAAAAGCTCCCATCACATCAAATTGGGTGAAGGACATCTTATTTTTCAGGCCATACAGGAGAGCAAGGAAAAGCAACCTGAGTTTCCCAGTTAGTGCCCAGGTCTTGTCAAAATCTATGCCTTGAGTTTGATTGAATCCCTGTACACATAGACAAGCCTTGTATTTGGCTGGTTCACCATGGCAGTTTTCTTTCACCTTGAATAACCATGCAGTGTTCAAGATAGTATTGCTTTTGTCATAGTATTCTTCCCAAACTTCATTGGCTTTGATAGAGCTGAGTTCTTCTTCCAATGCTACTTTCCACGTAGGCCTTTCAGGGAATTTCTGAGCTGCTTTATAGGAGGGAGGTTTGTGGTAGTGGCAAAATACTTATCTTTGACTTTTCTTTATATCATGTCTTGGTTGTAGATTAAACCTTTGGGTGCTTGGTTCTGGGGCAGGAGTAGTGAGAGGGCCTGAGTGTTGAGAGTTGGAAGAGTGAAAATCTTCTTGGTTGGAGTTTGATTTGAGGCATTCAGAGCTAGGTTCTCCAATTGAATATTGCTTTTAATTTGTCAAGAACTCATCTTCCTTGGAGTCAAGGTTGGATTGTGAGAAGATATCTAGACCAGGAGATTTGAGGAAGGGGAATACATTCAACTAATTTTTGAGGAATTGGAAGCTTGATTTCCACCATGGCTCCAAGTGAGTTGAGGATCAGGTGAGAGTGGAAGGTAGGATTGAACCCAACCACCAGGAAGAATCAGGCATCTCTGGCTGACCAGTGACTTCACTTCACCATCATGGTTACCCCAATTGCTTCACATTTTATAATCAATTTCCAGAGAAAATCACCATGAAATCTGTTTGTTTTCTGGTAGAGTTCCCAAAGATGGAAACACAGTGGATCCATGATTGCTTCTGAGTCTCCTCTTACATTATCCAAAATTGAAAAAATTAATTCTCATTTGATTCTTCCAATTTTCCACTGTGTTTCTAATTGATTTCTCCTGGACTTATCAAAGGTGTCTTTTGATTTTCCATTATTTTTCCCCCAAGAGTCCCCTTGATTTCTCCCTGGTTTCTCTGTGAATTTCTTCAGATAAATGTTTGATTTTGTTGAGATATGTATGATTTTTGAATGATTCAACACCATTTTATCCCTTCCAAGTAAATATTTCTTCAAATAATCAAATTTTTTCCTCTTATTTGATTCATAAATTTTCAAATAAATCACCTAACATTTAATATGGTCAAGAAACCAGGAAATTCATTTTTGCAATGGATTATTTAACATTGAAGTAAAAACAGGTGAGATTGACTTTTTCTTGTATGAGGATAATGGGAAAAGCTAAAATTATCTCCCATGACCATTTTGAAGAGTTTAAGAAAGGCTATAAAGCCATGGAGAGATGAATGGGAAATGATGAGACTACAAAGAGCCAAAGGGAAATAGATAATACCTTCAAATTCAAATGGAACTTTTCTGAAGAGGAGGAAGGGAAACTCTGGTTTATTTTTCTGGTATGCCAACTTGGACAACCAAGCTGATCTTCCCAGTCTCATCAAATCCAGCCAATTATCTGAGGGATGTGATGATTCTATGGATAAAAACCAAGAATAAGTCAATGAGAGCCTTGAAGGAGGTTGATCCAATGGTGACAGCAATCTGAGGTTGATCTAGACCAAAAATTTTGGGTTTGATGATCATCCTGTAGAACTAGTGATTAGTTTTGATGGCTTTGTTTGAGTTCTTTTCATTATTTCCTCTGGAGATGCTTTCAAGATTATGGCATCCAGATCCTTGACGTCAAATTCTATATTGAAGAAAATGAACACTTGTTTACCAAAGAGCCTTGTAGTTGTTTTGGAACCATACTCCTGAGTGATGGGGATGCTGGAACCTGGGGTGATCTCAATTTATTGGATTCCTCAATTGTCTTGATTTTTGGGGTCCTCATGATACTGATCTTGGTCTCCTCTGAACTCAATCAGCTTGATAGCTGATAGGAGTGAGTTGGCAACAGCATGAGTGATTACAAGATTGGTAGCGGATAGGATCCTGTTGATTGAGGATGAGAATTTGAAGGATCTGAATGGGACATAGTAATCTTTTTTTCTTACAGTCTGAGCAGGTCTTGAATTGGGTAAGGATGATTGATCAAGGGGCTGAGCGTGATCTTGAGAATCTGGTCTATGTTTATTGATTGTTCAGTTTACTTTCTGGGTCTTACCAGTTGATGGCTATCTGAGGAGAGATGTTGGTTGATTGATGATCACAATTTATTAATGGATTGTAACTGATCAGACAATATCAGGTTGGATAGCCCTTCAGGTAAGTGTTGCAGTAGTCCTTCCCTATTGAATGGGTCATCTCAATCTTGCTCTTGAATCCATCCCCAACCTGATGCTGGTCTTGGTGCGGATGGTTGAAGTGGATTGGTTTTGATTGTATTCAAGTGATTGGTGTTGTGTTTGATTGTTGGGCAAACCAACCTCAACAATTTGTTGTCTCAAATTATTTGATTGTGACCAGGCTTGGTTTGGTGATCCTTCTAGTTCCTTCTATTGATTTCATTGGACTTGGGTGAATGGTAGAGATGAAATTAAGTGGTAAATGTTTGAAATTAAATAGTATAGTCTATCAAGTGCTTTTGGGCGCCTTGTAAACTTACAAGATTTTTTTGTAAAGCGCAATTGGCGCCAAAGAAATCAATATTGGGGCCTGGCCAACCAGTTTGGGCACCATTTCAACCTCAACTTGGCTTGAATTCACGTTCAATTTGTGCCTTGTCAACCTGGTTTGGGGGCCAATCAAAGCTTGGCACATCAGCTAATATTGACCTTACTTTTAATGAAAAAATTATATTTCAAACCTGTTTTTTTCAGTTTCATGTTTTTTAATTTTCTTCACATGCAATATCCTTTTTTTTTAAAAAAAATGCTACATAAATAATTGTTCTCTTTTTTTAAAAAAAAAAGAAGAAAAGAAATGGGAAAAAAGAAAGAGAACTGATGCAAAAGTATTCAGGGATATGCCAACACAGGGCCTGTAATAGGCTGCATTTCAAGACAGCATCTATAGTGTTTTTTAACATGAGAGAAGAAATTTTAACTTTTTTCTTCATTTATTGCCTCTTGGATGCAAGCCTTGACTTACTCAACAAGCTCAGCTTGATTTTTGGGCTCTTTTCCTCTAACATACAATCTTATAGAATAGAACCTCACCAAATCTCATCCGTCACTTGCCAGAATCAATGCCTGCCTTGAGGCCGCAAGGAACAGCTTGATTTCACCAGTCATCATCTACCAAATTCCTCCCAACTTTCTGCTGGTAGACAAGTGCCTTGTGGTATCAACCAATTCAGATCAAACAATGGAGAAAACAAACCAAATACAACCAAAAGGGACCTGAAAGATGATCATGATTGTATTTTTGATCAACCAAAACCAATTCCCAAAAAAACCAAATCTTTGAGTCAATCTTGGTCTCATGGGTGCCAATACAATTCCCCTACCATCCTTGGAGGCTCCAAAACCAAAATCAAAGGCAAAGCTGAAGTATCTCAAATGGAAGAAGGAGCAGAAGAGATCAAAAAAACTTGGTTTTAATTGTGAGAAAAAAAAGAAAACAAGCAGGAAGTTGATTGATTGGATCCTCCATCAACCCAGAAAATTGAGCAAAGACCATCTGAGTGGATTTTTGAACAGAAATTGTTAGAACCTTCATCAAATCCTATCATCAGATCTGGATCATCAAGAACTTTTCAAGAACATCCTCACCATCAAAGTAACTGAATTCCTTGAGGAATCCAAGCAATCTAAGCAACCCAAAAATATCAATGGCATCCTTGAGTCCATCTCATGAAATAAACAAAAAAAAAAGAATCATTTTTCAAAAATTGAATCACCCACAGAACTTGCAACAATACTGCCAATGAGTGAGGGGGGTGCGTCTAGCTTTTATGTGGGTTAAACAAAGCTTGATTAGGCGCCAATATTTGACCCCCTGGCCAACTACCCTATCAAGCGCCCTGGGCACCTATGCAACCCCCAATTGGCTCATGACAATTAAGGTTGCAAGGCGCCCAAACGCGCTTGATAGACTGTATGTTAAAATAATGACACTAATCAACTTTTGGTGATTTGTGACCACTGTTGACTTCTTGCTCAGAGGCTCTTAACTTGGTCATGATTGCTTTCAATCATGATGACAAGCCGGACTTAGGATGCAATTGAGGTATTTGGTTTAATCTAGTGAGTTGCTAGTCTGAAATAAGTCAATCAACTTATTGGATCCAACACCATCAATCCAATTGATTTGAAGCCATTGGTCCAACAAGACCAGAAACAGATAGGAGTTTGATAAACTACTCTTCAAATATGTTTTTTGGAGCTTGATGATGCTGACAGTGGCTTGGCTGATGGATGTTGATGAAAAGATTGTGAGGGTGGTGATTGGATACTTGATGAGATGCTGATGCCTAGCCTCAAAGTGAATGGATGGGATGAGCTTAATTGTTTGTGACAAGGCTCATCCCTATCTCACCACCTTTCCAAAAGATTCACAGATTAGATTCCAGGATGAGACTATTGAAGGTGGAAAAATTGAAAGAAAGATTGTTGGCTCAGTTTGAACATAGGCTTTTAAACTTTTAAAAAATAAAGAGAGCTTGAGCTCTGATGAAACAAAATGTGATGATAAATGAATGAAAGGAGCTTTTAATTTCAAGCATAATGGATCTGAAGACATGAGGAAATTGGCACTCTGGTTGATTGGTTGGCTGAATGGATTATCAATTAAACTTTAGAGAACCAGTGTTTATATAGACTAAATACATGATTTGCTAACATGTAGTTGAGTAAAAAATGAATAAGGCAAAATCAACATAATCTGTTTAATTCAAACGGCAAGTGAAAGTTTATGACTAAAAAATCTGATAGATATGACTAAATAGTCTGGTAATCAAAAGTTAATTGCAATACTATGACACAGCCCAGTCATATTTTATCAGTTGTTTTGGTACTTCAATAACAACAATGATAAGAACAAAATCAATACTTCAATGAAACTCTGAACTCCAGTGAAATTCACATATATGAAAACTCAAATTCCAACAATCAAAAGCTTCAAAAATTTTTCAATCCAGTTCCAATTGTGAGTTAAATTAATTTAAATAAAGACTAAAAACTTTCAAAGAAAGAATGGATCAGCTTCCATGATGAAAACAATTTTTGCACATGTGATTTTGAGCCCCCCCCTTGCATCTTTGATGGAGCCCAGTAGTGTTTGGGTTAAGGTACTTCTGGAAAAATATTCCAGGCTTTTGTTTTGCTCTGTAGCTTTCTTGGTTCCATCCAAGCCAAAGTATTTGATATTTTTATGACTCAAATCAATCTAAATTCCAAGAATTGAATTTTTTTTTGAAAAACATGGTGAACATCTTTGTGAACCTTGAGGCTTATCTTGAGGAAGTCTTACAAACCAAAAAACCTTTTCCAACAAGAAAACACCTCCATCTTTCTTGGGCTATGGTTTTTCTCCAATTCATCCATGATCATGTTAAAATTGGGTGAGATATCTAGAAAAACACTTTATTGAGAGTTGACCTAGTTGAGGTGTGATCAAAATTGGGTGAAGTGTGTTGAAAAACACTTCAGTGAGAATGTAGCTAGGTGAGGTGTGTTGAAAAAGACTTGAGTGAGAGTGCAGCTAGGTGAGGTGTGTTGAAAAAACTTTAGTGAGAGTGTAGCTAGTTGAGGTGTGTTGAAAAACAACTTAGTGAGAGTGTAGGTTGGTGAGGTGTGTTGAAAAACACTTTAGTGAGAGTGTAGCTAGGGGAGGTGTGTTCAAATTTGGATGAGGTTTGTTGAAAAACTTTTTAGTGAGAGTGTAGCTAGGTGAGGTGTGTTCAACATTGGGTGAGGTGTGCTGAAAAACACTTTAGTGAGAGTGTAGCTTGGTGGGGTGTGTTGAAAAACACTCTGTGGTCCAGGTGTAGTTTGGCTTATGTAATCAACCTGGAGGCAAGGGGTGGGTGAGTTGCCTGGACCACAGTTGGCTTACTGCCAGCTCAACTTCCTGTTCCTACCCTATTGTGTGGGTGGACCACACTTGGGTTCTGACAGTCCAAATTCTGGTGCCTGGCCTACTATGTGAGGCAGTCCACACATGGGTGTCTAGAAGTCCCATTTGCAGATCTGCTCACAACATGGGAGTGCTCTGCACTGGCCACAGCAAAACTAAAATCACATAAGAGTGTAGTCCCTCCTGAGCTTACCCCTGGGTGAAATACATACTACACCTGTAGTTTGTAAAGTAGTCCACCCCTGAAAAGGGATTTATTGGTGTGGAATAAACCTAGCTCTTGAGTTACTAGTAAAACTATCCACTTTGGGAGTCAAAACATATTTCCTCCAATAAAATCCCCCTCTTCAATGGTGGGATTTTGATTTTAAACCCTTCAAGAACCATTACACAGTGCATAGTGAACATTTGGGTCTATAAAGGTCAGATTGAGCAAATCAAAAATCTGCAAACAGATTAGTGCTAGCTACAACATGAAAAGAGATAGTTATATAAAGCTTCATGCTTGCAGTACCCCATACAATGGCAAGAGCATCACACACCTTTGATTTCCTAATCTTGTAAAGCCTGCATTCTAAGGGACTGAATCCAGTGTTTTATCACTTATCCTTTCCCAGGGGAGGATTGTCTGAGGAGAATTTTACGCAGGTAGTCTATCCAGGATGGGCGCCCTGTATTGTTTCTCTGTTGAGGACATGGCCTGAATTTTGGGCAAGCACTTCATGGTTCACATCATCATTCCCTGGGATTATAAGAATAAAATACATATAATCTGTATGATTTTGATGTCTGGTTGCCAGAAAAAGGGTATTGACTCTGGAAGCTTTATGCCCCTGTAGATCCAAATAAGAAACAAATTGACACAGAAATTCACACTTGACCAGATTTATTTTACTTTGCATCATGGGGTGTTTTATGCTCTACGGGGGCATAAAACTGCCTGTGATTCCTGGTTTCCAGAAACTGGGAATAAAAATCCATAAACTTCACTGGTCATACAGAATGAAATCATCAGGTGAAGAAGGAAAGAGAAGCAGAATAATGTGTCTGGTAGGTAGTCTGGTTTTGATTTTCTATACAGGGGCGTAAAAACCAGACTATCTACAAGCCAAATTATGCTGCTTCTTTGTCCTTCTTTACCACATTCTTTCACTCTGTGAAACCAGTTAAATTTATGGATGTTGATGCCCTGTTTCTGGAAACCAGGCATCAAAAGAAATTTTATGCCAAACCAGACATCAACCTTTGGGGTGTTTCATGCTCTACAGGGGTCTACCACTGCCTTTAATGCCTGTTTTACGGAAAAAGGGCATCAACCTTTGGGGTGTTCCACACTCTACGGGGGAATAACATGGCTCCAAGGTTATTCCCGGTTTCCAGAAACCGGGAATCAACCTTTGGTCTCCATCTCTCTAAGAGCCTCCAAAACCCAGCTCCTGGTAAGGAACATGTATTTATTTATTATTTATTGATTGATAGAAAAACTAACATTTAAATTCATTTCATTTCATTCAAGATGGGATTCCTTGTCTCAAAAAGTATGATTCAGAAGCTCAGCCAATTCTCAAATTATTTTCTACCCCCCTCACCCTTTCAGCATATGAGTGGGAACTTTCATCAAGGCATAGAATTTACCCCTTCTGGATATGCTTAGCATCAAAAAATCACCACAAGTTTCCTTTCCACTCAGGTTTCTCCACAAACATTAGTTGCTCCACAAGCACTGTCCCCAAAATCACCAAAAAAAACAATAGTTATTGACTAGATAATAACTGTGCAAATGAGGCCCAATCTCAAGATGATACAACTTCAATTTCACCTCCAGGTGGTGTTCCCATAATTGACACTCAAGATTTTTTCCTATTACCCTGGATAAAAAAGCAAACCCATAACATCCTTCCAATGGTGATCACAGCCATCATGAATGTGCATCATCAAATCATTACAGAGGCATCCAGGTTCCTGCTTTTTGCTTTCAATATTTAAAATAAAACAATTTTTCAAAATCCTCTTCAAAACCTTCAGCCCAATAACAGATCAAAGATTCCCCTCAGAATTGTGAACATCTTCAAGCATCTCAATTTGGATGCTTCACTGGAGATATATTTCTGTTTTCCAGGGTACTTCTACTTGGCTGACCAAGAAAAAAATGTCACAGACCCTAACATCAAATGAACACAAAATTTAAAAAGGTTTGACTGTGTTCCACCTTGCTCATCCACCTTGGGATCTCTGAAGACTTCCAGAAACTCCATGCCTAGCAGAAAACATTTAAAAGAATCAAAATTCTCTGTAAGCAAAAATTTCATTTACCAATCATTTCAAAAATTTATGGCAAGATTCTTGAAACCTCCAGGTATTGAGGAAGGACTTCTCAAAAATACCCTCTGAGATAATGAAAGATATCTGGGAGAGGATTTTTTGGAAAAGATTCAAAGGCCCAAATGAAACTTCCACCTTTTTTTCAAAGCCTGGGAACTTGTCATTCACCCTATATGTTGACTGGCTTAACGCTGTAAGGCTCCAAACGGTGCTAGGCTGTGGAAGTTCTGCAGAGGGGAAAGGTGCTGTTTAGGCTGCCCTCCTGAGTGTTACAAAAATATTTAAATGTAACCAAGATCAAGGTTCAGAACCTGGTAAATGAGGAATCAAGGAGTAGAGGATAAGGATGATAATATTTCGGTAGCGACAGAACAGCACTATCTGAGACAAGATTATGCAGGGAAAACTTGAAAAAAATAAGTTGAAGTCTTCCTAGAGTTCAAAGAACAAAAGCTGTTGTGTGTAAACAATGCCCACAAGCTAATAACTCTGGTCGTCAGTAGAAGATTGGGGATGATCAACTCAAACACAAGCAACCTCCAGGTTCTCAATGAACCTGCCCAACTCTCCGCAATCAAGCGCTTGAAGGGTACCAGATAACTGAGGGTGGCTGTACAAGACAAAGCACAATGTTTAAGAAGCTCTAAAGTAAACAGTAACTGATTTGAAGCAAGGATAACCTCAACACTTCTCAAGGGACTCAAGAGTAGGCTGGCAGAATGCAATTACAAAGAAGCTAAGGGGAGGTATAACACTCCAGGTTTTAAGCTTAATAAGACCTCTTCAATCAATTGTGATTGGCTCCAAAAAGGTGATCAGGGATAAGGACCAGTATGGTAAGAGAAAGGGATCAAGGAGTGGTATGACACACTCGAAAAATTCCAACAGACAGAATTTTTCCTCAACCAGCAAGGATATTGGTTGGTGATAAGGATCAGGGATCAAGGGTTGAGTATGGAGGCTCAAGGATCAAAGGTGTGCTGATTTCATTCTGGATCATTCCATGTTCTGATGATTTCCAATGATGATCAAAAAGGCAGGGGAGAGCCCCTCCTTATATGGGCAGGAGGCCCTGTTAGACTATATACAACGGATTCTACAAATAGAGCGGAAAAGGGAAGGCAACCATGTGGTCACTTGCGTCCGTCTGTGGATGGGCGCGCGTAACAACACCAGAGTCACCCACCCCTCATCTGAAGGCGGTAGCGGGTGGGAGAGAGGAATGAACCAAACCGCCGCGGATGTCCGCGGGTGGTTGTTGGCACTCTTCCAAAGGCGGAAGCGGGTGGGAGAGTCCCAGGAAAGATGACGGATGAAGTCCATGAGAGCGCGGATGGGCGGATAGGAGATTGGTTTGAGAAAGTTGAGTAAATCCTGACGGCCTTGAGATCCGCGACTGATAGATCAAGTGCAATGGGAGGTTTGACGGATCCAAGGATTTGCCAAATGCTTGGGGGTGCGGTCGGGATGGATTCAGTAAATCATGGATGAGCGCCGCGCGACGGTAGCAATGAGGAGATTGGGACGCGCGACAACAAAGATGAAGACACGCAACAACAAAGATGAGGAGGTGCTATGACAACGGCGGAGATGACAAGCAACAGGGATAAAGGACGCGCAACGCGCGCGGATGAAAGGAGCGCAGCGCGGCGCGGATAATGGAAGCGCAGCGCGCGCGGGTAAAGGACGGTTTGGATGAGCCTGAGGATAAGTTGTTCAGCCAGACGGTACGTTTGCGCAACAGTTTATGGATTGAGGTCTTAAGGCGGCCAGGGTGTCCAGGATGGGGAACCACAACGCTTTTGGAAATTCTAGTTGTCATGCCTCTCTTGGAACCTTTGCTATGGTATTACTGAATCTTCCAACAGAAATACATCTGAAAGAAGAAAACATTTATCTTGTAGGAATCATACCTGGCCCCAAGGAGCCTACTGGTCCTCAACTGAATAATATACTCACCCTCCTAGTCAGATAAATTCAGAAAACTTTGAGTGGTTTACACTTCTCCAAGACCAATGATAATCCTTCAGGAGATACCATCAGAGGTGCCATACTCACTGTCATAGCAGATGTTGTTTCAATGCAAAAGATCATAGGATTTACCTGTAAGCTTGCTAGTTGACAAGAGCAACCTGTCAAAGCAGATCAAGAACAGAAAATAAATTTTAAATTTAGAAGGAGTGGGAAATACATATATATTATTGCAGAAAAAAGTTCCTCACCCAAAAATAGGTAGGGTAACTACCTGACCCCAGCCTTGAATTCCAGCTCCTTACACTTTTAAATAATTTCAGAAGAAAAAGACTAATACAACACGGCACCCCTTTGCCACCCTTTTTTTGGCAATTCAAGAAAACCACATGAAAAATGACTGATGATGGATTCCTGCACGCAGATGTCAAGCCTGCACGCATCAACATCAGTTGTGATAATTCCAACAGCCAGGTACTTCAGGAACATGCTACAACTTGCATGCATATATCATGCATATGTAACAAGTTGAATGACGTATAGGTAGATATATGAAACCTAAGAAAATTGAATAAAAATATGAAAATCAAAACATTAAAGCAAATATATTTTGAGAAAAAATAATGAAGGTTGTCACGTAAATGAGATTGCCAAATCTTTATGAACCACAAAACACACCAAGAATTATACCAAAAAATTATTATAAATTACCAACATGTGCACAAGATGTCTTAGAATCTTTAAATACCCACTTCTACCCATGAAACTCAAAAAAAATAATACAAAATAAGGAAATATGTCTGAACCATAAAAATAAGAAATTGATATTTAAATACCTTCTGAAATATTATTTCACATAGAAATATGACATAGGCAATGCTATCCAGTTGACAGCACCAAGAAAACGTGCCAAAATAGCCCTGGTTAGCCTGCCAGCCTCAGAACCCAAGCACAAACCTCTCTATGTGCCCTGAGAAGATCTTATTACCCCAGAAAAGTATATAAACAACCCCTTTTTAGATGGTTTAAACCCCAATAATTTTCAAGTAATCAATCCAGACCCCTTGCCATCTGTGATAAAGTGTTTATTCAAGATAAAAAAGTGATTTATAGCCTCAGTCTGATAGTATAATTATTAATTCTAAAACCATTGTTAATTCAACTGAAGAATATCAGAAATAACCCCAAAAATTGTCCTGAGACCCTTTCAAACATGAATTTCTGCAAGTTTCTTGGAGTTTCTGCTTAAATTAGTAAGTTATCTCCTCCTTGCCTCCAGGCATAAGTGCTTTGAGTCAGCCAGTGCACCCAATCCCCTTGAGTAAACCGCTTTTGAGTAATCACCTAGGACCTCATTGTCCCAAGGTCATTACATGGTTCTAAAGAGCCACTTGAAGAGAGGTTGTCATCCTATAAAGATCCACTGTTTGCATAAACTTTGGCCCCTCTTGAAAAATATATTTAAATCAATTTAATCCAACCAAACCACTCAAACTTTGCACTTGCTTCAAAATCAACCATTTGAGCATTTTACATAATTTTCATGGGATTATTATTATTCCAACACCAATATCACTTGCTGTAGCTAAAGGATGGCACAGTTCCTGTTATCAGTAAGATGAAAACTGGGTGTCTGGTCAGAAAATATCCCTGAATAATTAATTTTTAATTAATTTATTTCTTTGGACCAGATAATCTAGGTAAATATAAGTAAAAATACTTATTATTTTTATTTTTATTGTTATTGTTCCAGTGGATCTATGACCAATGGAGAATTAATCAATTATTATTATAATATTCTTAAGCATAGAAAAGAAGATAGACTCTGTAATTCTGTGCCTGTTATCATAACTCCTGAGCAACAACAAGAAAAATTAAACCATTATAAACAACAAGCTTTAAAAGATAAAGAATTGGAACTTTGAGGACTTGTTAATTTTAATTCTTTACTCAGGGAACACAAGGTCTGGAAGAAATATCAGAGAAAAATTTATTTCTTCAAAAAAGATAAACAAAATAAAGAAAGTAAGCTCAAAATATTTATATATATTTTTTTTTGAAAAAAATTCAAAAAAAAAAATCAAAAATTAGTAAAAAAAATTAGTAACCATTCAATAAACTAAAAACTTATTAAATTTAATTTTTTTACCTTATTGGAAGTGAAAGAACCTTTTCCTTTGCGGATTTTATTGAGCCACATCTGTTAGAAAATAGTTCTCACCATGGATCTTTGGATTTAAGCCTAGACCTCATTGGTACCCACAAAGAACCCCCTGGATTACCCACCAAGGGCTCCTTCAACCCTAATAAAGCTTTAGGAAAATTGAATTTAAATCTGAGTAAGCTTAAATTACTTTAAAAATAAAATAAAAATATTTTTTTTATTATTTATAATTCTTGCTAAGTTTTGAAAAAAACTTATACTTATTTTTTTGCACTATGTTGCAAAACAGGCCCAACTGACGTGCAACCGGAAAAGCCCTGTCCTATGGAACTTTGCCCAGAGGAAAGAGCACCTGTGTGAGTTCCCGTAGCAAGCAAAATGAGGGGGCTCAAACCTGCGACTCAAGTGCAGCAAAATCTGCCAGCACCCACACCCACCAACTCAACCAACAAACCGTTGAAAATCAGCCCTTTGCCCAGAAACTTTTCCCGCAAAGCTATTCCTCCTCCTACGCCTCCCAGTCTGGAATTGGCCAAGGAGTCCAAGATAAAGGATCTGGTGAAGGATCTTGTGAGTCATTGGGAGGCATACAAGCTAGCCCAGGAGCAGGAGGACTCAGAAGCCATGAGAAAAGCTATTTCACGGGCCAAGTCCTCTCAAATAACCTAGAAGAAATTAATTCCCAGAGCAGAAGTAGAGAAATACGTAGAAACATGGAACCCTTGGGATCAACTAGCCAAGTTAAAAGGAAAGGGCCCCAAAAAGTGGAGGTCCTCAAATCATCAAAGGTTGAGGAATCCATAAGATTTGGACAGCATAATATCTCTAGCTCATTAATGGAAGAAAGTTTATCACAATAAGATTCTGATGACATAACACCATTTTTTAACAAGTTTTCTGACAATTTTTTGCATAAAGTTAGCATCTTTAGTAGCAATCTAGACAATTTTCACAAACAACTTGACAAAGAAATCCAAATAATCAAAAACCAAGCTGACCATCTGAGAGCCAATGAGTCTGAAATTAAATTGTTAAGGAATGTCATTGATTTAAATCAAGCATCTTTAATTAATCATATAAGTGGCACCTGTTCTTATGGACAAGAAGATATACCCCTTCTCCTTGAGCAACTCAAAGGAGAAATAAGAAACAAAACTGATACCCCTTCTGTTCATCTTGTTGATAAAATTGACTTATGAAGGAACAAAATAGATTTGGAACTAGGTATGATTAAGAATGATTTAAGAGAACATAAAATTGAATCCACTTCCCCTCCTTTAGTCAATGTAGAATAATCAAAACCCATCAGGACAAGTATCACTACTTACATCTCTCTTGATTCTGCAGTAAATAGGAATGAGTCTTACCCGGCTATTCCTACCCCTGAAGTTGAAAAAGGTTTGAAACTCTTGCCCCCTGAAACTTAAAGGATAAAATTCTCAGTAGAAGGGGAATAAAACCATATCAGCTTCATTAAATTCATTGACCATACCCTTGCCTCCTATGAGCTGCCAAATACTATAGCTGTAGTGAGACTACACAGGTTGTTTGAAGGAGTAGCACTGGATTGTTTTATCAACAAAAGAGGAAAAGTAGGATCTCAAACTTGGAACTCTTGGAAGTGTCTTATCAAAGAACATTTTGGCACTAGAATATGGAAAATAAAAATCATGAAAACCTTTGAGAAATCACCTTTTAACCCTTTTAAGGAAAAACCCCACACGTGTATTTTGGAGCAAAAGGAGAGGCTAGATTGTTTCTATCTTGGATCTGAAAAAGAGGGAATCAATGAAAGGCTCCTCAATTTATGTACCGGACATCTCAATCACAATGTGAGGTGTAGAATTTCCATGGATGCTTATCTCTCCACCATGATTGGTATTCTAGAAGAAACCATTAATCTGAATAGTCTTGAAAAAAGAAACAATAGACCTAAGGAACCCACTCCCAAAACTCAAGAAGACTAAAATCCCAAAACCAAGGACTCTACCACTCCCCAATTAGAAGCTAAGAAAACTTCTGAGATTAAGGAAAAGGTTTGTCTGGAATTGAAACCAAACTGGACATGTGAGACCTGACTGCCCCCAGCCCAGGAGCAAAGTCAATCTCTTGCGGGAGAACAGAATAACAATGACCCTGACCTCAACTTGATGACACTGATGGATCTTTATCTGAGTATGAATTAATGATCACTAACCCTATGAATTTAATTGAAGGAAGTATAGGATCTTCCTTGGACATTAACTCTGTTAATGAATATTCCAACTTACCTCAACAATGGAATAACCATATGAAAATTCACCATGTATCTGAAGCCAAAACTTTGACTCTCAAACCTTCTGCAGGAAAACGTTACACTTCTGGTAAAACCTGCTATGCTTCCGGTTTGATTCAAGGTTCTCCTGTTAAGTTAATCTTGGACAGTGGAGCCTTTTGCTCTTTTGTTAGTTCAACTTATTTGGAACAACAAGATCTAAATTGAAAAGTGAACTTACTACCATTACCTCAGGCTAAGCTCAGCAGTTGTAACTCTTCCCTTAATGATATTGGAGTTTGGCCCTCTGATATCATTCTTCCCCACTCAAAAGTGTCAGCCTCCTGGATGCCAAGATCATTGCTATCCTTTAGCTACCAGAGGTGATAGAATAAATAAGAAATATATTATTCAATAAATGCATCAAAAAGCCGTAAAATATTTTGATAAAGCTTATTGCAAGTTTAATTGGTTTGGATATGGTTTATTGTTATAAATCAATATAAATGAATTTATTATTGAATATTTTTATAGAGGGGCCACTATTATATTGGGGATCTTTAACACCTCTCTTCAGTTTATTCAGTATGAAAACACGCAGGCCTGGTTACTTTGGAACCTTTAATTTATATTCTTAAAGGATACTTTTCCCAAAGATAAGATGTATATAAAATACACAATGGAGTGGAAGGGCTTTTTAACCAAGCTTCCACGAAAGAGAAATGATAATAAGACTCACTTTTATATTATTGAATCATTTGGGTACCTGTTTGGAACATGCACTGATGGGTTAAACCTATTTACTGGGGTCATAAGGTTGTTCAGCAGTTTAAATTGATAAAAAGTGTTGGGGACGGATATTATTAATCAGACTAAAGCCATAAATCACTTAATTATCTCTTATAATTATTTGATTACCTTGGAACGGTGTCTGGATATATATATAACTAGGTCTCTGGGTATCAACATTCTCAAAAGAGCTTTTTATATATAGCTTTTTGAGTCCCAATATTGTCCTTCTGAGGGGTACAGGGGCTCAAAGGGATGGACACTGAGGCTAGCGGGGTAAGCAGTGGCAGCCTGTCACGTGTTTTTGGTGATGTAGCACGGGTAGCATCTAATTCCACAGGGTATGGGAATTATTCTACTTTATAATTGATGTTTGTACATGTGCATAACACTAATCTGTCCTTTTTATTTATTATTTAATTAATTATCCTTAGTAAAAGTTCTCATTAATTTAATTGTTATTTTAATAGAAATTCCTACGGACATTCTGATGTCAGGTAATTTCTCATTATGTATTAAATAATTGGAGTAAATTCATGATATTGATTTTAATCCTCATTTTAAAATTTCAGTTGATTTATTAAAATAATTACTTAAAAATATAAGTCTTGGAGATTTATTTGATATTTTTACATTATTAGTTTTCTTAGTATTTCACAAAAATATTGATGTCTAGAAATTCTCATAATAGTATATAAAGTCTTTTAATATTTTTTTAGAAGTAGTCATTATCTCATTTTCGACATTTTTGGTACTTTGAATTATATTTAATAAAAAATACATATAAAGGTTATTTAAGTATTTTTAAATTTTTTTATGTTTTTTTAGACTATCTACTATCCACAGGAAGATGTATTACATATTTAGAATGTTCTCTTGTAGGTTGTAGCATGTTTACGCAGTACCTAGGTTTCTCAGGCCACCTGTCAATTTTTCAACCCATAGTCCCGCAGCTGCATACTTTTTGGAGGCCCGGGGCTGTGTACATGGCTTTGAAAGAGTGACAGTGCTTTATTGCAGCCACGCCCGGGTGAATTGGCTGCCGCGGCTGCATGTGGGAATTGTGACAGAACACATTTCCGTCTGTAACTCCTAAAATATACACAACACCTCAATTCTGACTTAATTTTAGGTGTGAAACCTATACGTGAAAATACATGTGAAATATTTAATTGGCCAAAAAGTTCAATAGTGGTGCCGTGGTATTTTGGTCTTTCTTTCCTCAATTATTTAAAAATATAAGGAGTTGCATTTCAAGGGGGGGGGTCAGTGAGTGACCCTACCTAATTTTGGGTGGAGAATACATTTTGTGCAATAATATCTATGGGTTTCCTACTCCTTCTTAGGTTAATTTTTTTATTTTATTTATTTTATTTCTGTTACTTTTGCAGGTTGCTTTGCAATGGTAGCAAGCTGAAATTCCCCCACTCCAAGATATGGCCATATCTGAAAAAAATCTGGAGCATGTTGGGAAAAAATTAATTTCATGTGTGTTTCAGTTCCTTTTTCTGGCTCTGTAGTTTCTAAGATTTATTTTTCCATCAGGTATATTATCCCCTGGTAACCATTCATCTTTGTCTGTAGATTCTCCTTTGTATCTTACTAAGTATAGTCAAACATCGTTTCCCTGCACTCTCTCTTTCTTTTCTCTCAATATCCTGCTGACTTTCCCTTTTTCTTTCACAGGGTCAGGTTCTGTTGGGATCATTGCTGGAGGGAGGTTGCACCTTCTCTTGGTTGAAAGTTTTTTACTAGGCTAACAGGAAATACTGGGTTTTTTCTTGATAATTCTTCACTCAATATTACTTCTACAGAATTTTTGCCATGCATCTTTTTGATAAAAAATGGTCCAACAAAGGCTGGTTTCAGCTTTCTGTTACCTGCTAGATTGTTGAAGTTGGTAGTGGATATCAAGATCTGATTGCCTATTTTAAAGTCAGGTTCCGTATGTGATTTGTCCCATCTTTGTTTGTTGTATTCAACTGCTTCTTTTACACATTTTTGAGCATGATCAATCCAGGGTATAGGATAATAATCTGCCTGAGTATAATTATTGAGAATTCTGAAATCTCCTACCATTTTTTACTTGTCATTATACCAAGCTATGATTACAGGTGTGGTCACATCTACCTGCTCATTGTGCCCTACTTTCCTTAATACTTGGAAGTCTATCAGTTCTGGGATATGTTCCTCAAGAGCTATTCTAAACTTAGGAATAGAGGGATAAGCTGGTATTCTTAAGTTTGGAGGATAAGAAGGCTTAATAGTCAATTTCAATAACATTTCATGTCCTTTGATATCACCAATGGGGTGATCTTTAGTACAAAAAGCATTTTGGTTCTCAAAGAATACTGTCAATATATCTTTATTCTGTTCCTCAGAAATTTTCATATTTAGAGCTGCTTGAGAGAAGTATTCTTGATTAAAGTCTTCTAAATTATTTTGAGAAGTGGAAGAGGGGAAGTTAGATTAGATGGTGCATATCTGAAAATTCTTGTCCCAATTACCACCCACTGTAAATTATCTCCCTTTACTCTGGAACACATCTATACCATATAGACATAAAGCATCATTACCTATTATCAGGTAGTCACATAATCCATTGAGAAATACCACAAATTCATGTATTCTCAAAGATCCTTTATTATGGGGTAATATTATAGGAGCAGTCCATACTCCAATAGCATTCATGGTAGAGTTGAAAGAGCTAAACTTGGCTTTTGGGATGGGCAGAAGGTGTTCTTTCCAATTGGGATCCAGTTTTTTTAAGAATTCAGTACAGACACATGAGCAGAAAGCTCCACTATCCATTAATAACCTTATAGTTCTGTCTCTATACAATCCTGTAGCATAGTAAGTTTGACCAGTAGTATAACTCTCACCACTAATAGGTTTAACTGTTAATGGTTTAACATCCATGATATGTCTAGGAATTATGGTATGGTCCCATTGTTGGGGCAAACTTGAGTCCCCATGGATATTGTTGATTTCTATAGAAGTGCCTATATCTCCTTCTATAACATTAACAGGGTTGGTCAGGATCAATTCACATTCAGAAAGGGATCCTTCAGTATCAGCTATATCTTCATAGTTCTGATTACCTTCAAACTCCTCCTCTCCTTCCAAGACTGCTATCTTTCTTTTTGGTAATTTGCCGTCTTGTCTCATATTCCCTGGCTTGTTACAATTCCAACAAGTTCCAGGCATTCTATCTTTGTCCCTGTTCTCATTACATTTCTTATTATCAGAGGTATTTAACAGAGGTGGTTTGTCAGCTCTCTGATACCAGGAACCGTGCAGTCCTTTAGCTACAGAGAGTGATAAAAATGCTGGAATGATAATAATAATTATTATTCCAATAAGAAACACTTAGAAGCTCAAATAAATGATTTAATAAGAGCAGTTGCAAGGTTCAATTGGTTTGGTAGTAAATGGTTTTCAATTTAATATAAAAGAGGGGCCACAGTATTATAATACTGGGGATCTTTACAGACTAGCAACCTCTCTTCAAGGGGCCTCCTTAGGCAGTTTAAGAACCTTGGAATAAAGATGGGTGCCTTAGAAAGGACTTATTCCACTAGTGGCCGTGCTTAACAGCAAAAATGGCCAAGACAGGAAGGGTAACACTCACTCTGAGAACTTTACCACGAAAATCTTGGAATAATTGGAAGGGTTTCAGAGCAGATGGGGTAGATTGCTTGACTAAACTTCAATGGTTGATTGGTTGATAAAGGTAAATAATACTACTACAGACTAAGTCATAAATCACTTGCTTATCTTCATTTAAGCACTTGATTAACAATGACACTGTGTCTGATTGATAATAAATAATTCCTGGTAACTGATGATGGAATAATGGATCCAAAGAGGTCTGTATAAATACCTTTTTGGGGTAAATTTGGTCTTCTCAGGGAACGTAGAGAGGGTTCTGCTCGCGGGCTGAGGCTGGCAAGCCAGTCAGGGCAAGGTTAGCACGTCCACTTAGTGCTGTCAATCAGCTGTCCTTAGATCTGCTGGATTTATGTACTATTTTAGCCACAGGATCTGCTAATCAGTTATGGCGTAAATTTAATCATTCTGTACTCATGCTTCATTTGTGCTATTGATATTGATTTAAAGCGTACAGATGTTAATGTTTACTGATTTTCCATCATTTTCTGATCATGTAGATAATTTTTAATAATTTTTATGAACCCTTCTTGTAGTGTTTTGTGGTCTTCAAAGATCAAGATCAGTGATTTATGTGGTAGTCCTTGATCTTTGATTTATTATTAAAAAATGTTTTAAACTTAATTTTCATCAATTTTATTTAAGTTTTGATCTTTTTAGATCATTATTAATGCATATGTCAGTTTGTTACATATACTAGGCAACCCTAACTAGGTTGTAGCTCTTCTGAGCGGTACATGGTTGTCAGATTAGTCATGACTGATCCAGGCGCGGGGATCAGTTAGTAAAGATGCACGCGGGGTAGGATCCGCTGCGTGCATGGCAGAATCAGCTGCGCGCGGGTCTCTAGTACGCGGGAACCATCTGCTACTAGTACATAGGGTTATGTAATGATGCGGGGCTGCGCGCGGGAATTGTGACATAACACATTTCCGCATGTAACTCCCAAAATATACACAACACCTCAATTCTGAGTGAATTTTAGGTGTAAACCCTATACGTGAAAATACGTGTGAAATATTAGAATGGCCAAAAAGTGCCATACAGGTGTCGTAATTTTTAGTACTTTTCTTTTTAATTATTTTAAAAATATAAGGACTTGGAATTCAAGGGTGTGGTCAGTGAGTGACCCTACCTAATTTTGGGTGAGGAATCCATTCCTGTAATAATATTCATGGATTTCTCACTCCTTACTTTGTTAATTGAGGTATTCTTTTTTTTCATAGTTTGTGTTACTATTTGACAGTTTTTCTCTGTATATAGTAGCAAGCTGACAGGGTTCTTCTCTAGTTTTGTTAATGTTGAAGTTCTCTTTAGGTATAGAAGGAACCTTCTTGTCTAACCCATTCATGTCTATGACTTCTTCTAACAAATTGATTAGAGTTGGTAAGTCAGCATCCATACTAATCCTGCATCTTACACTATGGTTAAGATTTCCAGGACAAAAGTTCAGGAGTATTTCATTTACTTCCTCTTTATCAGCATCTGGATAGAAGAAATCTAGTCTTCTCTCCTTTTCCAAGCACCATTTGTGAGGCTTATCCTTGAAGGGAGCAAATGAGGAATTTTTGAAATTTTTCATCATTTTTCTTGTCCACACTCTAGAACCAAATTGTCCTTTAATTAGAAGTTTCCAAGAATTCCATGGTAAGGATCCTACTTCTTCTCTTTTACTGATAAACCAGTCTAAAGCTACTCCTTCAAATAGTCTGGGCAGCCTGACTACAGCTATAGCTTCTGGTAAGTCATAAGAGTTAATAGTATGGTCAATAAATTTAACAAAATTTATATGATTGTATTCTCCTTCAATGGAGAACTTAGGCCATTCAGAAATTGGGGGTAAAGTTTTGAGGGCTTGTTCCATTTCAGGAGTAGGACTAGGCCTGAAGATTTCACTCCTATGCATTCCTAGTAAGGGTGGTGCATAAGGAGTAGTTGTTTTTCTGGGAGGTTTTGGTTCCTCTGTGTTAATCCCCAAGGGGTTGGTCAGACAGAATTTTACATCTCTAAGATCATTCTTGATCAGATTAAGTTGCAGGTCAACTTTATTATTAAGCAGATCTAATTTCCAACTAAGGGACAGAATGGAGCTGTTAGTAGTATTTACCAATTCTTCTTTTAAAGGTTGAAAAGACATAATAAAATCTTCTTGGATACCTGAAAACATATTCTCAATTGTTTGAGTCTTTCTGATTTTACCTTGATTAATTGTCCCCAATAATTGTTCTGTATGTTTGTTAATATCTTCCATTCCTACAGTTTTTGTTTGTTTATTAATTAATTTGGCTACTACTGAGGTTAACTTATCCATTTGGGTAAAAAAACTGTACAAATTTCCACAAAAAATCTTGAAATTATGGCGCATATCATTATAAAAGGAAGTGATTACATCAGAGGTTGGTTTAAAAAATTTACTGGTTTCAGAATTAGAGACTAATTTTTTTACACCTTTTTCAACTTTTGAGCTAAGCATATTATCTGATCCCAATCCTTCTTTCCCTTTGGCTTTGGATGCAAAGAAGATCTCTTCTTTCCTGATCCTTTGCGTTTCAGTTGGGCTAATTGATTCCAAGGATTCCACTTTCTATGTAGGATTCTACCTCTTTCCTTGGAATCATTTTCTGAAGAGCTATCTGCGTAGCTTTTGCCTGGTAGATTATCTTTTTCATAGATACCATGTCCTTGTTGGCTTAGGCCTCTTTGAACTCTTCCCAATATTTCACGTGCTCTCTGACTAAGTCTTTGATCCTAGCTTCCTTGGCCAGATTCTGCTGGGGTGGCTGCAGGTAATCTTCTTGTAATGGAGGGGGGCTTAATTCTAATACCTTCTCCAGCTTTAGGTTGGGGAAGGGCAGAAGTACTTGTGGCTGTTCCTTTTCCATAAAAATTTGATTCATGGGTTCCAGTCCCCTCATGGTTGTCATTATTGGTGGTCTCACGGTTACTGGGGGCTCCTGGAAAAGATCCATAGGAGGGAATTCTCCCGGAGGCTCTTGTGTTACGTCTATTCATATTGAATATAATGTTTATAAGTATTTTTCTACATAAAAAAATCCATAAAAATAAGTTTTATTTAAAACTCACTTAAGTTGATATTCAAAGTTAACAGGACTTTTTTGGGATTAAATTGGTCCTTAATAGGTAATCCTACGGGGTCTTGGTGTGTCCCAATGAGGTCTTCACCCGTCCAATCAATATTTTCAGGGCTTCCAGAGATATCTGGGACTTCTTAACCCAATAAATCAGTTTCAGTGGTGGTGGTTTCTGATATAGGAGGGTTTGCTGATGGTAAAAGGTTATTTTATTGGTCAATAAAATATATTAATAATCTTTTAATAAAAATAATATGGTAATACAAGTTCTATACTTACTTTTATATTTTAAAAGGTAATTTATACGGTATTCCTTCCAAGCTTGATGTTTTCTTAATAGGGCCTGGAAGTTGATAAGCCTCTCAAGATCTTCTTGTTCAAGGAGTTTATCTAAGTTTTTACGTGCAGAAGAGATATCAAGTTTCTCAGCTTGAGTTAAAGCTTCCCAACCAGTAGGTTTATAATTTTTGATGTATTCTTCTTTTCTTATCTTTAAAAGATTTAAATAATAGATTATTAATTTTTTCATTGGTTTTTAAATCCACTGCAAAAAAATTTAATGATGAATCATGGTTAAAAATTCAGATAAATTTATCTTTGATTTAATTTTACCTGAAATTTCAGGTTCAAGGTACTAAAATAATAAAATGGAATATTTCCCGGCCAGACCCCCAATTGTCAGCATCCTGGATGCCAAAATCCTTGCTATCCTTTAGATACCAGAGGCAATAGAATAAATAATAAATATATTATTCAATAAATGCAGCAATAATCTGTAAAATATTTGGATAAAGCTTGTTGCAAGGTTAATTGGTTTGGATATGGTTTATTGTTATAAATCAATATAGATAAATTGATTATTAAATATTTTTATAGGAGGGCAACAATTATATTGGGGATTGTTAACACCTCTATTCAGGAAATTCAGTATGAAAACACCTAGGCCTGGTTACTTTTGAACCTTTAGTTTAAAGGATATTTTGCCCAAAGATAATATGTATATAAAACACACGGTGGAGTGGCAGGGCTTTTTAACCAAGCTTCCACGACTGAGAAAGGATAATAAGACTCACTGTTATATTTTTAAATCCTTTGGATACCTGTTTGGGACGTACACTGATGGGTTAAATCTGTATACTGGGGTTATAAGGCTGTTCAGCAGTTTAAATTGATAAAAAAGGGTTGAGGACAGATATTATTAATCAGAATAAAGCTGTTAATCACTTAATTATCTCTTATAAGCATTTGGTTACCTTGGCAAGGTTTCTGGATGTACATATAACTGGGTCTCTTGGTATAAATATCCTCAAAAGAGATCTCTATTTATAGCTTTTGGAGTCCGAATATTGTCCTTCTGAGGGGTACAGGGGCTCAAAGGTACGGAAACTGAGGCTAAAAGGGTAATAAGGGGTAGCCTGTCACGTGTTTTTGGTTCTGTAACACAGGTAGCATCTAATTCCACAGAGGATGGGAATTATTCTACTTTATCATTGATGTTTGGACATGTGAATAACACTCATCTGTCCTTCTTATTTATTATTTAATTAATTATCACTAGTAAATAGTCCAATTAAGTTAATAATTATTTTAATAGACATTCCTACGGATATTCTGATGTCAGGTGAGTTCTCATTAGGGCGTATCAAAGTTAGCAAACCCGCCATTAGAAACCCGCCATTTTTTTTGACAAAACCCGCCATTTTTAATGGGGGGTTTCTGAAATACACATACCCCCTAACTGGTGTATTTCAAAATGGCGTGTTTCATGAAAATGGCGGATTTCAATCATCAAACACGCCATTAAACACTCCATTTATGCATCATCATCCATCCACCATCCATCACATCAAAATTACCCATCCACATCAGCAAATCCATACCGGTCCCATCTCCATCGCATCACACACATCTCTATTGTTTTTCACATACCTTCACATACCCATCTTCACACAAATCCCATCATCATCTCATCACCCCACATCACTCACCACCTTTCTCAACATGTCCAATCAAACATCCCGCCAGCAAGTTGAAAACGCAAAAAAGCTGACTGAACTTTTGCTACTGTTTGACTCCCATTCAGACTCTGATTCAGACTCCGATTTGGAATCAACTTGGTTAGCTTTGAATTCTCTGTTGGCAAAGCAATACATAGTTCCAAGAATACACACTCTCCATAACCCTATGTATGAAAGGCAAAAGCTTCATCTCATCCCTGACTTAAGCTTCCAGCAACTGTTCCAAACTTTGTTTCCTTCTTTCATGAAACTTTTGGCAATGATTGAAGACCACCACATCTTTCAGAACAATTCTCGCAATCCTCAACGCAATCCAGCCATCCAACTTGCCGTTGCTCTTTGTAGATTGGGGTCAAATGGAAATGGAGCAGCAATCCATCGATTGGAAAATCTATTCTCAGTCAGTTACGGAAGCATTGACTTATACACCAAAAGATTTATGATTGCTATCCTATCTTTCCGCCGCTCGGTCCTTTCATGGCCAACCAAAGAAGAACGCAAGGAGATATCTCAAGTAATGGAGACAGAAGGCTTTCCTGGTTGCATTGGTTTTGTTGATGGAACCACCAGCCCCTTGAGTCAAAAACCCAACCTAGATGGCAACCACTATTTTGATCGTAAAAAAAGGCAATTGATTCATCTCTTTTCCAATTGCTATGATAAATCTTTGGATCACACACTGACCAAATATGTTCCATCTCTTTGTTTAGATACTCCGTGGCACTACAACTTGTTTGCGATAACAACAAGAATTTCATCTCCCTCCATGCTGGCCTTCCAGGTTCTTGTCATGATTCATATGTTTTCAATTGGATGCGGATTGCCCAAAAAACAGAGATCTACTTTGACCAAAATCAATACCTTCTGGCCAATTTGGCTTATGCTAGTGGGAAATATGTAGTTCCAGCATACCGGAATGTTTTGTCCAATGATCAAGGAAAAACCAATTTTAACTATCTTCTTGCCCAATCACAAGTTCGGATTGAGCATGCCATAGGAATTCTGAAAGGAAGATGGGCCAGCTTACGGGAGATGCAAAACCAGCTCCAATGTTCCAAAGATATGAGGTTCCTCATCAACTGGATTATCACTTGTGTAATCCTTCACAACCTTTTGGCCGACATCAAAGATGAATGGGACAAAATATTCCAAGATGATATTCCTGATTGGCCTCAAGTCATCCCTGTCTCATCTGGTCCCTCATCTTCTTCTATGAGAGAGCAGATTCTTCCTCTCACCCTTGCTTGCTTTGATGAGTAATTTTTGATTTTGAAATTGGTAAAAATTCCCTTCACCCTATTTATTTGGTTTTGGTTGTTCACCCAAGATTCATAGGCTGAGTTTTTTTTTTATTTTTTTTTTAGTGGACTTGAATTGTCAGCCTGCTACTTAGCACAGAGCAACCTGACAAAGTAACAACAATAATAATATTAACAAAATTAAAAGGAACAAAGATAAATGAATAAATAAAATTATTATAAAATGAAGGAGTAGGAAATCCATAAATATTATTGCAGAAATGGATTCCCCACCCAAAATAAGGTAGGGTCACTCACTGACCCCACCCTTGAATTCTTACTCCTTATATTTTTTAATTAATTTAATACAAAATGGTAAATGACCACAGCACCAGTATGGCACCTTTTAGCCATTTTAATATTTCACATGATATTTCATGTATAGGTTTCACACCTAAATTTCAGTCGAAACCCAGGTGTTGTGTGTAGTTTAGGAGTTACACGGGAAATTGTGTTTTGTCACAATTCCCGCACGCAGCCCCGCGTCCCTACAGCGTTGGACTCCCGCGTACGCCAACTCCCGCACGCAGCCCCGCGTCCCTACAGCGCTGAACTCCCGCGCAACTGAATTCCCGCGCAGGTAATCCTGTGACCTAGTCAAGCGCGCAGCGGTACAGTCCCCCGCGCGCATCTGAGCAGCGGATCAGTCCCCGTGCGCATTTCAATGGACTGATCCCCGCGCCTCCTATGACATCCAGGTACCGCTCAGAGAAGCTACAATATAGTAGGATCTACACTACATATGTAAAGCTACCACACGAGCATAGATTATGGTTCAAAAACCTTAAAAATCAATTAAAATTAGTTAGTAACTAATTTTTAGTATTTTTTATTAATTAAATAAAGATCCAGACTCACCACGAAATAAGTTGATCAGAACCTTCAAAGACCACGAAACTACATAAGGAGTGGTCGTAAAAATTATTAAAAATTACATACAGGATCAGCAGAGGATGGAAAATCAATAAACATGCACGTCTGCTCACTTTGGACCAGTACTTACAGTACAAATTAAGGATCAGTGCAGGATCAGCAAAATGACTAATCTATTGATTAACAGATCCTGCAGCTAAAAAGGAGCTGTTCCTTGACAGATCTAAAGCCAGCAGGCTAACAGCACCTTGAGGACGTGCCAATCTTGCCCTGATTGCCCCCCTAGCCTCAGCCCATGGCTAGTACTCCTTCTAGAGGTCCTCAAGCACCCAAAATGAATATTTAAAAAGGCTCTTTTTGCCCTTCTGTTTTGAATAAGTTAATCAGTTATCAGGAATTATTTATTATCAATCCGACACGGTGTCATTGTTAATCAAGTGCTTATATGAAGATAAGCAAGTGATTTATGACTTAGTCTGTAGTAGTATTATTTACCTTTATTAACCAATCAACCATTGAAGTTTAGTCAAGCAATCAACCCCATCTGCTCTGAAAACCTTCCAATTATTCCAGGATTTTCGTGGTCAAGTGCTCAAAGTGAGTGTTTCCCTTCCTGTCTAGGCCACTTGTGCTGTTAAGCCCGGCCATTAGTGGAATAAGTCCTTTCTAAGGCACCCATATTTATTCCAAGGTTCTTAAACTGCCTAAGGAGGCCCCTTGAAGAGAGGTTGCTAGTCTGTAAATATCCCCAGTAGTATAATACTGTGGCCCCTCTTTATATATTATATTTAAAATATTTATAACCAAACCAAATAAACCTTGCACTTGCTCTTACCATACCATTATTGGAGCTTTAAAGTGTTTATTCTTTGGAATATTATTGCTCCAAGTTCTTTTATCACTCTCTGTAGCTAAAGGACTGCAAGGTTCCTGGTATCAGAGAGCTGAGAACTGGGGGTCTGGCCGGGAAATATCCTTAATAATTAATTGTTTAATTAATTATCTCCTGGACCAGTTATTTATATAAAAAAATTATCTATATAAGTAGAAATACTTATTATTTATCTTGATCTTTTGATTTGTCCAGTGGATTTAAAAACCAACGGAGAATTGATCAATTATTATTTAAATCTTCTTAAACAGAAAAAAGAAGAAAAATTACGTAACTTTGTGCCTGTTGTTATAACTCCTGAACAGAAACAGGAGAGACTTCTTTATTATAGAAAACAAATCTTAAAAGAAAAGGAACAAGAGTTAGAAAGAATTATCAATTTTAACTCCTTGTTAAGACAGCACAAAGAGTGGAAAACCTATCAAAGAAAGCTTTCTGCTTTTAAGAGACGGTATCCAAATTATAAAAGTGAGCTTTGATCTCCTTTTTATTTTTTTATAAAAAAAAAATCACAAAAACTCGAAAATTATAATAAAAATTATTATAAAATAAATAAATATATAACTTATATTTTTTATTATTTTATCCTTTCTAGTGGACTTTGTCTTTGGTGATCTTATTGACCAAGACCTCTTAGAGGACGTCCCAGACTGTGGACCCTTGGATTTGTCCCAAGATTTGATTGGAACCCACTCAGATCCCGTTGGAATACCCTCCAAGGACGGACCTGACCCCAACAAGGACTTAGTGCCTTTAAACCTTCATATAAGTAAGAAATATATTTTTTTTTTAATAAAAAAATTACTCGAAAAAAATTATTTTTTTACAAAGTTTCAACAAAAACTTATATAATTTTTTAAAAAAAATGCATCAAAACAGACGCAACACCCGCGCCAGTGGACGCGCCCCGTCATATGGATCTTTGCCTGGAGGAACCCGTGTGCGCAAGGATGCCAGTCGCGAACGCAATGCGGATCGAGCCAGTGATCGCTCCGATCCAAGCGACCGTGACAACAACCGCGGCCGCCAACTCGACCAACTCACCGTTGGAGGGCCGTCCCTTGTTGAACGTGAAATCCCAGGAGGATACCGTTCCACCTACGCCACCCCAGCCGGACTCCTCCAAGGAGGAGAAAATAAAGGTATTGGTGAAAGAACACGTGGGTCATTGGGAACTGTTCAAACAGGCTCAGACCCAGGAAGACCAGCAGGGTATGAGAAAAGCCATATCTTTGGCAAAGAAGACTCAAATAACCCTCCAAAAATTGATTCCCAAGAAAGAAGTAGAAAGTTACGTGAAGAATTGGAATCCTTGTGGCCAATTAGTTTCCTTAAGAGGAAACAACAACAACAAGAAAAGAGATCTCTAGCCCATCAGAAATTAAAGAGTCCCAAAGAGTGGGACAATATAATATCTTTGGCAAGAAAATGGAAGAAAGTGTACCGCAATTAGACGTAGAAACTTTCAACTTGTTTTTCATAAATGTTTCTCATAACTTTGATATCATTGGCAAATGTTTTGATAAAGTATATGAGCAATTGGATAAAGTAAATACCAATTTTGGTAAAGTCATGCAATCCCAATCCAACTTGATCAAAATCAATGAGTTAGAAGTAAAACAAATAAGAGACAGCATTAGTTTGAGTAAAGGAGAACTAATGAATTACCTAGAAAACAATACTTCAGCTATCCAAGAAGAAATTCTTCTATCTATTGAACAAATCAAAGAAGGTATTAATAAAACAGACCACACTTCACCTACTCATATTATTAATAAAATTGATTCATTAAGTAACAAACTTGACCTGGAATTAGGTATGATTAAGAATGATCTCAGAGATCTAAAGATAAACTTATCTCAACCCATTGCAGATTCTGATGAAATCAGACCTTCCAGGTACCACAGTACGCCCCAACTACTTTCTAGACCAAAACTAACAAGGCTTGAATCTTTCAGACCTAGTCCCACTCCTGAAGTAGAACAAGCATTAAAATTACTTCCCCCTATCACTGAGTGGCCTAAATTCTCCAGAGAAGGAGAATACAATCATGTCAGTTTTATTAAGTTTATTGACTATACTCTGGCCTCTTATGAACTTCCTGATAACATAGCCATAGTAAGACTACCTAGACTGTTTGAAGGAGTAGCCCTTGACTGGTTCATCAATAAGAGAGAAGAGGTAGGATCTTTGTCATGGAATTCATGGAAAGATTTGATTAAGGAACAATTTGGTACCAGAATTTGGAAAAGAAAAATGATGAAGACTTTCAAAACTTCCTTGTTTGATCCATCTAAGGAAAAACCTCACAAATGGTGCCTTGAACAGAAGAGAAGACCAGACTGCTTCTACCCAAATGCTGATAAAGAAGAAGTCAATGAAAGACTCCTCAACCTATGTCCAGGACAACTTAACCATAGCGTAAGGTGCAGAATGCCCATGAACTCTGACCTTTCCACTCTCATAGGAGTATTAGAAGAAACTATTGACATTAATGGCTTAGACAAAAAGCTTAATAAACCCAGAGAACCAACTACTAGGAATAAGGAAGATTATAATAACAAGAACAAAGAACTTCTACCTAACAACTCAGAAGCCAAGAATACTTTGGTGACCAAAGAAAAGACATGTTGGAATTGCAACCAAACAGGGCATGTAAGACCTGACTGTCCTTTACCCAGAAGAAAGATTAATCCTATTGAAGGAGAAGAGGATGACACTAATCCTGACCCTCAACTAGATGACACTGATGGTTCCATCTCTGAATGTGACCTAATTATCACTAATCCCATTAATGTCATCGAAGGTAACATAGAATCTTCCCTAGATATTAACCCTGTTAATGAAGATAGCAATTTGCCTCAAAAATGGACACCCAACATGAAAATCCAACATGTTTCTGAAGCTAAGACCTTAACCCTCAAACCTTCTATTGGAAAAGGGTACACCAGTGGTAAAACTTGTTATGCCACTGGCTTGATACAAGGTTCCCCCGTAAAATTACTTCTAGACAGTGGAGCCTTCTGCTCTTGTGTTGGAACTGACTACTTAGATAAACAGGATTCCAACTGGAAGAAAAACTTACTACCTGTACCTCGAGCTAAGTTCAGCAGCTGTAACTCACCTCTCAATGCTATTGGAGTATGGCCAACAGAAATTGTACTCCCCCACTCTTAAGGATCAATCAAGATAAAGATTGAATTTGTAGTACTACAAAATGGAGTATGTGATTATTTTATTATAGGAAATGATTCTCTTTGCCTGTATGGGATAGATGTCTTCCAGAGTAAAGGGAGATATTTCACTATAGGAGGAGATTGGAACAAGAAGTTCCAAATATGCCATATCAATGCTAAAGCTACTGATTCCACTTATGAGAGACACTTAGAAACTTTTAACCAGGAATACTTTTCCCAAGCTGCCTCGAATTCCCAGCCTAGTGAAAACCAGAAAAGAGATATTCTCCAAGCATGCTTTGAGAACCAGAATGCTTTTTGCACTAAAGACCATCCCATTGGTAATATTAAAGGTCATGATATGGTCTTAACTTTGACTATTAAGCCTCCTTACCCTCCTAACCTCAGGAGACCAGCTTACCCTTCTAGTCCAAAATCTAGGACTGCTCTAGAAAGCCACATCCAAGAACTAGTGGACTTACAAGTCTTACGGAAAGTAGGGCATAATGAGCAAGTAGACGTAACTACCCCCGTGATAATAGCCTGGCACAATGATAAGTCTAGGATGGTTGGAGACTTTAGAATGCTCAACAACTTCACCCAAGCTGACTATTATCCTATCCCAAGGATTGACTCCGCTCTACATAATCTTTCTAAAGCTAAGTTCATTACTACTATGGACATGTTGAAAGGCTTTCACCAAATACCTATCAGTCCGGATAGTAGGAAATTTATGAGAATTATATGTCATTTAGGCATATATGAGTATCTCAGAATGCCATTTGGTATTAAAAATGCTCCTTCCCACTTCCAAAGAATGATGGATACAGTCTTAGGAATGTTCATCAGACAAGGTTGGATGATGGTATACATAGATGATGTTATCATTTATTCAGACGATTGGGATACTCACATGGATAAAGTAAGGCTAGTGCTTAGAACAATTGCCACAGTAGGATTAAAAGTATCTATGAAAAAGTGCAACTTTGGATACGGAGAACTCAAAGCTCTAGGACACATTGTTTCTGGACTAACTTTAACTGCTGACCAAAGTAAGATAGCAGCAGTAATGAACAGACCTATGCCCCAGAACAAAATGGAACTCTTATCCTTTATAAGCTTCTGCAGCTATTACAGGAAGTAAATACCTAAATTTGCTAACCTCACCAAGTGTTTATATGAGATCTGCAACAACAACACTTTGTTCGAAATGACTATTGAAAGATTGAAGAATTACGAGGAACTCAAAGTAGCTATGACTACTGCCCCAGTGTTGATACAACCAGATTATTCTAAACCTTTCAAACTTTACATAGATGCTAGCATGGAAGGATTAGGAGCTGCATTACACCAAGAAGTAATAGAAGAGGATAAACCAGTAGAGAAACCTATACTCTTCATATCTAGACAAGTCAAAGATACTGAAAAGAGATATGGCTCCAGCCAAATGGAATGCCTTGCTCTAGTATGGGCATTAGAAAAACTCCACTATTATTTGGAAGGTACAAATTTCGTGGTGATCACTGATTGCAATGCTGTTAGAACCCTCATGAACATGAAAACTCCTAGCAGGCATATGTTAAGATGGCAGATAGCCATACAACAGTACAGAGGTCAGATGACAATAGTCCACCAAGCTGGAGTGAAACATCAGAATGCTGACAGTCTTAGCAGAAATGCTCTACCAAATGATACTAGCAATCCTGCTCACGACCCAGAAGATCATGATATATTTCCTATACTAAACATTAACCTATTTAATCTTGAAGCCCCCATCATAGGAATTCACATATGTGAACTAGATGAATCACTGTTCAGCTCCATCAGAGAAGCATACAACTCTGGCATGAAGACTTTGATTAACATCATAGAAAGTACTTCACCTCCATCTGAACTCATAAACAGTTTACCCGAACCCCTGCTGAAGTCCTATAAAGAAGGAAGATTCACACTGTGGGATGGGATAGTATATTACCTGCATAAACACTCTAGTGTTATAGTCTTGACCAAAGCAGAGCATATCAAACTTGTTTTAGCTGAATGTCATGAAAATTGCTCTTCGGGTCACCTGTCTATTGATAGAACCCTAGATAAAGTAAAACAGACTGCCTGGTGGATCAACTGGCAAGACTCCACTATCAAGTATGTTTCAAGCTGTGAAATCTGTCAGAAGTCCAACAGGACCACTGGGAAAAGGTTTGGACTACTCCAAAGGATAGCTGAGCCCAGGAAAAGATGGGAAGTTATCAACATGGACTTTGTAACAGGACTGCCCCCTGGTGGAGCTTACTCTTACAACTCAGTCCTGGTTATTGTAGACAGATTTTCTAAGAAAGCCAAGTTTCTACCTAACCATAAGGAAGACACAGCTATGGAAGTAGCCTTACTCTTCTGGAACAGACTAATTGCTGATGTAGGAATTCCTAAGATTATTATCAGTGATAGAGACCCCAAATTCACGTCTGAATTCTGGAGAAACCTCCATGATATGTTAGGAACTACCTTAGCCTTTTCTACAGCTTATCACCCTCAGACAGATGGATTAGCTGAAAGAATGATCCAGACTCTAGAGGATATGCTCAGAAGGTTCTGTTGCTTTGGGATGGATTACAAAAATACAGACGGATATTGCCATGACTGGGTTAGCCTTTTACCTGCATTAGAAATGGCCTATAACAGTAGTAAACACTCTACTACCAAAGAAGCTCCTTACATACTTGAAAGAGGATGGATCCCCAAGTTGCCCAAAGATAACCTCAATCAGGAGTTGACTAATATCCATCCAACATCACTGGACTTCAAAAACATGATAGATATGGCAAACAAGCACGCTGCTAAGTGTGTACAAGATGCTGTTGAATACAACCAACAGAGGTGGGATAAAACTCACAAAGAACCTGATTTCAGAATAGGAGATCAAGTTCTAATTTCAACCGCCAATTTCAATAACATGGCTGGAAACAGAAAACTCAGACCAGCCTTTGTTGGGCCTTTCACTATCAAGAAACTCCATGGTAAGAATGCCGTAGAAGTCATCCTCAGTAATGAACTCTCTAGGAAACACCCAGTCTTCCCAGTTAGCCTTGTCAAACACTACCATCCCAGAGAAGGAGAAAAGACCCCTTCACTTGAAATACCAGTCTTAGATGAGCCTGAGAAGGACAAAGGAAAAGTTAGTAAAATCCTTAAAGATAAAAAAGAAAGGATCCAAGGAAAAGATGTTAGACTTTACTTAGTCAGATACAAAGGAGAATCAGCTGATAAAGATGAATGGCTACCTGAAAACAACATTCCAGATGGACCTATACACCTGAGAAACTACAGAGCCAGTAAAAGACACTGAGCCCCAAAAATTTTTTCAGATATAGTCATATCTTGGAGTGGGGGAATGTCAGCCTGCTACTTAGCACAGAGCAACCTGACAAAGTAACAACAATAATAATATTAACAAAATTAAAAGGAACAAAGATAAATGAATAAATAAAATTATTATAAAATGAAGGAGTAGGAAATCCATAAATATTATTGCAGAAATGGATTCCCCACCCAAAATAAGGTAGGGTCACTCACTGACCCCACCCTTGAATTCTTACTCCTTATATTTTTTAATTAATTTAATACAAAATGGTAAATGACCACGGCACCAGTATGGCACCTTTTAGCCATTTTAATATTTCACATGATATGTCATGTATAGGTTTCACACCTAAATTTCAGTCGAAATCCAGGTGTTGTGTGTAGTTTAGGAGTTACACGGGAAATTGTGTTTTGTCACAATTCCCGCACGCAGCCCCGCGTCCCTACAGCGTTGGACTCCCGCGTACGCCAACTCCCGCACGCAGCCCCGCGTCCCTACAGCGCTGAACTCCCGCGCAACTGAATTCCCGCGCAGGTAATCCTGTGACCTAGTCAAGCGCGCAGCGGTACAGTCCCCCGCGCGCATCTGAGCAGCGGATCAGTCCCCGCGCGCATTTGAATGGACTGATCCCCGCGCCTCCTATGACATCCAGGTACCGCTCAGAGAAGCTACAATATAGTAGGATCTACACTACATATGTAAAGCTACCACACGAGCATAGATTATGGTTCAAAAACCTTAAAAATCAATTAAAATTATTTAGTAACTAATTTTTAGTATTTTTTATTAATTAAATAAAGATCCAGACTCACCACGAAATAAGTTGATCAGAACCTTCAAAGACCACGAAACTACATAAGGAGTGGTCGTAAAAATTATTAAAAATTACATACAGGATCAGCAGAGGATGGAGAATCAATAAAAATCCACGTCTGCTCACTTTGGACCAGTACTTACAGTACAAATTAAGGATCAGTGCAGGATCAGCAAAATGACTAATCTATTGATTAACAGATCCTGCAGCTAAAAAGGAGCTGTTCCTTGACAGATCTAAAGCCAGCAGGCTAACAGCACCTTGAGGACGTGCCAATCTTGCCCTTATTGCCCCCCTAGCCTCAGCCCATGGCTAGTACTTCTTCTAGAGGTCCTCAAGCACCCAAAAAGAATATTTAAACAGGCTCTTTTTGCCCTTCTGTTTTGGATAAGTTAATCAGTTATCAGGAATTATTTATTATCAATCAGACACGGTGTCATTGTTAATCAAGTGCTTATATGAAGATAAGCAAGTGATTTATGACTTAGTCTGTAGTAGTATTATTTACCTTTATTAACCAATCAACCATTGAAGTTTAGTCAAGCAATCAACCCCATCTGCTCTGAAAACCTTTCAATTATTCCAGGATTTTCGTGGTCAAGTGCTCAGAGTGAGTGTTTCCCTTCCTGTCTAGGCCACTTGTGCTGTTAAGCCCAGCCATTAGTGGAATAATTCCTTTCTAAGGCACCCATATTTATTCCAAGGTTCTTAAACTGCCTAAGGAGGCCCCTTGAAGAGAGGTTGCTAGTCTGTAAAGATCCCCAGTAGTATAATACTGTGGCCCCTCTTTATATATTATATTTAAAATATTTATAACCAAACCAAATAAACCTTGCACTTGCTCTTACCATACCATTATTGGAGCTTTAAAGTGTTTATTGTTTGGAATATTATTGCTCCAAGTTCTTTTATCACTCTCTGTCGCTAAAGGACTGCAAGGTTCCTGGTATCAGAGAGCTGACATGAATCCAAAAGCACCTCCACCTCAAACCCTGCCACTCACCAAATGCCACCCCCCTCCCCCTCACCACTCAACCCCTTCAACCTCACCCCACTCACTCACTGGTCAAACCCTGCCTCCTCCTCACCAAACCACCTCACTCATCACCACCACCTTACTCACCACCACCACCTCATCTCACCTCACTCACTGAATCCCCTCCTCCTAATCCTTTTAAGCCCCCTCCACCCTCTTCCTCTTCCTTCCCCTCACCAGTTGCTGATCCTTTGATCATTCAACCTTTAGTCCCCCCCTGGATCCATTTCTCTATCCATCAAGGTGAGCCCCTCCCCTCCTCCAATTCCTCCTCTCATTGATCAAGCGATTGATTGCAAATGTTGGGGGTATTTTATTGGAATGAGATGGTGACATTATGAAAACAAAGGGGCAAATAAACAAAAGGATTGATGTTTCAGGCATGGCGTGGCCACAGCCCAATCAATCAAATACCATCATCAATTAGAAAGCACTTTGCATGGTTTCCTTAATGGACGCATTCATGCAAGGCATTCAATCTCAGGCATGCTTTGGTTGAAAAACCAAAGCACCTTTTAGGGAAACACGGAAAGAGTGAATAATGCCTTCTGGAAAGGTTGAACTTCTTGTTACTTTTGGATGTTGAAGTAACAACTGAGTTTGGTAGTCTGTGTTGTTTTCCTACTACTAGAGGCTTTGATCCATGTTGTGTCTCCTTGGCATCTCCTGAAACGCCAAGCTCATCAAAACTACAAACCGTTTTTCAGGATGACACCCAGGAATCACAACATGAATGGAAAACCCAAAGAAAAATAATGCAGAATCAAAACTAGAGGCTTTGATCCATGTTGTGTCTCCTTGGCATCTCCTGAAACACCAAGCTCATCAAAACTACAAACCGTGTTTCAGGATGACACCCAGGAATCACAACATGAATGGAAAACCCAAAGAAAAATATAGACTATCCTTGGTATCTGTGAAAAGTAGGCAGTTAGGATAACTCCCAGAGACATTGCGCTCCAAGGGTTTTTAAGTTGAACACCATACCGGGGCTTCTAAATTGGTGAGGATGGAGTTCTCATTGAGCTCTTCAATGTAACAACGGAGAAACTTGCGCAGGGCAGGATAGAGTATACACCAAACATTGGTTGTGGGCAATACTTGGGATACCTTTACGACTAGTTGGGTAGAAGCTAGAGTGATTTACGCGATTTAAGTTACAGTCAGCGAGGTCACACTAAGTTACTTGCCCGGTTGGAGAGCAGTGAGCGATTTGACAAACCTTGTCTTATCCATGAATTGGGATGGCTCAACAAAACTATAACAGCGGCAATCAGCTCCCAAAGCTTATGCTCCTTGAGTATTTCTTTCTTGATGATTTTGGTTAGTGCAGTAATAACACGAGTACAAACAAAATCTTCGGATTCTACAATCATTTAGGTCCAACGTGGGCAAAAACAGAAGCAAGCAGGTCAATCAGTCAGTTGTGGATTCTTTCAGCCTTTCAAAGTTTGTTCTGACCTGCCAAAGCTTGCATCATCATGGGTAATATATACTCTTCTACGCTCACCGGCCCAGTATCCGTATTGATGTCAACCACGTGTTCAAAGAATGAAGCTCGCAAAATGTAGTCGTTCTTGTTTAGATACGTTAGGATGTGGGATAGGAGAATGTCACTACCAAGATGATTTGATGGAACTAAGGTTAGAAATCTTGGTTAGTTGAGGCCAATGAAATTAGCGTTACTTGGTCTTCAAGCGGCCAAAAAACTTTGACAAGTCAGGAAGGCTTGTAAGAAGCGACCTCTTTGTCACGGTCAAACTGTCGGTCAGGAGTGATATGACGATTTCTTGGAACTGTCGGTGAAGTTCATTAATGTTATAATTGTACGAGGAATGCAAAGCCGGACAGATCAGCTGGAGTAACTCAATTGAGAATTTCATGAAGAAAATGCAGACATCAAGTTGTCAAACAAACCTCAAAATTATCCACGGGATAGTTCGAATTAATTTGCTTATTATCCCATTCGACTTGGTTCTTCTGATTGATGACTTGGGCCAAGTTCAGAAATCTTTTGCTGGTCAAAGCCAGGGAGCCAATACATTTTCCAAGCGTGGCCCAAACAAACTCAGATGGGTCTTTAACCAAATGCTTGAGGTTAGGGATAAGATACTCGGGGAAAAGGGATGAGTTTGAAGGAGTGATTGTGTTGACTTGCAATAACTACTAACATTGACAAGTTTTCTGTTAACCAAAACAAATTATGCCACGTTACAGTTGTGAAAAGTTCACTTACAACCTGATTCAGACACAGCAAGGTGCTACTTTTAATCAAGTCACAGCTCTCGGGGCAATTCAGCAGGCTGACCAGGTATGGCAGCACACAATCCAGTTTGGTCTCATCGGTCAAATGTTTGATCAAGACAAGATACAAATCCAAACCCTTTGTAACTGAGCTAGGATATAAACAACTGCAAATATTTGAACTGAGGACAGATAGTAAGACCAATGCAACGTCATCTTTTTTTTTTTTTTGTAAAAAAAAATGATACATTCATGAGCATGGGCGCAGCTGATTGCTTCAATTGTTGAGACAAATAATACAAACCATTGGTAAAGATTGGAGATAACCCTGGGAAAGCTTTGATATAGATGCCGTGCCCAGGAAAATTGAGGCTAAGCGGGAAATAAACCTGGAGAGTTTGGAATCACATTAGCCTCACAATGTTACCAAGGGCCCAAGATAAACCAGGACATGATCTCAGCGTAAGAGTCTTTACCCAAGCTTTTTGAGAGGTCTGAGTGATTGCACATTTGGATGGCTCGACGGATAACGTGTGGGAGTATGGGGGAATCTTGTCGACAATGGGCTTGATGGCCTTGGAGCAAGTTTTCCGCTGGTGAGAGGAGCCAATGAAGCCCAAGATATAGTCAAAATCTGACCACAACTTTTCTATGATTCCGTTGGCGTCATTCCTGAGTTTAGATTGGAACGTGATCTCAGGGACTCTGGCCCCACCCGGAAACGGCCCATCAATCCCGGGCGCGTCAAGGTTTGTCCAATGGTGTGGTCCAGGCAAATGGATTGGACTGGAAAGATCTTGCAGGCTTAAGAGGAACGGATGGAGAAACAAATAGAACAAATGCGGGAAGGTTTGGTTGCTTCAACAGTTGTTCAAATACATCTCAAACGTTAACCAATTGGAGGGATTGAGCTGAATCATGCTTTGGACAAGATCCTGAAGATGAGAGGTGATAGATCAGTGGATCCAAATCAACAAACTTATAGTCGCCGATTGAAATGCTGACCCGAATCTTGTCATCTTCAATTCCACGTAGGTAAGGTTCTACGGAATATTTGCCAGACTTGTAGTTGAACATTTGACTAAGACTGAACGGACTACAACCCTCGGTGAATATTTCACCAATCATGCATCCTAAACTAAAGGCATCCATGGATTCTAGGACCTTAGACTTGGTTGTTGGCTCCAAGTCAACTTGGGTGGAATAAAACCTCTCTGGGGCAAGGTAACAAGATTGACGCGAGGAAGTATTGAAGAATTATGAAAATTCTGCAGGATCATCCTTGGGTAAGAAGGTCGGCTTGAAGTTTGATGAGAAGTCTGTGATGTAAACCCAATTCCAAGATGTTACGATCACGTTTTCTGATTTGATCTCACCATGGGCCACCTACCCGAGTTGTAGAGGGATGACGAGATAGAGGAAGTGAGTAGGAGGAGGTTGTTGGGGAGGTATCCATTGGGCCTTTTCAATGGTTGTCAATGTGAGAGGATTGGCACTTGGTCAGTCGGGCCAAATTGTTTCATTTGCAACCTTGGGTTTGAGTATAACTGTGATCCCTTTGCAGGAAAGTATGATGTTCAAGAACATTGTGTGACAGGGTCTGGTTTGATTTAACCCACAGTGGCACTGCCTTGAGCAAACAATTGTCTCCTTGCCCACATCAGGCTCAAACAACTGGGCCAAAGTGCTTTAGTTGGCAGCTTGATTTCAAGGAAAAAGGTATATTCAAAATGGTTTGGGCGGCTAACAAGTACAAGCACTGTACTTTCCAGCTGTGGACACAGCAACCCATACCAGAATGGCCATGTCAATCCAAATTAATAAAAAAACTCAGAGCACTTGTAGGGACATGAAAAAAGGCCAAATTTACTCTAGAGAAAAAAATATCAATAAAAACAAAAAAGATTTGTATATTGGTGGGGTTAAGAATGCTCTCAAACGTTGTTGTAGTAAAAAATAATTTTTTTTTCTTTCATCCATGCAAATATATTTACAAGCCCAGCATTTGAGTAATCTGCTGTATTTCTTCTACCAATCTACCACTGCCAATGCAAGCCAAAGCTACTGATACCTTATCCTTTTTTTCGTTTGCCCGTTGTTCCCTCTCCTTTTCCAGTTGCAATTTCTGTCGATCCTTCTCCTTTTCCTCTTTTTGAAACTCTAGCTCAGCTTGTTTCAACCTCCACTCAGCATCCAATTTTTGTTGATTAGCCAAAGTCTCGGCTTGCTGCTTTTGACCATCCATGGCCAGTTGGCGATCCCACTTTTGCTTTTCAAACTGAAGTTTATCTGATTCAATTTGTGATTTCACTGTTTTTTGGAGGGGAATGGCAATGAGCATGATTTTGAAAGCAAGGATATTGAATCAATCAACTTACATGAATCTTGCTTCTCCATGATTTCTTCAAAGCCTGAAAAACTGGAAGTGTTTCTCCTCTTTTGATGACTTTTGGGGTTGAAATTGATGGAATTGGAGGCCTTTTGCTTACCCTTGGCAGAGGAGGTTTGAGTCTGAAAGTCCTCACTAATATTTGAAGGCAATGTGGGAGGCCCCATTGGCTTGAGTTTTCGTCCAATCAAAAATGGATGAGCCTGTTTTTTTACAATGTAAATCAGTCCGGAGCAACAAGACAGAATTGAAAAAAATTTAGTTCCTTACTTGAGCAGATGTTGATGGCAACGGTGATCCAGGAATAACATCCTCCTCATTGGGCAAGTTCTCCAGTTGTTCTGCCCCAGGAAGAGAGCAATCAAAAGAAGGAAGTGAGGGGTCCAAGGTTGGGATTGACTGATCAATCAATACCAAAGTAGAAGTGATTGGAGCCAATTGTGTTTGAATATCCTCCTCGTCATCAGATGGGGGCCACTCCAAGGCCAAGGTTTCATCAAGGTCCCCGTTGGTAGGCTGAGCATCCCCAGCCAAGTCCTCGGCATCAATGGAATTGGATTTTTGGGCATCGAAAGCAGCTAGGGGGGTGATGTTGGCCTTCTTTCCAAAGATTTCATCCATTTTAATATAAAAAGGACAAATGGAGTCCAACTTATCAACAACCAAGTTGATTCCTTTGGCTTTGTCCAAGTCGGTGATACCAAAGCCAGTGGAGATAGACATGGAGTGGGCCTTTTTGTACTTGGCTCAATAGTTTTTGAACCGCTCCCTCATCTGTTTGGATGACAGATCCAGCCTACCTTTTGTTTTTTTCTTGAGTTCATTGGCCATCAGGAGATAAACATTGACCTTAGAGGATTGAGGTCGGCCAAAACGTGTTTTGTTGTCGGATCCAAAGCAGGCATTGTAGTTGGAGGGAATTTTCAGCCAGTTTACCAGGATGATGTGATCAGCTCTCTTGAGATGACTTGAGCCCTTGGAAGCTGATGGGGGAGGATTGTTTGTTTTGGAGTTCCTTGGTGATGTTCTCTTGGGTGTGTTGGACTTGTGGGGGGAGGTTCGCTGAGGGGCCATTTGAAAGAGTTTGGGCTACGCAAGTGATGAGAGCAATAAAGTGATGAGAGTGGTGAAGTTTTGAGAGCAATAAAGTGGATGAGAGTGATCAAGTGATGAGAGCGGTTCAGTGATGAGAGTGATGAAGTTTTGAGAGCAATGAAGTGGATGAGAGTGATCAAGTGATGAGAGCAATAAAGTGATGAGAGTGGTCAATAAATTTTATGATGAGGGTGGGGGTAAATCATTTTCCGATCAGGTCGGAGGTAGAAGGAGGTGGGAAGACAGGGGTGTATGACGCGGACAGGTGGTGGAAGCATTTAAATACTTTATTTGAAAAAACCCACTGATTTCAGGTTAACTTTGACACGTCTGGTCTGAAATAAGTGGGTTTTTTTGATTTTTAATGGCGGATTTGGGTTGAAACCCGCCATTAAAAAATGGCAGGTTTGGTTAACTTTGATACCCCCTATTATGTATTAAATAATTTGAGTAAAGTCATGATATTAATTTTACTCCTTATTTTTGAATTTCAGTTGATTTACTAAAATAATTACTTAAAAATATAATTCATGGGTATTCATGTCATATTTTTAAATGTTAAGTCTTTTTAGTATGTCATAAAAATGGTTATGTCTAGAAATTCTCATAATATCATATCAAATTATTTCAATATATTTTTGGAAGTAGTCATTATCTTATTTTTGACATTTTTGGTACTTTGAATGATATTTAATAAAAAATACTAATAAAGGCTGAAAAGGTATTTTTACACAATTTTATGTATTTTTAGACTATCTACTATTCACAGGAACATTTATTACATATGTAGAATGTTCCTGTGTAGGTTGTAGCATGTTTATGCAGTACCTAGGTTTCTCAGGCCGCCTGTCACTTTTTCAACCCGTAGTCCCACAGCTGCGTACTTGTCAGAGGCCCGGGGATGCGTACATGGCTTTGACAGGGTGACAATGCTGTAGCTCAGCCGCGCGTGGGTGTATTGGCTGCCGCGGCTGTGTGCGGGAATTGTGACAGAACACAGTTCCGTCTGTAACTCCTAAAATATACACAACACCTCAATTCTGACTGAATTTTAGGTGTGAAACCTATACGTGAAAATACATGTGAAACATTTAATTGGCCAAAAAGTTCAATAGTGGTGCCGTGGTATTTTGGTCTTTCTTTCTTTAATTATTTAAAAATATAAGGAGTTGGATTTCAAGGATGGGGTCAGTTAGTAACCCTACCAAATTTTGGGTGGAGAAACCTATTCAGGGTTTTCCTACTCCTTCCAAGGTTAAATTTATTATTATTATTTTTATGTTATTTCTGTTACTTTTGCAGCTTGCTCTGTAATAGTAGCAAGCTGACACTCAAAGCTGACGTTGGAGTCCCCATGATCATCAAAAGTAATAGGAATCTCAAGTTCACTTCTGAATTTTGGAGGCATCTCCATGACATTTTAGGCACTACCTTAGCCTTCTCTACAGCTTATCACCCCCAGAAAAATGGATTAGCTGAAAGAATGATTCAGACCTTAGAAGAAATGCTCAGAAGGTTCTGTTCCTTTGGTCTAGAATACAAAAATACTGATGGGTATTTCCATGATTGAGTTAGCCTTTTACCTGCCTTCAAAATGGCCCACAACAGAAGCAAGCATTCTACCACCGAAGAAGCACTCTATGTACTAGAAAGAGGATGGATTCCCAAACTACCCAAGGATAACCTGAACCATCAGCTAACCAATATTCACCCCACATCACCTGACTTTAAGAAAATGATAGATATAGCCAAAAAACACGCTGCTAAATGTGTTCAAGAAGCTGTTGAATATAAGCAGAAAAGATGGGATAAAAGCCAAAAAGAACCTTATTTCAAGATTGGTGAACGAGTCTTAGTCTCTACTACCAACTTTACCAACTTAGCTGGGAACAGGAAACTCAGACCTTCATTTGTTGGACCATTGACTATCAATAAAGGCCATGGAAATAATGCAGTAGAAGTCATTCTTAGTGATGAAATTTACAGAAAGCACCCAGTGTTTTCAGTAAGTCTTATCAAAAACTACCATCCCAGGGAAGGAGAACAAACTCTGTTACCAGCAATACCTTTTGCAGAAGAAAATGAGAAAGACAAAGGAAAAATAGGAAAAATTCTTAAAGGCAAGAAGGAAAGAATAAATGGCAAAGATGTCAGCCTCTACCTAGTCGGATACAAGGGAGAATCCACTGACCAAGATGAATGGTTACCTGAAAACAAAATTCCTGATGGAACTATCCACTTAAGAAAGTACAGGGCTAACAAAAGACACTGAACCCCAAATATCTTTTTCAGATAAAGACATATCTTGGAGTGGGGGAATGTCAGCTTGCTAGTTGACAAGAGCAACATTTCAAAGCAGATAAAAAACAGAAAAAAAATAACAAAATTAGAAGGAGTGGTAAATCCATATATATTATTGCAGAAATGGATTCCCAACCCAAAAAAAGGTAGGGTCACTTGCTGACACCACCCTTGAATTCCAACTCCTTATATTTTTAAATAATTCTAGAAGGAAAAGACTAATACACCATGACACCCCTATGCCACCTTTTTTTTGTCCATTCTAATATTTCAAACACAATGCCACCTATAGGTTTCACACCTAAAATTCAGTCCGAATTGAGGTGTTTTGTATATTTTAGGATTTACAGGCGGATTTGTGTTATGACACAATTCCCGCGCGCATCCCTGCATTCATATAGCAAGGGTACACACAACTGACACCCAGTATGTAGGCGCATGTCAAGAAACACACATGCAAAATGAATGATGATGGATTCCTGCATGCAGCTGTCAAGCCTGCGCACATCAACATCAGTCGTGCTAATTCCAACAGCCAGGTACCACAGGAACATGCTACAACTTGCATGCATATATCATGCAGATGTAACAAGTTGAATGACAGATAGGGAGATTTTTGAAACCTAAGAAAATTGAATGAAAATATTAAAATAAAAAGATTAAAGCAAACCAATTTTGAGAAAAAATAATGAAGGTTTTCACGTAAATGAGATTGCCAAATCTTTATGAACCATGAAACACACCAAGAAATCTACCAAATATTTTTTAAAAACGACCAACATGGGCAGAAAATGGGGTAGAATCTACAAATACCCAGATGTAACCATGCCACTCAAAAGAAATTAATACAAAATAAGGAAATATGTCTGAACCACAGAAATAACAGATTAACATTTAAATACCTTCTGAAAAATTATTTCACATAGAAATATGAAAAAAGCAAGGCTAGCCAGTTGACAGCACCAAGACTACATGCCAAAATAGCCCTGGTTAGCCTTCCAGCCTCAGAACTCAAGCACAACCCTCTCTACGTGCCCTGAGAAGATCTTATTACCCCAGAAAAGTATATAAACAACACCTTTTTAGATGGTTTAAAACCCAGTAATTTTTAAGTAATCAATGCAGACCCCTTGCCATACGTTATCAAGTGTTTATTCAAGATAAAAGATTGATTTTGTGGCCTCAGTCTGATAGTATAATTATTAATTCTAAACCAATTGTTAATTTCATTGAAGAATATCAGCAAGAACCCCAAAAATTATCCTGGGACCCTTTCAACTGTAAATTTCTGCAAGTTTCTTTGATTGTCTGTTTAAATTAGTAAGTCATCTCCTCCTTGCCTCCAGGAATAAGTGCTGTGTGCCAGCCAGTACACCCAATCCCCTTGAGTAAACCCCTTTTGAGTAATCACTTAGGACCTCATTGTCCCAAGGTCTTTGCATGATTCAAAAGAGCCCCTTGAAGAGAGGTTGTTATCCAATAAAGATCCTCTGTTTGCATAAACTTTGGCCTCTCTTGAAAAATATATTTAAATCAACTTAACCTAACCAAACGACTCAAACTTTGCACTTGCTCCTAAATCAACCATTTCAGCATTTTACCTAATTTTCTTGGGATTATCATTATTCCAACACCAATATCAGTTGCTGTAGCTAAAGGACAGAAAAGTTTCTTGTATCAGTAAGCTGAAATTACCCGTCATTCAGGAGGAAATTTTTGCAACTTCTGTACCATTGAAAGTCTGAGATAAATGACATTGAGCCTTTCAATTGGGCCCCAAGAAATTTATCAGAGCACAAAATTCAAGTAATTTCATGGTTACATGCAACTCAATCACACAGATATCATCTCTTCAAATACAATGGTGTCTGTAACCCAATATTTGAAGAAATCCTTTATTGTGATTCAACAAAAATGGCCAACCTTGACATAATGGAAAATATGATTCTTGGAGCCTTGAAAGATCATGCTGTTACATAATTAAAACTTCCAAAATCCTCTTGGAAACAGATACAGAAAAAGGCACCAGACTAATCAGATGATTAATCATATTATGATTGAGATGAAAGTGGAGACAATGAAGATCCGTGTGAAAAAAAAATTGATTCTAGAGAATTGTGTTACTTGAAAAGAGATGCCCAGCAAGATATTCAAAATATACAAAAATACAAAGGAAAATGGAGAGAACAAACTCTGGCTCAAACTAATGAAGAATTCATGTGGGCATCTTCTTCATTCTATGATTAGATTCTTTACCTGTTTCATTTTTTGATCCAAGCACTAGTGATATCCCCAAGCAAAGCCCTCCAATTTTATCAAAATTCTAGTTTGATTCTTTTCTGCTGAAAAAACTTCAAAAAGTCATCAAGATTTCCCTAATCCCATCTGATTGAACAAGAGTACTAAAATACCTTGGAGAAACAATCCATGGAAGTCTTAAGGCTGCAGAGTGGTCTCTTCTTTATAAAGTCTAAATTCAAAATTTCATCATTGCAGTGCAATTTGAAGAATGTCCATTCCAAGAAACAGTTGTTTAAAAGACCTTCCATTTAGTGACTTGATTTAAAAATGGCAGTAGTTGGAATACCAGCTCCCAAAATGGTTCTGATTTCACCAGGAAATGGTAAAAAAAAACCCACCTTTGTAGTAAACTCTTTCCAGAGAAAAATCAAAAGCCAAATCAGCATCTTGCATCCCATATCCCTGAGATTTTACAAAGGTGGGGGCCTGGCCCCACATGTGCTACCTGGGCTTATGAGTGCTTGAATGGGCAATTTTCCAAGTTAAAAAGCAACAATGTATTTTGGTGTGTGAATTTTTTTCAATAAAAGATATACAGAATACAAAAATGCTGACTATGATTTACATTAAACTCAGATGAAGTACCACTTACTATAGCTCAAATGTTCTGCAGAATTTGAAATTTAAAGTCCCTGATAAACTCACCAGGTGCACCACCAGAGATAACTCAAATTTCAAGAATCCTTGAATGATCCCCCAGGTCAAATTCAATCCCAAACCTAAATCCTTTCCATGCAAATCCAGAATCTTATTAAAAATTCCTCAACTATCACAGGAATTCTATCTCTTCTACAAATTGGCAGTATTTCAATCAAATAAAAAGCTCTAATAAATAAAAAATTGTTACTTTCTCACCATGGTGGAAATATCAGAATCATATACATTTAAATAAAATGGCATTATCAATAACAGAATTAAATTCTGGAAACATTAATTTGTCATATAATCTGTGTAAAGTCTCCTTCTTGGGTCAGATAAAAACCATATTCAGTGTGGTGGATCCATATGGGAGCATACCAGGTTACATTGTGGAAGTGACTCCATTTAAAATTAAAAGGGATTTTTTAGTTGATTGGAAGCATCTCAATGTTTACAACGATAAAAATGGGATTGAACAAAAAATAATTTCTTGGGATGCTGTTTATAACCGGTGTGCATATTTCTCTTAAAATTGAATAATACTAGTAACAAGAATTATATCTTCCTGAAAGTGAAATTTAAAAATTATGGAATATTCCAAGTGTTATGAATTGTTTATATTTTTTTTATTTGAATTATTTTTGGAGTTAATTCCAATTAAATGTATCAACCATTAACTGTAGATAGAACAGAAATTTCATGTGAGAAGGAATTTTATGAATGATGAGGATAAATTTTGCTCAAAAAATTCTTTTATTTCATTTCCAAAAATTTTCAGGGATTATCCTTAAAGGTAGAAAATGGAAACTTGTGGGAAATCAGGGAGAAATAAGGGAGATATAAGGGAGACATCAGGAAGAAATCAGGAAAAAATCAGGGATTAAAAAACTGGAAAACACATGGAATCAGGGAGTGAGTAAAATAGAAGCCTTGGGGAATACCAATTGAAATCATGAGTAAGACAAGAAGAAAAGAAGGATAAAGCTAGGATATCAAATGGTGAAAAAGAATGGAATGAAATCAGAAACAGAAGTGAATAATTGGAGAAATTGTGAAGCAACTAATTGTAAACTGAGGATAAGCTGTGTTTCCAAATGATGGAAACATTCTAGAAATCCATTGGATGCAACCAACTGACCCAAAGGATTTGATTTCACTGGTTGACCAGATCCACCAGATTTTTCCTGGTGAACCAGGACTCCTTCAAGACCTTTTTCATCAAATTTCCATCCTTTCTGGATGGGGTTGATCAGATAGATTACAGACAAGCCTAGGATTTATAAATAATCAGTGGGAAGACTCTTACCAAACATGAGCTCCCAGGGAGATAGTTGATTACCTTCTTGTGGAACTTGGTTGAGCATAAAGCAGCAACTCCAAGTTACAATGTGCCAGAAATTCTTAGCTAATCAAGATGATGATGAAGTGGCTCAAGAGTATTCTATGATGGTCCCAATGGCCCTTTCTGCTTGACCATTATTTTGAGAATAATAATGTTCTAAAGTTAGAAGTTTGATATGTTTCTCCTTGGCAAAGTCTTTGAGAGTGGAGTTGGTAAATTTGGCACCCTTATGGGAGAAGATTTTGAATTGATAGTAGTTTAATCATCTATATTCAGTCTCTAGAATTTTGATGATAACTTCAGGAGTCTTGTCTTTGGATGTTAGAGTAAAAGCCGCTAAGTAGCCAGTGAGGGTTTCAACCAGAGTGAGTAAATATTGGTGGCCAACTTTAGATTGGTGACTTATTGGGCCAACCAGATCAAGGTGAATTTGATCTAAAGGTTTAAAAGAAGGTGTGGAGGAGCTGGTGAATTGATATCTGGTTATCTTTCTTTTTACACAGCTGTTGCATTGAAAACAGTGAAGCTCCTTGCTAGAGTAGGCATTCTTTATCAGGGGCTTGAGAGGAGAGATAGAGGAGTGTTGGTACATCTTGTGAAATTCAAGTAAAGAAAAAGAAGGGGTACCGGATTGGTTGGAGAGGTTAATTACTTGATGCTGGCCAGTTGATTGGGGTTTTTAAATAATAAATAGTTTGTCTTGGATTAGGCCCTTCAATAAACGTTTTTTGCCACAAGTAACAGTGAATTTGTTGCGCACTTGAGGGAGATCACAGCCATTCTTGGACAGGAGACCGGGGCTGATAAGGTTGACAACTACATCTGGGATATATATGCAGTCTTCAAGAGTGATTACTGAGTTTTTCCATTCTAATTTGACCGTTCCCTTCCCGCATATCTTAATATTGGCTTCTAGCTTTCCAGTTTTTATTTCTTCTGGTTCATCCTGAAGCTTGATAGAAGATAAGAACTTCAGATTTTTTAAAATGTGGACATTAGCTCCCAAGTCTAGGAGAAGATTGGGGTTGTTGTCTGCATTGATCCATGGAGTTAACAATGCATGATAATTGATTGTTTGGTTCTTTCTGGTTTTATTTTTCCAATCATTCTGTTGTTTGATCCACCACTCCGGTGAAATCTGGGGATGTAAGTGGAAGCACAAGGATTTGGAGTGGGGGGCATTAGGATTGTGGTATCCCTCTCAAAATTTCATCCTAGTCTTCTTCTCATCCTTATTTTTCCTAGACTTGGTAACCACCAGCAAGACGTCCGTTGAGGGTTTGCTGACATTGGATTGTGCCTTCCTCTAGTTGTTGTATTGAGTGAGATGATTGAATACAACATCCATTGTCAGATGCTTCTCTACGTGCATTATTTGTTGTTTGATTTTTTCAAGGATTGGGGGAAATTTGAAGAGTAACAGATACGCAAGCATATCTTTATGTAATTTGATTCCCACGTCAGTCATCCTTGTGATGGCCTTTTGAATTTCAGTAATGAATTGCTAAATGGTATTCTCATTGAAGGCTGAGTGAAGAAAATGGTTGAAGACCCTCTCTTTGTTTGCTGTCTCTGATGAGGCAAATTTCTGGGTGATCTGAGCCCATAAGAGTTTCAACAAGGTTAAATTAGAAGTATTGACAATGTTGGCCTGGTTTGTGCTGTCAAATTTGGATAGGATAATTTATTTAATTTCTCTGTTTTGTTTAGAGGATATTGGACCAGAGTTTTGAGTAATGGCATCCTTAATATACTTGAGATTGAATAACATCAGCATCTTGTTGCGCCATATAGAATAGTTTTCTTCAATCAAGGGAGGTATGGCGTCAATGGATGCTTTAAGAGCCACCTGGTGAAAAAAGTCAGCCTCCCCTGCTGGTTTGTTCATGATTTTTTTGGCTAGTTTAGTTTGCAGTATTTTGACTTTTAAACGTGATAAGATAGAGCTATATTTTGATTAAGAATCAGTATCCTGAACAGAAAAATGAAATGAAATGTGAAGTTAGAAAACATCAGGAAACAGGGACAGGTCATCCTACAGCTTAGACCATTTGAATGAGTATGGAGTGGTGGTTCCAAGCAAGGTGGAGGATTATTGAAATCTTGAGATAGATATTGGGAGAAGACAGACTAAACAGTGATCAAGAGGAGATAGGACAGACTGGATAGACTCAAGAGTCAGGTTATATTTGTTGAGGAGATTCAGAAGGTCAAGGTCTTATCAGGAAGGGACATATGATTGTAGAACATTAAATGAGGTGTTGATTGAGACTTGAAGTGTTTGGTAGAGATGTCAAGAGGTAGAAGGAACACATAAGAATAGAGAGAGATGAGGACTCAAAAGAAGTGAAGAAAAAGGAACTAAGAGAACTTCCAGAAAAATAGGAGAGAGATAAGGTAGGAACGGCATAAAATGATGACAAGAGGAGAGAAGGAACAACATTTGGGGCCCCCACTACGGGTTGAAAGTGAGCCCATGTGGAGAGAGGGGTACAGGAACTTAACAAGTAACTATGGGACCTTGGATCAACATTTTTGATTGATAAGAAGTTTTCTTGATGGAAGATGGGGACCCAGTCCACAATTCCAAGATCAGAAACTGGAAATTAACTAAAAAAATCTAAAATAATTTTGACAGCTAAATCACTCAACCTCAACCCAATTGAAATTTTTTGGAAATTATCAAAAAAGAATATTCAAAACTTTATCAACCCAAATTTGATCCCTGAAATGTAACACGCCCTCCAAAGTTCCTGTTGAAAGTTTCCATGTGAAACTCTCCACAACCAAATCAACCCAAAACCTGGTTGCATGCAAGCTTAAGTGAATGCTAATGGTAGCTCTCACCAATGGTGGAACTAAGTTTTTTTTTTATTATTATTTTTCTGTTTTTCTTATCCCTCATCATCTTAATTTCATTTTTTTTCATCCCAAATCAACAAGAAGCTTTGGTGAGCATCAAGTGAAACTTGCTTGGACACCAAGTTTTAACACCAAAAAGCCCAAACCAATCAAATCCACTGCTTTCCCAATAATTTCCACTGGGTGCCCAACCAATTAGGGCTTTTTGCACAACAATTAAATCTTTTCCAGGAAACAAGATTACCTGGAAAGACCTTATGAATTGTGCTTTACCAAAAATTGTGTGACTGGGACCCAATTAATCACAAGCATTTCTATTTTATTTAATTTTATTGGTTATCTCTAGATGGAAAAATTGGTATTAATTAAAGTATTCAATTTATTTATCATATCAATTTGAATTTTTAATTTGTTTGATAATCTCAAAAGATGAAAATATAATGCAAATAAAAAATAAAAGAAAGGCCTAGTTTGCCTCATATATGATTGTAGAACCAAAAAAATGAAACAATTGTACCATCAAAATTTATAAAATACACAGCAGAAAAATTGATAATGGTTATAATAAAAGATAATTTTAATAGAAATATTTAGTGGTTCTACCATTTAGATAAGTCACTATTATCCTTTATTACTTCTTTGATGCATTCAGGAATTGATTTGAATGGATTGATGAGTTTTTATTGAGGAAGATTGTCCCAGGCACTTTGGAGTGTTTATTCAATCTCTGGGATTGTATTTAGTTTATACAATGACTGAATATTATTTTATAACCTCAATAGAAGCTGTGAAAATTATTGTATTTATTTGATTGAGATAGACAGAAGAATTCTTTTAATACTTTTGGAGAAGTTCCATTCTTCACTAATTTTTTGCCTTATTTACAAGGCTTCACAAGGGCTGCTGGCGTGCAAGAAGGGCTTGGCACATGGGGTACTCTAAGTCAAAGTAGGCTTGGGGGAAAGGTTACTGGAGGAGGCTAGCAGGAGAAGAGTAAGATTGATTTGGAAAGGTGCTGATGACACTTGCTTGGATGAGTTCCTAGTAAGAATTAGCAAACTGATTTCTTGGGGAGCCATCAGGAAAGAGGGAGAGGAGGTCTGTTTAAATAGACAAGAGGATGGAAATACAACACAGGTACAAGTGATTGGGGCTCAGACTACATATGTGATGACAAGGGAGAATTCAAGGTAACAGAGAGAGCTAATCAGGTATGCTACTAAATTGGGATAGTCTGCTTACTAAATTGGGGCTAGGCTACAGGTCTGGCTGTCTAAGTTGGGAATGTACAGTGAGAGTATGTACAGTGTACATAAAGTTCATGACACTATGTACTAAGTAGAGAGATTATGTGATACAATCTGCAAGAGGATGTACATAAGGATTCCCAAAGGATATACCATGATGAAGTGCAGGTTAGAAAGAGTGAAGATGGTTAGAGGATATGCAGAACCTCAGAGATTAAGTATGTGAAGGCCTAAGGATTCTATATGTATGATGTATGAGGTTAGAATATATGTAGATAGGTGAGGAATGAAGATCCTGAGAATGTGTAGTTGAAGGAGATATACTGAGAAATTCTCCAGGGCCCTGAGGTTGAAGTTCCTTGGCAAGTAGATTGGAACTGAGGTTAGACTGAGTTAGGTTTCAGTATGACACTGGAGCCCCATCTTACATTAAAATAAATTGGATTTGCTGAATTTACTGATCCAGGGGCCCAGAGTTCCTTTTTAAACAGAGTCAATGAAATTACTTGCATTTCATTGTTTTGATGAAATGATAATTATGAGTTGGGGAGAGGGTGCTCTGGCCAATGAAAGAGTCCCAAACCATGATGGAAGACCTCCCACTCTCAAATGTGGAGGCCAAGCATTTGTATTTGAAATTCCCTTGAGGATTTACCCACACCATTAATTTACGTAAGGCCTTTCCAATTCAAAAGCTGGATTGATCTGTCCAAATGAACCTCTTCCATTTTTATGGGGTTCAGTTTGTTTCTTTGCAAGCAAAGATGAGTAAGTTTTTGATTATTGATCTTAAGTTAGAAAGGGATTCTTGGCAACCACCCTCAAATAAGATCCTATTTCATGGGCTTTTTATCAAATTTTTTGAGTCAATAAATCTTTTGAGATGGAATTTTGGATCTTGTTGGCACTAAAATTAAAATGGTTCTTGATGATTTGGCCCCACTCCCAAAGATTGGAAATGGTTAGTTTTTGAGTTTTCCCCAGTTGTTTTGCAGATTTGATGGTACCTTGGACTCCTAAACCTCAACCCAACTTCAATCCCCAAGGCACTGCTTCATATACCCCAAAAATCCTGGCCTTAATTTCATTGGATTAGTTTTTTTATCTATAAAAAAAATGGAGGGAAAAAAATAAAAAATTAGTCAAAATAGATGAAAAAGAAATGAGAAAAAAAATTACAAAAGTCATCCTTCAAGGCAATTGAAAGAGGTGACGGTGAATGATGGAAGGGGGATGGATGAGAAGTGACCAATGTGCTTAAGAGAGGGTGGTCAAGCCCAGCTTTTGAATGAAGTTGTGCAACAATGTGTCATACTGACACCAAACTCAGTCAAACCTCAGTATAACCTCAGCAAACCCAGTCTAACCCTCAGGCCTGATCTACTTTCAAAGGAACTTCAACCTCAGGGCTCAGGGGACTTACATCAATATGTCTCCAGTAACTATGTACCTCAGGATCTTCATGCAGTACATATCTACATATAGTCTAACCTCATACTATACACAGATAGACTCCATAGGCTTGCACATACTCAATCTCCCAGGTTCTACTCTACCTCTCTGTCTAACCCATACCTCTGTGGGTTACCTCTCTTTCTAACCCATACCTCTGTGGGTTATCTCTCCGTCTAACCCATACCTCTGCGGGTTATCTCTCTGTCTAACCCATACCTCCTCTGTGTGGTTTATCCCTTGGGAATCCTTATGTACATCCTCTTGCAGATTGTATTACATACTCTCTCTACTTAGTACATAGTGTCATGACCCCCATGTACACTGTACATCCTTCAACTGTACTCTCCCAACTTAGACAGCTCAGACCTGGAACCTTGCCCAATGTAGAAGCAGCCTAACCTAATGTAGTAGCATACCTGATCAGCCCTCTCTGTTACCTAGACTGTTCCCATGACATCATATGTATAGTCTGGGCCCCAATCACTTGTAACTCTGTTGTAATTCCAACCTCTTGTCTATTTAAACAGGCCTCCTCTTCCCTCTTCCTGATGGTTCCCCAAGAAATCAGTTTACTGCTTCTTACTAGGAGATCTTTCCCAGCAAGTGTCATTCATCACTCTTCAACCCAATCCTCCTCTGCTCCTTGTAGACTCTTTCAGTAAACTTGCCCCCAAGCCTACTGTGGGCAGGGACCCCTCTGTGCCAAGCCCTGCTTGCATGTCAGCAGCCCTTGTGACATTAAACTGATTTTTTCCCCAATAACCCCTTCTCCACCAACCACACTCCCTATCCCTTTTACTACAGCATCAAATCTTGCTATTGAGTTGTGGCAATTTTTGTTTGCTTTATTTCTGTCCCAACCTTGAACTTGGCTATTTGATTTGTGGCCATTTTCATTGCTTCCCTTACCTTATTGTCAAACCTACTCAAAAGACCCAGCTCTCCATCCTCTAAGTATCACTTTGACGCTTTGACGCTTTCAAGCTTCAACGTTTTGACACTTTGATGCTTCAACGCTTCAACACTTTGACACTTCGACACTTTGACACTTTGACACTTCAACGCTTTGACACTTAGACAAGGTATAGCAACCAGTATTTGACTGTCCCCTAAAGGTAATCAGAGGAAGAAAAATTCTTTTTTTTTCTTTTTAATCATTTTATTCTTGTTCCAAGGTGAAGAAAAACTTTTGGGTAACTAATTATTCTTAAAATCAAGAATGCCCCCACAACGTGCTCTCTTTTTTCAGATTTCTATCCCAGCAGTCACCCGTAGCTCCAGGGGGAGAGGTGCCACTGAACCTACTGACCATTCTACCCCTAGATCTTGTGGAACAGGTAGGACTTTTTCTAACTTGGCTGCACCAGTGGTTACCACTTCCACTCCTATGGATACAGGTTTATTGGAACCTATTCCCCAAGTATCCCTTTCTACTATTCCTTCTTCTGAAAATGCTAGCCTCCACAGAGTAACAGGTCAGTTTCCAAGCCCAGGTTACCATGGTTTGGACTCTCCTGTCTATGAGACAAGCATGGTCTCAATCCCAGGAGAAGGTGAGGAAGATGAAGAGGATGAGGAATCAGGATTTGATTCCAGAATCTTGAGTGGCCTGGGTTCACCATCCCCAGAGGGTAATCCTAGTCAAACTTCTAATGCAAGAGCAGTTCCTTCACCTTCCCCACACACCAACCTTCCTTCCACCACTCAGGTTACTTCAACTGACCCTGCCCTGCTGGCCATTCTTCAGCAAATGACCACTACAATGACTCATCTTTCTAAACCTGCTGACCATGGACCCTCTGCTAACTTTAAATCTCCATCTATCAATGCCCCAGATAAATTTGATGGAACTAACCCAACCAAGCTTAGACCTTTCCTTCAAGCTTGTGAACTCATTTTTGCAAATAATGAGAGAGTTTTTGCTAATGAAAGAAGGAAAGTATTTTTTATAGTCTCTTACCTTTCAGGAAATGCCAGTCGATGGATCCAACCCTATCTTGCTCACATTGGTAATCATGAGCCAGATTTCATACTTAACTCCTGGCTTCTATTCACTCAACAGCTTCATACCCTTTTTGGGGATCGTCTGGAAATCCAGCGTGCTTAGAAGGAGCTAACCCTTCTTAGGATGAAAGACAGTGGTTATGCTACTAACTATATCACTGAATTCAGGACACTTATGACCAAGGTCTCTGGATGGGGTGATAAAGCCTTTTTCTTTCATTTTAGACAGGGTCTCCCAGCCAGATTACTGGACCAACTAGCTGGTTATGATGGACCTCAAGAAACCTTGCAAGACCTAATGGATATTGTTCTTAAGTATGACACTTGTTACCATGAAAGGATCTGTGAGAAGTCCTTAACTCTCTCTCAGACCTCATGACCTGGACCCAGTCTTCCCAATCCTCAGAATTCTTGACAGACCAGCCAACCAGGTAGGTTTAAGGTGAAGGCAAAGACAACCCCTACTAATTCTACTCCAACCTATGTTCCCAATCCCAATGTGGGAGAGGATAGACACCTCAAGGCTGAAGAAAAAGCTAGGAGAAAAAGAGAGGGTTTGTGTAACTACTGTGGAGGAACTCACAAAATTAGCCTCTGCAGGAAATGTCCAGATTTTAAGCCTGACCAGAAGCCCAATCCTATGAAACCCAAACAGGGAAAAGACTAGGTGATGGAAATGTTGTACTCCTTGACCATCACCCTCCCAATATTTGAGTACAAACTTTGGAAAGTAAAGACTCTAACCCTCCTTCTAAAGACTTACGTTTTGTTTGCTTGTCCAATAACCAGGCTTACAGTGTACTTGTTGACTCTGGAGCAACTCAATCTGTTATTTCTGTTGGGTTCACTGAGGAGACACAGAGGAGTGAGCAGAAAGAAGGATGAATTTTATTCAGTCACAGGAGAAAGCAAAAAAAAAAGAATAAAAAGAAACAGATAATGCAGAAAATAAGTCTTACCTGAGGAGACGCAGAGGAGTGAGCAGAAAGAAGGATGGAGAAGAAAAACTTCTGTCTGACTTGTCCTCCGTCCTCAGGTAGTGGTGGTTGACAAGATATCACAGATTGTGTGACATGAGCAGTGAAAATGACATATGAGTGCGGATGAAACATAGACTGAGACAAGTATGAGTGAGAGCGTGTGACAGACGTGTGAAGCACACCTTTACGTTGATATGTCTGATGGTTGAGTCATGAAGAAACTGATATGAGGAGAAGGAAGTAGAATAAGAAAAGAAAAGAAAAACAGAGGTAGAAACAGTATGGTATAACTGGGACCTGTTGGGTGGCATCAGACTTAAGTGCTCCAACACCCCCCCATGCTTAGCACGTCATACTAAGCCAAAAAGAGAGCAGTGTCTATGAAGCATGACCCTGGGGAGAGGCTTTGTGAGCATATCAGCAAGCATGTCAGCGGTGGGAATGTGTTGAACCTTAAAAAGAGACCGGTTGACGCATTTGCGAATGAAATGATGCCTTGCGTCAATATGCTTTGTTCGAGAGTGGTGGAGTGGATTTTTTGCCAGGGCTTCAGCAACGCTGTTGTCAACAAAAAGAAAAACTGGTGAGGAATCCCGAAAGCGGAGCTCGGACAGCAGATTGCGTACCCACAGGCCTTCCTTACAGGCGTCAGACAGAGCCTTGTACTCAGCCTTGGTTCTGGAGAGGGAGACCGTGGGCTGCTTTTTTGATTTCCAGGAGATGGTTCCTGATCCAAGCTGATAGGCGTATCCGGAGGTGGATCTCCTGTCAACGCAGTCTTCAGCCCAGTCAGAGTCTGTATATCCAATGAGATCAAGGGACTGGCCTCCAAGGACAAGTCGCAGATTGGAAGAGGTCTTGAGATATTTCAGGATCTGGATTGCGGCGCGCCAGTGATCAAGTGAGGGGTCCTGAAGAAATTGAGAGAGCCGGTTGACCGCAAAAGCAACATCAGGGCGCGTGCATTGGGAGACCCAAAGCAAGGAACCAATGAGTTGGTTGTATTCGGGCGGGGCTTTAGGGGATTCTGGAGTCCACTTCCGGAGAAATTTGAAGGAAGTTGCGGTTGGAGACCAAACGGTTTTTAACTGAGTTGAGGGCAGGAAGCGGTTGTAGGCAGATTCGATGTAGTGGGACTGGCCAATGGAGACAGTCTTAGCTTTCCGGTCGCGCTGGACGGATAGTGACAGAAATAGATGGAGATCCTCGTCCAAGCCAACCTTGAACTTACCGCTGATGCCAGTGACAAAACTTTTAACAAAACTGGGCGTCCCCACAATGGCGAGGTCATCAACATGAGCAGCAACTACTCCTTTGAGAACCCCACCGCCGAGCTTGTAATAGAGAGACGGGTCATACAAGGACTGTGATAGGCCAAGAGAGACCATCGCCAAGCTCAGCTCAAGGTTCCACTGGCAAGGGGATTGGCGTAGTCCATAGATCGCGCGTTTTAGAGACTCCTGAGGGATTATGTAAATGATTTAGCAAATAGCTTGCTGGCAGTCCTTGAAGGGGAATTTAGTATTACTTCTACTCCTTCAGAGTATTAGTAACACTAAGAGTGGTTTTGAATTGCCTGCACTTCTAGTACTATAGTAAGTCTGCACAATAATTTATTTAAATTAATGGCTGGTTTCTTTGAGACTTAGTATAGGTCTCAGATCAGACCTTGATTGGTTATTAATTTTTATTGGTAGGGTTGTTGAAGAATGGACCATATGTATTGGCTTATTGGTTAGTGGTTGATCAGATATGTGTGATCTTAACCAATATCCCAATGTTAAAGGGTTCAAGGGTTCTATCAAAGGGGTGGTTCAGGAGAGGAACCAAGGATGGGTTTACCCACAGGGGGCTGGGTAGAGGAAAAAAAGTTTGGTAATCCCTTTTTGGTTGTGCTCTCTTTCTTTCTAAGGGTAATTATTGAGTAATGGGTGGTTTACTTTAATTTGGTGCTGAATAGCTCAGGTCACAGAAGGACCCTTATTCAAAGCACCTAATGGGGTGGTTTCAATGGTTGATGAGGTTATAAAATTGGTCTTTGATTTCACTTTTTCTTTATTGTTACACTGACAATCTCCTTTTTTTTTTATATCTGGGTAGGACCACAGATGATTGGGTGGTAATTGGATGATGATTAGTTGATGAGTGGGTGGAGCTCCTTGATGGTGGATGATGATGATGGATACAACCTGGATAGGGCAGAGAGGCCCTCCTTAAATAAAAAATCTGGTCCTCAGGGGATGCTCAGGGCTGCCCCTGAGGGTGCCCTGGGGCTTCTCCTGTTACAGTGGGATACAGGTACATGAGACATTTTAGCTGGTTGGGAAAATCTAATACAGTTACATGAGGCATTTTCTGCTGGTTGGGAAAATCTAATACAGTTACATGAGGCATTTCTGCTGGTTGGAAAGAGGTTGTACTGGGGTTTCATGCAGGCACTTGCCTACATTAATTGCTGTGTAGTGCTGGGTTGAATTTGTGCTGTGGTGAACTGGTACTGGTGGGTTGTTTGGATCTACATGGTCCTAGCTGCCTGCATATATTGCTGGGTAGTCCTGTGGTATTTTCACTGGTGGTTGTTTGGTTACACATGGCCCAGACTGCCTGCATACATTGCTGGGTAGTCCTGTGGTGCCTGTACTGGTGGTTGTTTGGATCTACATGGCCCTAGCTGCTTGCATATATTGCTGGGTAGTCCTGTGGTATTTGTACTGGTGGTTTTTTGGTTACACATGGCCCCAGACTGCCTGCATACATTGCTGGGTAGTGCTGTGGTGCCTGTACTGGTGGTTGTTTGGATCTACATGGCCCAGACTGCCTGCATACATTGCTGGGTAGTCCTGTGGTGCCTTGTACTGCTGGGTGTTTGGTTACACATGCTACTGGCTGCATAAATTGCTCTGTGGTGCTGAGGGTTGTTGGAACTGGTAGTTTATTTGGTATCACATGCTACTGGCTGTATGTACTGGTGGTTGTTTGGTTACACATGGCCCAGACTGCCTGCATACATTGCTGGGTAGTCCTGTGGTGCCTTGTACTGCTGGTTGTTTTGGTTACACATGGCCTTGCTTATGGTTCTGAGTATACAGGTGAGGTGATTGGTTGTATGTTTGGTTGAGGTGTTATGTTGGGATGTTACTGGTATGTCTTTAGGGATTCCAAGTATACCCATATGGCCTTTCACTAGTTTGTGATACCTGGGTGTGATATGAGCTGTCCACAATTTATTTTGGCTGTATCTTCTAAACCATGAGAGATAGAGGGGTAGTTTGGCTGGGTGACCATGGCTTATTTTTGGTGTAGAATCCATTTCTGAGGTTAAATTTATGATTGGGATTATATTTATACTAGAAAATTGATTCTGATGGCTATAGATTAGGTTTGGTCTACCACAGCGTGAGACTTCACAGACCCAGTCAGGGCGGGACGGATCCTCAAATCCTGGCGGTTGGGACATGTAGATTGGTTCATCCAGGTGGCCGTTCAGGAAGGCAGTTTTGAAGTCAATTTGACGGCCAACCCAATTGTTGTGACCTAGGAGAGAGAAAACAAGGCAAAGACTTTCCATGCGGATAGTCGGAGCGAAAACTTTGTCAAAGTCAAGCCCACGGATTTGCGAGAATCCCATGGCCACAAGGCGGGCCTTGAGCTTAAGAATCAAGCCTTCCGGTCGGCGCTTGACCTTGAAAACCCACTTACAGCGGATGACCTTCCTGCCATTGGGAGGAGGGACAAGTTTCCATGTTCCCATACCCTGGAGCGAGGACATTTCTTCCTGCGCGGAGAGAACCCATTGGCAACAATGCGATGATTTGAGGAGCTGTTTCCAGGTCTTCGGAGCCACAAGGTTGTCTTTGACGGAAACGGATTGAGAGAAATTTACGTAGCGACTGGGAGATCAACGTTGCCTCGAGGAACGGCGGACGGGGGGAGAGGGGACGGGGAGGGTGACGGTTGGAGCGGGAGGAGAGATAGCAATGGGAGGAGTAGAGAGAGGGGAAGACGGGGTGCAAGGGGAAGGTTGAGAATCACGGACGGAAAAGGGAGAGGGTGGGGAGGTGGGGACATGTTGGGTGGGTAGAGGTGGTATCCAGTCAGAGTCCGATGAGCTAGCACTTGATGAGCGCAGCCGGGACAAGGGATCAGGCCGGTAGTTTCTGAACACAGGATCTGGACCAGGACGGGCGATAGGAGGTGTACATGGTGATTGGGTGGACGAGTCATCCGGAGGTGGCTGTATAGCGTTGTTGGTTGGAACGCTGGTACTCGCAGGAGGATTTGGAGTGGTCCGAATCGGAGGGAGATCAGATGTGGGTGAGAGTTGAGGGTTATTATCCATGCTGGTGGGACGGTTGTTAGGAAAAATAGCATCGTTTAAGAAGCAGTTGCGTGATTTAATCACCTTGCGGCTTTGAGAGTCAAGGATGCAATATCCGTTGCCGTCAGGCAGATAGGACAGTAAAACTCCGCACTTTCCTTTGCTGTTGAGTTTTGATTGGTCTGTTTCAGGGACTTTGTACCGAACCCAGCATCCAAAAGGATGGAGATATGATAGAGGGACATCATCGCGGCGGAGGAGAGAGTTGGGTGACACAAATCCGGAGGGAGTTTTACAAGGAAAAGAGTTGAAAGCAAAGATTGAGTTTCTGAGAGCGTCTGCCCAGAAAGATTTGGGCAGATGGGATGAGATGAGTGAGGCTCAAATCATGTTGCATATTTTGCGATTGGACCTTTCAGCAACACCATTGAGTTGAGGGGAGTGTGGCGGCCCAGGTTCGATGAGTATGCCCCTTGATTTGAGGTAAGTTTTCATTGACTGATTGAGGTATTCACCTCCATTGTCATTACAAAGTGAAGAAATCTGGGCTTGGTATCGATTTTCAAAGAAAGGGATGAAGATTTTGGTGCACTGGAATACGTCAGACTTGTTTTTGATTGGATAGGCGAAAAGGGCTTTGGAGTAATCTTTGATAAACATGAAAAAGTACTTGTACCCTTCTCGAGAGGTGGTTTCAAAACTGCAGACATCAGGGTGAATGATTTTTCCTGGTCTAGTTGATCTGTGGGAGAGTCGAGTGTGGAAGGGAGTCCTAGTCATTTTTGATTTGATGCAGACAGGGCATTGCTGGACCTCAAGATTGTTTGACGGGAGTGGGGAGATATTGTGTGATTTCAGGAGCTTTTTGAGAGACTTGTGATTCAGATGGGACAGCCTGCTATGATAGCAGAAAAGACTGTCTTCAGGTGAATGAGAAACAGCTGAGGAGAGAGAGTCGTATCCGCTCACTTCTTGTTTTGGGAGATAATATAGGTTCCCATTACGATATCCTGATTGGAGACACGAGGTTGTTAAGTCGGTGACGTTATTGTCAAATATTTTGCACCTGTCTTTGGAGAAAACGACGATGAGTCCAGAGTTGCAGATACCTGAAACGGACAGAAGCGGTTTGTTCAATTTTGGGACCACGAGGGTCCTGATTTGACAGAAGGGGAGACGCAGTGATCCTTCTGCCACAGAAGTGATGGTGGATCCATTGGCAAGGCAAACAGGAGTGTGGTTTGTCTTTCTATTGGAAATTGGTATTTGTACGGAGTCATAGAGACCAAACACCCGGAGTCAAGATTGAAATCTCTCTTCAGATTGGCAGTCAAATTGGTGAGATTTCAGATGGTGGAACCGGCGTGTACAATTATTTGAGAGTCAGAGAAATTGTCCAAGTCACCATCTTCTGATTTGTATTCCACAACGGCCTTGCTCGCATTCACGTTTGATGGTCTGGATCTGACTTGTCTGTCATTTGGTTGCGGGTTGTTTCTTTTTGACTCTTTGATAATTTGGAGCACCTCGGGGCACCTGGAAAAAGAGTGTCCTTCCGTCTTGCAGTTGGTGCAGTAGTAGGTTCTCGTATAGATGTTCAGATTCTGAGTTGACTTTTTTTTGGGTTGAGTTCTTTCTATTGTTTTAGTATTGACTGAATGGAATATCTCATCCTCAATTCGAGTCTGTCTCCTTAGGTGTTCTTGTTTAAGTGCAGTAATAATTTTGGACGATGGAAACGATTCCTCATTCATCATACTCAAGACGCATCCAAGCCAGTCGTCCGGGAGTGATAGTAAGATTGCAGTAGATTGGAGGTCGTCCGCGGTTAGGGGGTTTTCCGGAGTGATAAGTGAGCCAAGTTTCTCGCCGTAGGACACTATTTCAGAGAGATGTGTGGTCATATCTTTATCGTTGAGTTTTGTTAGAAGTAATTTTCTGAGCCAATACATCCTTCCTCCCAACGAATTGTCTTGGTGAGCTTCCTTCAGCGCATTCCACATTCCGAGAGCGCTCTCTTCATACTTTCTGATGTATTGGAAGTTGGCAGGGAGGATGGATCTTGAGATCACTGAACAGACGGCCAGATTGTCTCGAGACATTGTTTCTGGACTGGTCTTGGTTGGATCGTTGTTGAACAGATAGCTTACACCTGATTCCCTAAAGTGGATGCAAAGAATCATTGCCCAGTCAAGATAGTTTTATTCAGATCCGGGCGAGTTGAGCGGAGTAATTGAGGGTGTCTTCAGGACAGGATTTCCGGTGTGGGATTCTTCCATTGTGGTTCAAATCAAGGTACGGTCAAAATTTAACAACAAGGAGTTGAGTCGGATCCTTCTTGGAATAAATTGATTTGTGATGATTAACGCTCTGGGCTCATAACCTGTTGGGTTCACTGAGGAGACGCAGAGGAGTGAGAAGAAATAAGGATGAATTTTATTCAGTCACAGGAGAAAGCAAAAAAAAAGAATAAAAAGAAACAGATAATGCAGAAAATAAGTCTTACCTGAGGAGACGCAGAGGAGTGAGCAGAAAGAAGGATGGAGAAGAAAAACTTCTGTCTGACTCGTCCTCCGTCCTCAGGTAGTGGTGGTTGACAAGATATCACAGATTGTGTGACATGAGCAGTGGAAATGACATATGAGCGCGGATGAAACATAGACTGAGACAAGTATGAGTGAGAGCGTGTGACAGACGTGTGAAGCACACCTTTACGTTGATATGTCTGATGGTTGAGTCATGAAGAAACTGATATGAGGAGAAGGAAGTAGAATAAGAAAAGAAAAGAAAAACAGAGGTAGAAACAGTATGGTATAACTGGGACCTGTTGGGTGGCATCAGACTTAAGTACTCCAACAATTTCAAAATCTATGGTTTCAAAGTTTTCTCTGTCACCCAAACCTCTGACCACTCCTATCTTCTTATTTACCTTCAGTCCTTCTGACTCACCTTCCCAGGAAATCACCCATAAGGTTTCCTTCAATTTCTCTTTGCCCTCTTTTCCCAACTTAGAATGGGATTTCTTGGTCGTTGATACTCCTCCTAAAGAAGACATTATTCTAGGTATTGACTTCCTCCATTTCTGAAACCCAGATTTAAATTGGCAACTGGAATTGATCACCCCAAGACACCAACCAACTTTTGATCATTCCTCTTCAGTTGAACTCTCCTTGGCCACTACTTCCTTTCCGCCAGTGAAGCTGCAGGTCACTGCTCCTGTCCCCTTTTCAGACTCTATGCACTCACAACACTTTCCTTTGAGTTCAACAACTACTTCTGTGAACAGGATATTCTTTGGACACTCTCTGAAATTCTTGGAGGATATGGAGGATAATCTATCCGTTCAAGTTTTGCATATGATTATTTCCACTTCTGACTCTGACCCAAAGCAGGCTACTGCAGAAGGTTTGGATGAAGATGAGGAAACTGATGAAATTGAAACTGTGATGGAGAGAGTTCCTGATGCTTATCATGCCTTTTTAGATGTTTTTTCCAAGGTCAAAGCTGATAAACTCCCTCCTCATTGTGCTTATGACCATCATATTGAACTGGAAGGCCCTATGCCTCCAGTTGGGCCTATCTACTCCCTCAGTCACCATGAGAAGGAGGACCTACAAGCCTATATAGGGGAAAATAGAGAGAAAGGTTTCATTTGCCCCAGCACTTCCAGCACTGGAGCACCTGTCCTCTTTGTAAAAAAGAAGGATGGTGGTTTGCAATTGTGTGTTGACTATTGCAAACTCAACGCTGTGATTTGAAAGAAACGGTATCCCATTCCTCCCATGACTCACTTATTAACAGTCTTTTCTGGTTCTACCATTTTTTCCAAAATTTACCTCAGGGGTGCTTATAATCTCCTTTGAATTAAGGAAGGGGATGAACGTCTTATGGCATTCAGAACTCAGTTTTGGAGTTTTGAATATTTGGTAATGCCTTTTGCACTCACCAATGCTCCTGCCTCTTTTCAATGTCTTGTTAATGAAATTTTTGCAGACCTTCTGACTATCTGTGTGGTGGTATACCTCGATGACATTCTTATTTTTTCCAAAAACTTAACAGAACATACAGCTCATGTGTGTGAAGTCTTGAACAGACTTTGGAAGAACAACTTATATGCAAAAGCTTCTAAGTGTGAATTTCATGCCTCCTCAGTGGACTATCTAGGATATGTCATTTCCAGAAGTGGCATTGAAATGGATAACTCCAAGGTCCAGAAGATCTTGGACTGGTCATCACCAACAAACAAAAAGGCCTTGCAGCAGTTTTTGGTTTTTTCTAATTTTTATTGCAGGTTTATCATTAACTATTCCAGAAAGGTGCACCTCCTCACTGCTCTAACTGGAGAAGATCCCATCTTTCCTTTGTCCCCAGGGGCTCTGCAGCAGTTTGAGGACCTCAAGGTAGCCTTTAATAAAGCTCCTGTACTCAGAAATTTTGATTTTTCCTTAAAAACCTTTTTGGAGACTGATGCCAGTGACTATGCCCTAGGGGCTGTCATCACCCAAATATCCCTTGATGGATCCAAGCACCAAATTGCTTTTGACAGCAGAAAATTGGTTAGTTCTGAACTGAACTATGAAATCCATGACAAGGAACTCCTGGCCATTGTATGGGCCATCAAGATCTGGAGAGCTTACTTCCTCAGTCTCTCTTCTCCCTTTGAAGTTATCACTGGTCACTTGTCTCTTAAATATTTCATGACCTCCAAAGTCTTGACTCGTCGCCAAGCCTGTTGGGCTGAGTTTCTGTCTGAATTTGACTTCACTATAGTCTATAGACCTGGAAAGCAATCAATAGTGCCTGATGTCTTGTCACGTTGAGACGACGTATATCCCAAGGGGGGATGCCCTATGCAGAAAAGAATCCAGCAAATGTCAAACAACTCTTGAAACAGACTGACTTTGAACCTTCTAGAATTTTCTTTATTTCTACAAAACAGGTTGAAAAACAATCAGAAACCTTAATTCAGTCCCAGATCTCCAACAAATCAACCCAGCAGATTATTCAGAAGCTACATAAAAAGGAACAAGTAAAGAGTTATCTTATAGACCCAGACACTGGACTCCTTATTTTCCAAAATAGAATAGCAATCCCCAAGGAGGATGAACAACTCCAACTTGAAATACTTTGACAAATACATGAATCTCTCTCTCTGGCCACCCTGGAAAAGACAAAACAGCTGATCTAGTCAAAAGAGATTTCCATTGGGAAAATATGACTTCCTTTATCAAAGATTATGTTTCTTATTTTTAACTTTGCAGCAGAAACAAAGCCAGTCACCACCAAAAGTTTGGACTCCTCCAACCCTTACCAATTCCAGATTCTCCCTGGACTTCACTCTCTATGGACTTCATCTCACAACTGCCACTATCCAATGGATTTGACTCAATCCTTGTGGTAGTTGATTGTTTTTCAAAAATGTCACTCTTTATTAAAACCAGAACTGATATCTCCTCTGTGGAGTTAGCTAACCTACTAATTTCTCATGTTTTTACTAAACATGGCCTCCCAACTGACATTTTCAGTGACAGAGGATCTTTATTTGTTTCTTCCTTTTGGAAAATTGTATGTGAAAAATTACAGATAAAAAGAAATCTTTCCACAGTATATCACCCTGAAACAGATGGACAGACGGAACAAGTAAATCAGATCCTAGAACAATTTCTTAGGATGTATGTCAGTTATCACCAAGACAACTGGGATACCTGGATCCCCCTTGTTGAATTTGCTTACAATAATTCCACTCACACTTCTACTAAGCAATCTCCTTTTTTCACCATCTATGGACAACACCCCAACTTTGACATTCTCCATGTCGTAGATGATCAACCTGCCAGCCACTACATAACCCAGATTCACCAGAATCAGAAGTTATTGGGTATTGAACTGGAAAAGTCAATTAAAACCTACAAAAGATATGCTGACCTAAAAAGAAGTTACTTTCCTGTCTCATTTACTGTTGGAAACAAAGTTTTGCTCTCTTCTAAAAATATTAAAACTAATTGTCCAACTCATAAGCTCTCAGGGCAATGGTTAGGGCCCTTTTTGATTACAGAAAAGATTGGAAAAAGTTCATTCAAGCTTCAACTCCCTCAGCAATGGTCCACCATTCACCCTGTATTCCACTCCTCCTTACTCAAGCCATATCAGGACAACTCACTATCCTCTAGGCACCAACCACCAACTGAGCCAGTCAAAATTGATGGTAAAGAAGAATGGGAAGTTTCTCAGATATTGGATTCCAAACTTAAGAGAGGGAAATTATTTTACTTAGTTGAATGGAAAGGCTTCCAGAATGACAAGGAACGTACTACTTGGGAACCTCACTCTAATCTTACCAACTGCCCTACTTTACTTCAAGACTTCCATATACTCTACCCTTCAATACAAAAGACATCCTTAAAATAAAAACAATATAAACCTTATTCTCATTTTCAAAAAAAAATAATTAATATCAATAACATGATAAAAAATAAAAATTCTTTCTCCCTTTCCCTTTTTCAACCTTAAAAAAAAAATCAATTACTCCCCTCCAAAGAAAATATAAATAAATAAACAATAAAATAAAACAAATTTCATATAAACAACTGTTTAGATAGCTTCACACATCAATTCTTCCAACTCTTTCACTCTAGACATCCAAGTATTTACTAACTTTAACTTGGCAACTTGATAAGAATTTGGCCCCCTTATAGTAGTCCCTACTTCAAAAGTATGTCCAGCTAAAGCCAGAATATCAGCTAGTCTTTTCTTTATCTCTAAAAACTTTTTCTTTCTAGCTTCTAAAAATCCATACTTCTCCTTTCTTATCTCACTACCCCAACCCTTCTTTAAAACTTCCTGAAAATTTGAATTTAAAGTCCTAGAATTCCTACTATAAATCTCCAAAGAATGATTGACTTGATCTTCATTTAAAACAGAATCTTCCCTGAATCTTCTTCTTTCCATCATCTCCAATAACCTTTCTCCATTATCCAATTCCTCCAACCAGACCTCAGTTTCACCCCTTTTTTCAATTCCTTTCTTTCTATTCCTCCTGTCTTCCAACACCTTCATCTTCAACTCCAAATCCTTCATCTTGTTCCTTAAATCCTCTAACTCCAAAGAGTCATCTGACCTGCCCCCTTCTTCAACAATGATCTCTCTACCTTTTCCTTTGCCTGTCTCTTTAGTAGATTCTCTATCTTCATCCATATCACTCAATTCCATCTCCAAACTACCTTCAGCGTCTTCATTGTTTTCCCCACTTTGACAATCTGCTTTGACGCTTGGATCGCCTTCTTCAACGCTTCAACAGACTGCTTCAACGCCTCAACGTTCAACACTTTGACGGGTTGCTTCAACGCTTCAATGGGTTGCTTTGACACTTTGACTGGTTTCTTCAACGCTTTGACAAACCTCTTTGACGCTTCGACGGGTTGCTTCAACGCTTTGACAAACCCCTTTGACGCTTTGACGGTTTCCTTCAACGGGTTTGACGGACTCCACAATGCCTTTGTTTCTTACTCTTTTTGACGGGACCTCAACCACCTCCTCGTCTGAATCCACGTGAGGGGTTCCCCTTTGTATAAATGCCTTGCCGCACTCCTCCTGCAGACACCTTGACATACCATCTATGGCCAAATTGCCATTTCGACGCAGCGCCTCCCTCTTTTCTTGCGTTTTCTTCAACCTCTCCTGCATCAAACGGACTATTCAAAACTTGTATCAGCACTCCAGAACCTCAAACACTAAATCTAGAAATACTTACCTGAAGATTCATTGAGTCTGGATGAATACCCCAGAGTCATGGCATCATCATCTGGAGTCTCCTTCACTTCAAATGGTTGACTCTTCTCCAGGACCCATAAGGTTGGCCCCAAGGCTTTCTGCCTTGCTTATCCATCTCACACATTCTTCCATACTGCCTACAACTTTCACATTTGGCAGAATTATGTTTGATACTGGTAGTGCAGATTCTTCCAAGCTTGATGCACCTATCACAACTTGGGTAGTATTGTCGGACTGGATAGTAATTGTTGGTATTCTCAATTGGATAGGTTGGTGTAGGTGATCTGGTGTAGGGAGATACAGGTGGTAATGGGGTGGATGGTGGTGATGGGTGTGGGTAAGGGGAAGGAAAACTCAAGTTAGAAATGGCTGAAGGACAACCTGGATGGCCTCTTCAACCTCTCCTTTTATGGTCATCAGGAGATGCCCTCCTCTTCACCAGGGGGTACTGTCATACTAACACCAAACTTAGTCTAACCTCAGTCTAACCTCAGCAAACCCAGTCTAACCCTCAGGCCTGATCTACTTTCCAAGGAACTTCAACCTCAGGGCTCATGGGACTTACATCAATATGTCTCCAGTAACTATATACCTCAGGATCTTCATGCAGTACATATCTACATATAGTCTAACCTCATACTATACACAGATAGACTCCATAGGCTTGCACATACTCAATCTCCCAGGTTCTACTCTACCTCTCTGTCTAACCCATACCTCTGTGGGTTACCTCTCCGTCTAACCCATACCTCTGTGGGTTATCTCTCCGTCTAACCCATACCTCTGCGGGTTATCTCTCTGTCTAACCCATACCTCCTCTGTGTGGTTTATCCCTTGGGAATCCTTATGTACATCCTCTTGCAGATTGTATTACATACTCTCTCTACTTAGTACATAGTGTCATGACCCCCATGTACACTGTACATCCTTCAACTGTACTCTCCCAACTTAGACAGCTCAGACCTGGAACCTTGCCCAATGTAGAAGCAGCCTAACCTAATGTAGTAGCATACCTGATCAGCCCTCTCTGTTACCTAGACTGTTCCCATGACATCATATGTATAGTCTGGGCCCCAATCACTTGTACCTCTGTTGTAGTTCCAACCTCTTGTCTATTTAAACAGGCCTCATCTTCCCTCTTCCTGATGGTTCCCCAAGAAATCAGTTTACTACTTCTTACTAGGAGATCTTTCCCAGCAAGTGTCATTCAGCACTCTTCAACCCAATCCTCCTCTGCTCCTTGTAGCCTCTTTCAGTAACCTTGCCCCCAAGCCTACTGTGGGCAGAGACCCCTCTGTGCCAAGCCCTGCTTGCATGTCAGCAGCCCTTGTGACACAATGCCAGCTTGTTATAGAGTGGGTAGGTGTGGGAAATTTTTGAAAACAGAACCACAATTTCTGGCCACCCACTGTATATGCATGCATGAATTCAAATTGTGATGCTCAGCTAGTACAATAATTTTTTTTTTTTTAGAAATTTTCTGTTTTATTTTGTGAGAAAAAGAAATTGAAAAAGCTTGAAAAAATGGGTTGACTATAATTAGTGGGTAAGTCCCATTAATTTTGTACACCCAATGTATGTACATATTTTCTTTTTCTAGTGAGGAGGAAAATGGAAAACAGCATGCTGACTGCTTGACTACCAAGTTCGCAATTATCCTCCCCACACAGTTTTGCCACAGAGACCATCTTTCTCTCACTGCGGTCAATTTGGATAGGGATCTGTCTGCTAACCGTGTTTACATGACAGTTGGTGGTGACACCTTTGAGGGAATGGCATGCCAAGTCGCGCCACCATTGTCTCTCCCTCACGTGACAATTGCAGGTGGAATCAATGGCGCACCAATGCAGAGCCAAAAAAAAATAGAAAAAAAAAACTAGCATTTTTGGGTCATCTTGCCTTAAAGATAGATTGATTTTCTGCGTGAAGCTGCATTGGCAAGGGTATGAGTAAAACACAAGCAAGCAAAGGGCCAAAAAATCAATTTTCAAGTGTAACATGATGGCATCACAATGGCCAAAGAAGGAAACAGGCAGGCTGACAATGAGGACAGATGAGTGGCATCGGATAGAGAAATCATCTCCGAATCTCCAATCTCAATGTTGATCCTGTTCCAATGATAGATTGGTGATAGTATCTGGTAGTGGTCCCCCCCCCCTCGATGCTCGTTTCTAACTTCCGAGGCTTGAATCCTCCCCTCCCCCCCCCCTCCCCCCCTACTCCCTCCCTCCTCAACCCTTGTTCCTCCCCTCGAAGTTCCTAGGCTTGAATCAACCCCCCTCCCTTTCCACTCTGTCCTGACTCCCAACGCAGCCCCCCCTTTTTGGAACGCCAGGGGGGGTTTGGAGACATTATGGCATGCCATGGCGACGCCTAATGGCGCGCCAATTTCGGTGCGCCGAAATGGTCTCGCCGCCAACCATAACATACATGCGTGATGCGTATCAGTTGAAATCAAACGGAAAACTGAGGTCATGCGGGGGGTGGGGGCCCAACGCAGGCTGGTTCATTCTATTGACACGTGTGTGGTTACCGTTAACGGACTGTCTTGGAGCTCCAATGTTGGACAACTTGTATCGAACCTGGTGTAATGAATTCAGGTTCAAAGTGTCCGTCTGGGATTTGGGCATGGATCTGACACCAGGCCTTCACCTAAGTCTGACAACTTTCTCACCATGGTCTGGGCAAGGAATCCTGACAAGTCGGAATTACTCATTGCTCCTGCAAGGAAGAAAGTTCTAAGAGTGGGTGAAAATGACTACTGCGGGTAGTCAGACCAGAAATTTCAGTCAACGTGCGGTCGGTCTGAGGAAGTAGTCAAGACTGGGAGCACAGGATGACCGACGAAGTGGCGGGTGACCCGGGATTGTCTGGGCTGAGTCAGGCATACATCCAAGTGCCCCCGCCCTCCCCTTACTTTCAATACCAGCGGGACTGCTACCAATTCATGGACCAAGCTAAGGAGATCTTGGCGTTGTGATGGTATGCAGTTCAACTAGCTCGACCCTCCCTTGGTCAAGCTAAGCCATCACCATGAGAGGCATCACAAGGGCCTGAGTCGATGATGGGCGTTCAAACATTTTGGGATCGGAAGAAGATTTCCTATAAAATGGAGCTTGACTTCGACTGATGATTCTTCTCGTCATCGCCTGCATCTCTCAACTCCTCAGCGTATATAGCATCCCGTGTATAGTCTGTGCATTTTATCCAGAAGTTTGAAAATAGTGTATCTATAAAACAAAAAGGAAGATTAAATCAACAACAATTTTGACTTTTTCAAGAAACCACTTACTGCTGTAGTTTACCTTATTGAAAGATCCGAAAAAAGCTGTGCTTTTTTCCACTTCCCCCTCAACTTTCGAAATCTGTACCTATTTCGTGTGATATAATTAGCATCGAAAAAATCCAAAATAAAGCCTGGCCTATAGCAAACTCTTCATCAAATCATCAGAAAACCTCAATTCACGAGAAACCAAACAAAGAAAAAAGAAACCTTCCTATTAAACAACAAAAATTATTCCGATCCTCACCATGCCCTCTTTGAAGATTTTGAATCTTTTGATCATCGCTCTTGCGTCGTATGCTTACCTGAATATCGAAGCTCAAACTACCACAGGCACGGCCAACTCTAGGGAGTAAGTGAATTCCTGCGTTCGGCTTTTTTTCAAAAAAAAAAAAGGAATTATGAAGACCAGTCGACTTGAAAACCATGCCTTTCCCTAAAGTATAAGACTTGGAAAACTGATTATTTTTCCTGCTTTTGATAAATCATTTTTTATTTTTCAGAATTGCATCATCCAAGTCGAGTTTACCACCCAGCATCAAGATAGCGAATGGACAGTCTGCGTCCCGAGGCAAACCGATCGATGGTGGGATGAATAATAGCGACGATAAATTGCCTCCCCCGAAATCTACAGGGACAGGGTCTGATAAAGGTAAGCCCAAGCCGGCGACTATCCCCCCAACTATCCCCGGGACTAGCTCCGGAGGCACTGGAGGTACTACATCTGGCGGAAAAAGCAATGCCAAGGCATTAAGAGCTCGAGCGGCACTGGAATCAATTTTGAATAAGAGGAATAACGGCGTTGCTCCGCCACCAAACACTGTCAATACCGGAATGCCATCGACTGTTCGTCCGGTTGTTGGTTCTGGTTCTGGTTCGGGTTGTCCAAATAACAAGTCCGGTGGTGCCAAGATCGTCCTGGGCGGTTCTGGTGCAGCCAAAACTGTACCTCCTGGTTCGGTTATGCCCTCGAGCAAAGATCCATCCCTCGGCAAGCGACAACCTGAAGCATCAACCACTTCCACACCACCTCCACCTGAGAAACCTGAGACCCAGGGCTCTAGCTTCCTTGACAGGGTGTCTAAGATGGGTAAAGCTGGTACTATCGATCCTGCAATTCATGAAAAGTTCAAGGCTTACTTATCTAATAAGTTCTCAAGCTCGGGCGCCACCAAGAAACCAGAGTCGACTGATGTCTCGGCAAAAGAAAAGCCTCTGAACAAAAGACATGATCAAACGAGTCCTCCTACTGCTCAAGCTACTGAATTGGTCGATTGTAATGCATCTGGTATGAAGCCCATCATATTGGGCCAGAAACTGATTTTAGTAGCTGGAAAACCGGAGGCGACCCCTGGGCAACAGGCAGACATGGTTTCAAATCCAATGGAATTACAAGCAAAAGATAAAAATGTGAGGAAACGTCAACTAGAGGGTCTCGGTGGCGGCCTCGGTGGCCTCGGGGGCGGCGGGGGCGGAATTCTCTCCAAGATCAAGGGCATGAAGGGTATGGGTGGATTGGGTGGAAAGAGCTCTTGATGTGGTGTCATCCATCAGTGGCTCCTATCGAGCCGTGTTTTACGCGGTCGAAAGAGGGTGCGATTGTTCACTGTAGTGCTTCAGATGAAACAGAGGAGCCGGTGGGTAGAACACCAACCTAAACTGACTAAGAGTTGAATATGTATAATTGTACGCCCTATGCGCTGGTATTTCTATCTTCGAGTTGTCAATTTCAGCTGGCGCTGGAATCTGCTCTTCACGACCATTGTGAGCGCATGCTTTTTTTATCATCATTCCCCCCCCAAAAAAAGCGATGGGTATTCCAAGCATCAATTGTTTTCAACTTGCAATATACCACCTATTTACTGGGGTATGTTCTTTCATGTCAGCGCAGAGGGCTTCAAATAACGCGCCCATGCGCGAAATTGACACTTCACTCAACTCCCGCACGTGCCCACGAATTCCAGATTTGAAATCGGGGCCCCCTTTTTTATTACACATTTTTTTTGAGTGGACACAATAACGGCTGTACGATCGCCGGTTTGTATGCATGCATACATAAATTAAGATATTAGTCAAACTGCTTGGCAGCGCCATCTTCTACCATTCCTGGTTTGGAAGGGGTGAGCCTGATTGTTTTTGACTTGCAATATATCACCTATTTACTGGGGCATGCTCTTTCATGTCAGCGCAGAGGGCTGCAAATAACGCGCCCACGCGCGAAATTGACACTTCACTCAACTCCCGCACGTGCACACAAATTCCAGATTTAAAATTGGGGCCCCCTTTTTTTATTACACATTTTTTTTAAGTGGACACAATAACGGCTGTACCCCCGCCGGTTTGTATGCATGCATACATAGTTTAAGATATTAGTCAAAATGGTTGGCAGCGCCATCTTCTACCGTTCCTGGTTTGGAAGGGGTGAGCCTGAGGAGATGCATATTGCTAGATCACTCAAGTTTCTTTGGATTAACATATGTCAGCCTCCTGGATGCCAAGACCCTTGCTATCCTTTAGCTACCAGAGATGATAGAATAAATAATAAATATATTATTTAATAAATGCAGCAAAAATCCGTAAAATATTTGGATTAAGCTTGTTGCAAGGTTAAGTGGTTTGGTTATGGTTTACTGTTTTAATTCAATATGAATAAATTGATTATTAAATATTTTTATAGAGGGGCCACAATTATATTGGGGATCTTTAACACCTCTCTTCAGGGATTTCAGCATGAAAACACGTAGTCCTGGTTACTTTGGGCTCTTTAGTTTAAAGGATATTTTACCCAAAGATCATATGTATATAAAATACACGGTGGAGTGGCAGGGCCTTGTAGCCAAGCTGCCACAACAGAGAAAGGATAATAAAACTCACTGGTATATTATTAAATCCTTTGGGTATCTGTTTGAGACATGCACTGATGGGTTAAACCTGTATACTGGGGTTATAAGGTTGTTCAGCAGTTTTAATTGATAAAAAAAGAGGTTGAGGAGGGATATTATTGATCAGACTTAGCCATAAATCACTTACTTATCTCTTATAAGTACTTGATTACCTTGGCACGGTGTCTCGATATAAATATAACTGGGTCTCTTCCCATCAATATCCTCAAAAGAGCTCTGTATTTTTAGCTTTTGGAGTCCCAACATTGTCCTTCTGAGGGGTACAGGGGCTCAAAGGGACAGACACTAAGGCTAGCAGGGTAACCAGGGGTAGCCTGTCACGTGTTCTTGGTGCTATAGCACAGGTAGCATCTAATTCCTCAGGGTATGGGAATTATTCTAATTCATAATAGGTATTAGGACGTGTGAATAACACTAATCTGTCCCATTTATGTATTATTTAATTAATTATCCTTAGTAAATGTTCCCAGTAATTTAATAATTATTTATATAGACATTTCTACAGACATCCTCATGTCAGGTGAGTTCTCATTATGTATTAAATAACTGGAGTAAAGTCATGATATTGATTTTACTCCTTATTTTCAAGTTCCAGTTGATTGACTAAAATGATTACTCAAAATTATAAGTCATGGGAATTTATGTAATATTGTTACATCATTAGTTTTCTTGGTATGTCAAAAAAGATATTGATGTCTAGGAATTCTCATAAAAGTATATTAAAGTATTTTAATATATTTTTAGAAGTTGTCATTGTCTTATTTTTGAAATTCTTGGTACTTTGAATTATATTTAATAAAAAATACGTATAAGGGTTATTTAAGTATTTTTATATGATATTATGTAATTTTAGACTATCTGCTATCCACGGGAACATTTATTAGATATGTAGAATTTTCCCGTGTGGGTTGTAGCATGTTTATGCGGTACTCAAGCCTCTCAGGCCACCTGTCACTCTGTCAACCCGTAGTGCTGCGGCTGCGTACTTGTCAGAGGCCCAGGGCTGCATACACAACCTTGATGGAGTGACAGGGCTGTATCTCAGCCGCGTGCAGGTGCATTGGCTGCCGCGTCTGCGTGCGGGAATTGTGACAAAACACACTTCCATCTGTAACTCCTCAAATATACACAACACCTCAATTCTGAATTAATTTTAGGTGTGAAACCTATACGTGACAATGTGTGTGAAATATTTAATTGACTAAAAACTCAATAGTGGAGCTGTAGTATTTTGGTCTTTCTTTCCTTAATTATTTAAAAATATAAGGAGTTGGATTTCAAGGGTGGGGTCAGTGATTGACCCTACCTAATTTTGGGTCGAGAATCCATTTATGTAATAGTATTTATGGTTTTCCTACTCCTTCTTAGGTTAATTATATTATTATTATTATGTTTATGTTATTCTTGTTACTTTTGCAGCTTGCTTTGCAATAGTAGCAAGCTGACAACATAAGATGGTAGAGCTTCGGAATTGACATCAAAATACGCACCAGAAAATGGAATTAAACCATTCTGAATGGATCAATGCATGTTAGGATAATAGAGTGCATCAAATTTAACCAAACCCACCATTGTTTACCCAAATCTGCCATTTCAAACCTTCCATTGAAAAAAAAACTTATTTCATATCAGATGTGTCAAAGTTGACAAAAAATAAGTGGGTTTTTTTCAATTAAAGTATATAAAGTTACCCACAGTATCAACCAAAACTTGCACCACACCATCCATCCCTTGCTTCCCACTTCTGTCCAACACCAACCTCCTTGGAAGTCTCATCCTTGCTTCCCACCTCCATACAACTCCAACCTCCTTGGACATCTCATCCTTGCTTCCCACTTCCATCCAACTCTGACCTCCTTGGACACCTTAGCCTTGCTTCCCACTTCCATCCAACTCTTCTTGTCTTGGACATCTCATCATCGTCAATTCTCATCCTTGCTTGCCACTTCCATCAAACTACACCCTTGTTGGACATCTCATCATCCTGACTGCTCATCCTTGCTTACCATTTCCATCCAACTATGCCCTCCTTGTGCATCTCATCATTGTCAATGCTCATCCTTTCATCCCACTTCCATCCAACTCCAACCTCCTTGGACATCTCATTCTTACTTCCAACTTTCATCCAACTCTGCCCTACTCAGACATCTCATCACACTATCATCTGAAAGCTCAACCTACCAAAACGGCCCTTCAGCAATATAGCTGGGAATTCAAAGCTGCTTGAGAAAAATATTCTTGGTTTAAATTATACAAGTGTTTTTCATAAATAGATTCAGAAGCTTAAGCACTGATATGACAGATTTGGATCTTCTTATTCCAATCTCCCCCTACTGTGAAGTATCTGCCCTTTCTTTGGAACACATATATTCCTTACAAGCAAAGGGAATCATTTTGTAGAAAAAAAAATCACATACTCCATTTTGAAGTACTAAAAACTCAATCCTAAGTTGGAGTGATCATGTCAGCTCTCTGATACCAGGAACCTTGCAGTCCTTTAGCTACAGAGAGTGATAAAAATACTGGAATAATAATAATAATTACTCCAAAAATAAGCACTTAGAGGCTCAAATAAATGATATAATAAGAGCAGTTGCAAGGTTTGATTGTCTAATTAATAGAATCTTTTCAATATATATATTAAAGAGGGGACACAGTATTATACTACTGGGGGTCTTTACAGACAAAGCAACCTCTCTTCAAGGGGCCTCCATGGGCGGTTTGAGAACCTTGGATTTGAGATGGGTGCCTTAGAAAGGGCTTATCCACTAATATGGCCAGGCTAAACAGAAAAAGGGCCAATACAGGAAGGGAAACACTCACTCAGAGTACTTCACCACAAAAATCCTGCAAAGGTAGGAAGGTCTCAGAGCAGGTGGGGTGTATTTGCTTGACTCACTTCAATGGTTGATTGGTTTAAGAAATAAATCATACTACAGACTAAGTCATAAATAACTTGCTTAGAATCTTCATAAGCACTTAACTAACAATGACACAGAGTCTGATTGATAATAATAATTCCTTGTAAACTGATAATCTCTTGAATAATGGATCCAAAGAGGTCTGTATAAATACCTTTTTGGGGTGGTTTTGAGCTTCTCAGGGCACGTAGAGAGGGTTCTGGTCATGGTCTGAGGCTGAAAAGCCAGTCAGGGCAAGATTAGCACGTCCACTTGGCTCTTTCAATCAGCTGACTTTAGATCTGCTGGATTTCTGTACTATTTTAGCCACAGGATCTGTTAATCTATTAAGGCCTAAATTTTATCATTCTGCACTCAACCTTCATTTTTACTATTAGTATTGATTTAAAGTGAACAGATGTGGAATTTGACTGATTCTTCATTATCTGCTTATCACGTAGATAATTTTTAATAATTTTTATGAACACTCCTTGTAGTGTTTTGTGGTCTTCAAAGATCAGAGTCAATGATTTACGTGGTACTCCTTGATCTTTGATTTATTATTGAAAAATGTTTTAAACTTAATTTTTATTAATTTTAGTTAGGTCTTGATCCTTTGAGACTATGAATAATGCATATGTAAGCTTGTTAAATATGCCAGGCAACCCTAACTAGATTGTAGCTCTTCCGAGCAGTACCTGGTTGTTAGATTAGTCACAACGGATCCAGACGCAGGGATCAGTCAGTACAGAGGCGTGGGGGGTAGGATCCTCTGCGTTTGTGGCAGAATTAGCTGCGCGCGGGTCTCTAGTACGCGGGAATCTGCTACTACAAGTACGTACGGATATGTAAGGATGCGGGGCTGCGCGCGGGAATTGTGACATAAAACATTTCCATGTGTAACTCCTAAAATATACACAACACCTCAATTTTGAGTGAATTTTAGGTGTAAACCCTATACATGATATTACATGTGAAATTTTAGAATGGCCAAAAGGTGCCATACTGGTGTTGTGAATTTTTAGTACTTTTCTTTTTAATTATTTTAAAAATGTAAGGACTTGCATTTCAAGGGTGGGGTCAGTGAGTGACCCTACCTAATATTTGGTGAGAAATCCATTTCTTTGATAACGTTTATGGATTTCTAAATCCTTCTTTTTCCAATCTAGATATTATTGTTTAATTTGTTTTTTATAGTTTTGTGTTGCTATGGCAGCTTGCTCTGTACATAGTATCAAGCTGACAGATCCTTTGCTATGAGGGACTATGAGATCTGTATTCCACACTCCAATAGAATTAAGGGAAGAGTTTCAGCTGATGAACTTAGCTTTAGGTACTGGTAACAGGTTGTCCTTCCAATTGGAATCTTATTTATCTAAGTAAGATGATACAACACAAGAGCAAAAGGCTCCACCAGCCAGAAGTATTTTTACTGGGGAATTTGGGATAAAACAAGTAGCATAGCAAGTTTTTCCAGAAGTATAACTTTTACCGGTAGAGTGATTACTGGTTAAGGTTTTGGCTTCAGACACATGGTGAATCTTCATGTTAGGATTCCATTGTTGAGGTAGGTTGGAATCTACATTAACAGGATTTATATCTAAAGAAAATTTCATGTTTCCTTCAATCAAATTAATGGGGTTAGTGAAAACTAATTCACACTCAGAAATAGATCCACCAGTATATTCATGATGAGGGTCAGGATTTTTGTAAAATATCTCCTTCAATAGGATTAATCCTTTGCCTTGGTTGGGGACAATCAGGTCTCACATTTCAAGTCTGGTTACAATTCCAGAATACTTTTTCTTTGTTTTATGAAGTCTGTTTGACTTCCAAGTTAGTGGAATTCGGGGTAGAAGAATCCTTTGTTTTAATGTTATATTCTTCTCTGTTCCTAATGTTCCGGACCCTGGGTTTATTAATTTTGTTTCAAGACCATTCATATCAATGGTTTCTTCTAATACTACAATGAGGGTGGAAAGGTCAGAATTAATAGGCATCCTGCATCTTAAACTATGGTTGAGTTGTCCTGGACATAGGTTGAGAATTCTATAATTGACTTTTTCCTTATAAGCATTAGGTTAGGAAAACTCCAACCTTCTTTTCTGATCAAGGTAACACTTGTGAGGTTTGTCCTTGGATGGGTAAAACTGGGAAGTTTCAAAAGTTTTGATCATTTTTCTTTTTGAAATCCTGTTTCCAAACTGTTCTTTGATAAAATATTTCCAGGAGCTCCAGTATGAAGATCCCACTTCCTCCCTGTTATTAATGAACCAATCAAGGGATACTCTTTCAAAAAATCTGGGTAGTATTACCACAGCTATAGTATCAGGGAGTTCATAAGATGAAAGGTTATAGTCAATAAAATTATTGAAGCTGATATGGTTGTAATCTCCTTCTCCTGAAACTTGGGCCATTAAATAATGGGAGGAAGAAACATTAAAGCTTGTTCCACTTCAGTGGTAGAAATAGACTTATATGATTGATTTCTGGCAGTTCCTTATCTAGGTGGAATACTGGGAGTATGAGTTAACCTAGTTGGCCTTGATTCTTCCAATTTAATAGCTGAAAGGTTATTGAGATTGAATTTGAGATTTCTGAGACCATTTTATATCATACCTAATCCCAAATACAGGTTGTTACCTATCAATTCTATCTTATTGATCAGGTGGGTAGAAGGAGTATGTGTTATTTTCCTTACTTCCTCTTTGATGCAATCAAATGAAAAAAGAATTTCTTTGGCAGCTCTCTGATACAAGGAACCTTGCAGTCCTTTAGCTACAGAGAGTGATAAAAATACTGGAATAATAATAATGATTATTGTTCCAAAAATAAACACTTAGAAGCTCAAATAAATGATATAATAAGAGCAGTTGCAAGTTTTAATTGGTTTTGTAATAAATGGTTTTCAATATAATAGAAAAGAGGGGCCACAGTATTATACTACTAGGGATCTGTACAGACTAGAAACCTCTCTTCAAGGGGCCTCCTTAGGCAGTTTAAGAACCTTGGAATGAAGATGGGTGCCTTATGAAGGACTTATTCCACTAATGGCCAGGCGTAACAGCACAAATGGCCAAGACAGGAAGGGAAACACTCACTCTGAGCACTTTACCACAAGAATGCTGAAATAATTGGAAGGGTTTCAGAGCAGATGGGGTGGATTGCTTGACTAAACTTCAAGGGTTGATTGGTTAATAAGAATAAATAATACTACTACAGACTAAGTCATAAATCACTTGCTTATCTTCATATAAGCACTTGATCAACAATGAAACGGTGTCTGATTGATAATAATAATTACTGGTAAACTGATTCTGGAATAATGTATCCAAAGAGGTCTGTATAAATACCTTTTTGGGGTGATTTTGAGCTTCTCAGGGCACGTAGAGAGGGTTCTGCTTGTGGGCTGAGGCTGGAAAGCCAGTCAGGGCGAGATTGGCACGTCCACTTGGTGCGTTCAATCAGCTGTCCTTAGATCTACTGGATTTCTGCACTATTTTAGCCACAGGATCTGTTAATCTGTTATGGCGTAAATTTGATCATTGTGTACTCATCCTTCATTTGTACTATTAATATTGCTTTAAAGCGGGAAAACGTGGATGCTTACTGATTTTTTTCTCATCTGCTGATCACAAAGATAGTTTTTAATAATTTTTATGAACACTCCTTGTAGTGTTTTGTGGTCTTCAAAGATCAGAGTCAGTGATTTACGTGGTAATCCTTGATCTTTGATTTATTATTAAAAAATGTTCTAAACAGAATTTTTATTAATTTTATTTAAGTTTTGATCTTTTTAGAATATTACTAATGCATATGTCAACTTGTTACATATGCTAGGAAACTCTAACTAGGTTGTAGCTCTTCTGAGTGGTACCTGGTTGTCAGATTAGTCACAATGGATCCAGACGCGGGGATCAGTCAGTACAGATGCGCGCAGGGCAGCATCCGCTGGGTGCGTGGCAGAATTAGCTGCGTGCGGGTCTCTAGTACGGGGGAATCTGCTACTACAAGTACGTAGGGATATGTAATGATGCGGGGCTGCGCGCAGGAATTGTGACATAACACATTACCGCGTGTAACTCCTAAAATATACACAACACCTCAATTATGAGTAAATTTTAGCTTTAAACCATATACGTGAAAGCATGTCTGAAATATTAGAATGGCCAAAAGGTGCCATACTGGTGTTGTAATTTTTAGTACTTTTCTTTTTAATTATTTTAAAAATGTAAGGACTTGGAATTCAAGGGTGGGGTCAGTGAGTGACCCTACCAAATTAGTGGTGAGGAATCCATTTCTTTAATAATATTTATGGATTGTTCACTCCTTATTTTGTTAATTGAGATATTCTTATTTTTCATAGTTTTGTGTTGCTATTGACAGGTTGCTCTGTACATAGTGCAAGCTGACATTCTTCTTGGATGGTGGAATAGGCAATTTCAATATGTTTCATTAGATCTTTTTAAAGGTCATTTTTTCTTTCATTTGCTTTAATTCCAAATAATTAATCCTAGTTTAATTGGATTGATTTTGACATGCTTTGTTAATGTTTAAATTTAACTTATCCAATTTATCATACATTTTATGCAAGTTTTTTCTTAAAAGCTTGAAATTATGAGACACATTCACAGAAAATATATTGAAAGTAGTTACATTTAGTTTTGATAAAATTTCTTCCCTTTCTGAGCTAAGGATATTGTGTTGTCCCAATCTTTGGGGTTTTTTGATTTCTGATGGACTGATTATCTCTTCTTTTTGGGGTCCTTTCAATTTAAGGAAGCTGATTAATCCAAGGGATTCCAGCTTTTCACTTAATTTTCTACTTCTCTTGTTGGGATCAAATTTTGAAGAGAAATTTGAGACTTCTTTGCCAGGGAAATAGATTTTCTCATACCTGGATGGTTTTCCTGGTTATGAGCCATCTTGAATTTCTCCCAATTACCACAATTATCCTTGAATAGGGCCTGTGTCTTTTCCTCCTTGGCTTGTTCCAGCCAGGGTGGCATTGGTGGAGCAATAGCTGCTTGGGATGAGATGCTGGGCAAGGGACAACTCTCCAACATTTAGTTGGTTAAGTTGGCCACCACATTCAGTGCCATTGTCTAACATGACCCTTTGGTCATGGGTTTGAGTACCCTCATCTTACTTGCAACTGGAATCCTTGCAAGCTCAGTTTCCTCTGGGAAGAGAACTATATGATGAGGCTCTTTGGTTTTCATGGGTGTTGCACCTGTTTTGGAACAGTTAACTAAAAAAATGCGTAAGTTTTTTCAAAACATTTGAAGAAAGATAGAGAGAGAAAAAAATATTTGTTGGGTATTTTATCTCTTATTAATTTTTTTCTGAGGTTTTATAACTTAATTATAGTTAATTTCAATGGTACCAATGCTTCATTGTGGTCAATAACTTCCTTGGGAGGTATTCCCAGGGGGTCTGAGTGATTTCTAATTAAATCTTGGAAGAAATCCAACGGTTCAAAATATGGGACATCCTCAAGTAGGTATTGGTCAATGATATCACCAAAAAAAATCCACTAGAAGAAATAAAGTAATAAAGATGTAAGTTTATATTTTTATATTTTGATTTTTACGTGTTTGCAATAACTTTTAAATAAAAAGAATTTGATACTCACACTTTCAATTTGTCTTGTTTCTTCTTTTGAAGCTCAAAATTTGTTTTTGGTATATTCTCCACTCTTTGTGTTGCCTCGTAAATAATCAAAGAATTAAAATCAGCAATTATTTCTAACTCAAGCTCCTTTTCTTTTATCACTTGTTGTTTATAATAAAAAAGCCTTCCTTTTTTTGCTCAGGAGTTATGATAATGAGAACGAAATTGCCCAGGTTTTATTTGCTATTCTGTTGAAGAAGGTTCAAATAATAATAAATTAACTCTCTGTTGGTCTTCAGATCCACTTTAAAAATCAAAAAATAGAAAAATATCTACAATGAGTATTTTTAATTATTTTTGAGGGATAAATTGCCGGGTCCAACAAATAAATAATTAAAAATTAATTATTCAAAATGATTTCCCAGCCAGACCCCCAGTTTTCAGCTTTATCATACCAGGATCCTTGCAGTTCTTTAGCCACAGAGAGTGATAGAATAATGGGATAATAATATTCCCACAAATAAACATGTAGAAAGCTCAAATAATGAATATGTTGAGAGCTAGTGCAAGCTTTAAATGGTTTGGTTAAAGGGTTTTCAATATTTTATAAAAGAGGGTTCCATATCCTCCTGGCGCGCCACGTGATTTCCTTCCCTGCGGGTCTGCCTGCGCTTGCGCACACCTGCCCCGCTCTTATAACCCCAATTGCCCCGCCCTACCTTCCCAAACTAGCTGCCTCCAAACCTGGTTGGGCTGTATTCCATTCTTGAGTCTCCAATGTCCAAGCAGGCCGCAACCTGCCACACCCACTTAAGTGACCCGCACCCAGTATGCTGAGCCCCACGGCCCCTACTTCTCAGGTCTCTGCAGCTGCTTCTGAGCCCGCAGCTTCCACCTCTGAGACCGTGCGCATTCCAAATGCTGAGACTGACCTACCAAAGGCTGAGTGGGCCAACTGCGGCACAGTTCCCAATCCAAGGCTATATAATGACACCACATCCCCCCAACTTGAGTTTTGTACACAGAGGTCTTTCCAATGTTACCTTGACCATAACTGCAATCCCATGCTTCCTCTTTCACCGCCACGCCTCTCTCCACTCCCAACTACACTCCAAACTCACTTTTATCCCGTTTATTGCCATGGCCAAGTGCAAGTTCTGCGCCCAAAATGGGCATGAGTGTTTGAATATTTGTGGTTGCCGCGCATGGACCCACTGACGCCAAGCGCAATGAGCAAGCTTGAACCCTTGACCATAGTGTTGCACAAGACTACAAAAGCAACTACCGCGGCCCCCAACTCAACCAACACACCATTAGAGAGTCAGCCATTGCCCAATGTATTATCCCAGGAGGTTACAGGTCCTCCTACGCCACCCTAGCTGGACTCAACCAAACAGGAAACAGTGGAAGTGATAGTGAAAGAGCACCTGAGCTACTGGGAACAATTCAAGTTGGCTCAGACCCAGGGCTTCAGTTTTCTAATATTGCAGAGCAAGCTGCAAAAGTAAAAGAAATAACATAAAAATAATAATAATAAAACTTACCTAAGAACAAGAAGGAAAACCATATAAACTATTGAAGAAATGGATTCTCCACCCAAAATTAGGTAGGGTCAATCACTGAACCCACCCTTGAAATCCAACTCCTTATATTTTTAAATAATTAAGAAAAGAAAGACCAAAATACCACGGTACCACTATTGAAATTTTTTGGCCAATTAAATATTTCACATGTATTGTCGCGTACAGGTTTCACACCTAAAATTCAGTCAGAATTGAGGTGTTGTGTATATTTTAGGAGTTACAGACAGAACTGTGTTTTGTCACAATTCCTGCACGCAGCCGCAGAAGCCAATGCACCCGGGTGCGGCTGAGATACAGCTCTGTCACTCTGTCAAAGTTGTGTACGCAGCCCTGGGCCTCTGACAAGTACGCAGCGGCAGGAATATGGGTTGACAAAGTGACAGGAGGCCTGAGAAACCTAGGTACCGCATGAACATGCTACAACCTACACAGAAACATTCTCTGTATGTAATAAATGTTCCTGTGGATAGTAGATAGTCTAAAAATAAATAAAATTAAATAAAAATACTTAAATAACCTTTATACGTATTTTTTATTAAATATAATTCAAATTACCAAAAATGTCGAAAAGAAGATAATGACTACTTCTAAAATTATATTAAAATACTTTAATATACTATTATGAAAATTTCTAGACATCAACATTTTTGTGACATACTAAGAAAAATTATGATGTAAAAATATCACATGAATACCCATGACTTAAATTTTTAAGTAATTATTTTAGAAAATCAACTGAATTTTGAAAATAAAGATTAAAATCAATATCATGACTTTACTCCAAATATTCAATTAATAATGAGAGCTAAGCTGACATCAGCATATCTGTAGGAATTTCTATTATAATATTTCTTAGCTTACTGGGAACATTTACTAAGGATAATTAATTAAATAATAAATAAAAAGGACAGATTGGTGTTATTGACACGTCAAAACATCAATTATAAAGTAGAATAATTCCCATAACCTGTGGAATTAGATGCTACCCGTGTTACGGCACCAAGAAAAAGTTACAGGCTACCACTAGTTACCCAGCTAGCCTCAGTTTCCGTCCCTTGGAGCCCCTGTACCCCTCAGAAGGACAATATTGGGACTCCAAAAGCTATAAATAAAGAGCTCTTTAGAGGATATTGATACCCAGAGACCCAGTTATATTTATACCCGGACACCATGCCAAGGTAATCAAATACTTATATGAGATAAGAAAGTGATTTATGGTTCTATTTTGATTAATAATATCCGTCCTCAACCCTCCTTTATCAATTTAAAACTGCTGAACAACCTTATAACCCCAGTATACAGGTTTAACCCACCAGTTCATTTCCCAAACAGATACCCAAAAGATTTAATAATATAACAGTGAGTTTTATTATCCTTCCTTCCTTGTTGCAGCTTTTTCACAAAGCCCTGCCACTCCACCGTGTATTTTATATACATATTATCTTTGGGCAAAATAACCTTTAAACTAAAGGTCCCAAAGTAACCAGGCCTACCTTTTTTCATACTGAATTACCTGAAGAGAGGTGTTAAAGATCCCCAATATAGTTCTGGCCCCTCTATAAAAATATTTAATAATCAATTTATCTATATTGATTCATAAAAATAATAAATAAACAAAACAATTAAGCTTTCAATAAGCTTTATCCAAATATTTCACAAATTTTTGCTGCATTTATTAAATAATATATTTATTATTTATTCTATCACCTCTGGTAGCTAAAGGTTAGCAAGGGTCTTTGCATCCAGGAGGCTGACACATGGGGATCAGCCAGGTATCAGAAAATCTATCTCTCTGGCAAAGAAATCTCAGATTTCTCTGCAAAAGTTGTTCCCACTGAAAGAAGTGGAAGGCTAAGTGCAGAGTTGGAATCCTTGGGATCAGTTATTTTCCTTAAAGGGAAAGGACCCCCAAAAGAAGAGGTCCTCAGCCCATCAGAAGTTAAGGAACCAAAAGGATTGGGACCACATAATCTCTCTATCCCAGAAGTGGAAAAAGGTGTACCACAATTAGATGTAGAAGCCCTTAAAATCTTTTCTGTAAATGTGCCTCACATTTTTACCATTATTAGCAAGTACTTTGAAAAAGTTTATGAAAAATTGGATGATTTGAGTCTGATTGTTTTCAGAGTTATTGAAAAACAATCCCAGACTATGAGGATTGATGAGTTGGAAATACAATAATAAAGGATAGTATCAAATCTAGTAAGTTGGATCTGATGAATCATATTGATGATAATCAATTAATCCTTCAGGAAGAAATGATTCCGACTATGGATCAAATTAAGGAAGAAGTTAAGAAAAATAGTCCCACTTCTTCAACTCATTTGATTAACATAATTGATTTATTAAACAACAAGCTTGACTTGGAGTTAGGTATGATTAAGAATGATCTCAGGGTTCTCAAGGTCAATGTCAGTAACTCTCCAGCCGTTGACTTAGAAGAAGCTAGACCTGCCAGGTTAACTATTACTCCTAGTATTCCTCCTAGAACAAGAATAACTAGGAATGGATATTTTTGACCAAGCCCTACACCAGAAATGGAGAAATCTTTGAGGTTAATTCCTCCCATCACTGAATGGCCTAAATTCTCCGTAGAAGGAGAGTATATCCATGTCAGTTTTATTGATTTTATTGTCTACACTCTTGCTTCTTATGAACTTACTGATTCAATAGCTGTGGTAAGATTACCCAGACTGTTTGAAGGAGTGGCTCTTGATTGGTTCATCAATAAGAGGGAAGAAGTGGTATCATTAACCTGGAATTCTTGCAATTAATTTATCAGAAAACAATTTGGTACCAGGATTTGGAAAAGAAAGATGATGAAAACTTTTGAAACCTCCCCATTTTATCAATCCAAGGACAAACCTCATAAGTGGTGTTAAGACCAGAAAAGGAGGTTAGACTGTTTCTACCCGGATGCTGATAAGGAAGAGGTCAATGAGAGACTTCTCAACTTGTGTCCTGGAAAAATCAACCATAGTTTAAGGTACAGAATGGCCATGAACTCTGATATCTCTACCTTAATAGGTATATTGGAAGAAACTATTGACATGAATGGTCTTGACAAAAGAATTAACAGAATCCCAAGGGAACAAAATTCTAGGATTAGAGAAGAATACACTTCCGGAACTCAAGATTCCTCTGCTGCTAATGTAACCACCTTGGAAGTCAAGAAGACTTCAGATTCCAAGGAAAAGGTATGCTGGAACTGCAACAAAACAGGAAATGTTAGACAGGACTGTCCTCAGCCCAGGAGAAGAATTAATCCTATTGAAGGAGAAAAGTATGTGTCAGCTCTCTGATACCAGGAAACTTGCAGTCCCTTAGCTACAGAGAGTGATAAAAATGCTGGAATGATAGTAATAATTATTATTCCAATAATAAAAACTTCAAAGCTCAAATAAATGATATAATAAGAGCAGTTGCAAGTTTTAATTGGTTCGGTAATAAATGGTTTTCAATATAGTATAAAAGAGGGGCCACATTATTATACTACTGGGGATCTTTACAGACTAGAAACCTCTCTTCAAGGGGCCTCCTTAGGCAGTTTAAGAATCTTGGAATAAAGATGGGTGCCTTAGAAAGGACTTATTCCACTAATGGCCGGGCTTAAGAGCTCAACTGGCCAAGACAGGAAGGGCAACACTCACTCTGAGCACTTTACCACAAGAATCCTGGAATAATTGGTTTTGATCTTTTTAGAATATTACTAATGCATATGTCAACTTGTTACATATGCTAGGCAACTCTAACTAGGTTGTAGCTCTTCTGAGTGGTACCTGGTTGTCAGATTATTCACAATGGATCCAGACGCGGGGATCGGTCAGTACAGATGTGCGCGGGGCAGCATCCGCTGCGTGCGTGGCAGAATCAGCTGCGTGCGGGTCTCTAGTACGCGGGAATCTGATCTCATGAGTACGTAGTGATATGTAATGATGCCGGGCTGCGCACAAGAATTGTGACATAACACATTTCCGTGTGTAACTCCTAAAATATACACAACACCTCAATTATGAGTGAATTTTAGGTGTAAAGCCTAGAAGTGAAAACACGTGTGAAATATTAAAATTGCCAAAAAGTGCCATACTGGTGTTGTAATTTTTAGTACTTTTCTTTTTAATTATTTTAAAAATGTAAGGAATTGGAATTCAAGGGTGGGGTCAGTGAGTGACATTACCTAATTTTGGGTGAGGAATCCCTTTCTGTAATAATATTTATGGATTTCTCACACCTTATTTTGTTAATTGAGATATTCTTATTTTCTCATAGTTTTGTGTTGCTATTGACAGTTTGCTCTGTACATAGTAGCAAGCTGACAGTATGATAATCCTGAATCCCGACTTGATGATACTGATTGATCACTATCTGAGTATGATTTAATGATCACTAAGCCATGCAATGTTATTGAAGGAAGTATAGAGTCCTCCCTGGACATAAACTCTGTTAATGAACAACTTACCTCAAAAATGAAATTCTAACATGAATATTCTCCATGTCTCTGAGACTAAGGCTTTGAATCTGAAACCTTCTGCCGGTAAAAGTTACACTTCTGGTAAAACATGCTACCCTACTGGTTTGATCCAAGGTTCCCCTTTTAATATACTCTTGGAAAGTGGAGCTTTCTGCCCTTTTGTTGGTTCAACTTATTTGGACAAAGAAGACCCAAATTGGAGGCTGAAACTATTACCAGTACCTCAGGCTAAGTTTAGAATTTGTAATTCTTCTCTCAATGCCATTGGATTATGGTCTTCTGATATCATACTCCCTCACTCTGAAGAATCACTAAAACTGAAAATTGAATTTGTAGTGCTTCAAAATGGAGTATTTCATTAATTTATACTTGGAAATGATTCTCTTTGCTTGTATGGTATAGATTTATTCCAAAGCAAGGGTAGATACTTTACTATAGGGGGAGACTGGAACAAGAAGTTCCAAATATGCCATGTTAATGCTCAGACTTCTGATTCAACTTATGCAAAACTCTTGGGAAGTGTTAACAAAGAATACTTCTCTGAAGCAGCTTTTCATTCCCTACTAAAAGAAGAACAAAAACATGACATCTTTCAGGTTTTCTTTGAAAATCATAATGCTTTCTGTACCAAGGATCACCCCATTGGTAATATCAAAGGACAAGACATGATTCTAATTTTAACCATTAAACCTCCTTACCCACCTAACCTCAGGAGACCTGCTTACCCTTCTAGTCCAAAATCTAGAGATGCTCTGTAATTTCATATCCAGGAGTTAGTTGACTTACAAGTCTTAAGGAAAGTAGGAAAAAATGAACAAGTGGATATTACTACCCCAGTAATAATAGACTGGCATAATGATAAGTCAAGAATGGTTGGAGACTTTATAATACTGAATAACTATACCCAAGCTGATTACTATCCTATTCCAAGGATTGACCATTCTCTGCATAACCTCTCAAATGCTAAATATATCACTACTATGAACATGCTGAAAGTTTTTAACCAAATACCTATCAGCCCTGATAGCCAGAAATTCATTAGAATCATCTTTCATTTGGGAATTTATGAGTATCTTAGGATGCCTTTTGGTATCAAAAATGCTTTTTCTCATTTTCAAAGGATGATGGACACAGTTCTTGGATTATTCATCAGACAAGGATGGATGATGGTGTACATTGATGATGTTATAATTTAATCTGATAATTGGGATACTCACATGGAGAAAGTAATACTAGTCCTTAAAACTATCTCCGCTTTAGGATTAAAGGTATCAATGAAAAAGTGCAAATTTGGCTATGGAGAACTCAAATCCTTAGGAAAAGTTTTCTCTGGACTAACTTTAGCTGCTGAACAAAGCAAGATAGCAGCCGTGATGAACAGGCCAATGCCTCAGAATAAAACTGAACTTCTATCTTTTATTAGATTCTGCAGCTACTATAGGAATTAATTACCAAAATTTTGCTCTTCTAACCAAGTTTCTGTATGAAATCTGCAACAAAAACACCTTGTTTGAAATGACTCATGATAGAGTCAAGAACTATGAGGAACTCAAGATAGCTATGATCTCAGCTCCAGTACTGATTCATCCAGACTATTCTAAACATTTCAAGCTCTTTATAGATGTAATTATGGATGGGCTAGGAGCTGCTTTACACCAAGAAGTCATAGAGGATTACAAACCAGTGGAAAAACCTATACTCTTCATATCCAGACAATTTAAAGACATTGAGAAAAGGTATGGTGCAAGTCAAATGGAATGTCTTGCCTTAGTATGGGCTCTGGAGAAACTCCATTACTGATTGGAAGGCACTAAGTTCACTTTGATTACTGACTGCAATGCTTTCAGGACATTGATGAACATGAAAACCCCTAGTAGGCACATGTTAAGGTGGCAGATAGCCATACAACAGTACAGAGGTCAGATGACCATAGTTCACCAAACTAGTAATAAACATCAGAATTCTGATATCTTGAGTAGGAATGCTTTTCCCAATGATCCAAGTAACCCTGCTTATGACCCAGAGGATAATGATATATTTCCTATACTGAATATTAACATACTTTATATTGAGCCTCCTATTCTAGGAATCCACATCTGTGAACTGGATGAATATTTGTTCAACTCTATTAACAAGGCTTAAAGCTCTGATATGAACACTCTAATAACCATTATGGAAAGTACTTCTCCACCATCTGAACTGATTAATAGTCTACCTGACCCTCTTCTTAAACTTACAAAACTGGAAGGTTCACCTTATGGTATGGTCTATTATACTACAGGCACCAGCATTCAAGTGTCATAGTCTTAACTAAGATAGACCATATCAAAAATATCCTGGCTGAGTGCCATGATAAATGCTCTTCCAGTCACTTTTCTACTGATAGGACCTTAGAAAAGGTCAAAAAAAGTGCTGGGTGGATAAATTGGAGATATTCCACCATCCAATATGTTACCAGTTGTGAAACTTGTCAGAAGTCCAATAGGACCACTGGGAAAAAATTTGTCTACTACAGAAGATTGCTGAACCCATGAAAAGATGGGAAATCTGAACCCAAGAAAAGATGGGAAATCATCAATATAGATTTTGTAACTGGATTACCAACAGGAGGTGCTTATTCCTACAACTCAGTCCTTTTTATAGTAGATAGGTTATCAAAGAAAGGAAAGTTTTTACTAATCACAAGGAAGACACAGCTATGGAAGTTTCCTTGTTATTCTGTAATAGACTCATTTCTGATGTTGGAGTACCCAAGATTACTATCAGTGATAGAGACCCCAAATTGTCCTCTGAGTTCTGGAGAAATCTTCATGAAATGCTAGGAACTACCTTAGCTTTTTATACAGCTTATCACCCTCAGACGGATGGTTTAGCTGAAAGAATGATTCAGACTCTAGAAGATATGCTCAGAAGGGTCTGTTGCTTTGGTCTAGAATATAAGAATTCTGATGGTTATTGCCATGACTGGGTTAGTCTTTTACCCGCATTGGAGATGGCTTACAACAGTAGCAAGCACTCCACTACTAAAGAAGCACTCTAAATACTGGAAAGAGGATGGATCCCTAAATTGCCCAAGGATAAAATTAACCAGAAGCTAAGAAATATCCATCCTACATCACTTGATTTCAAGAACATGATAGATTTATCCAATAAACATGCTGTTAAGTGTGTTCAGGATGCTGTTGATTATAACCAAAAGAGGTGGGATAAAAACCATAAAGAACCTGATTTCAAGATTTGAGATCAATTCTTAGTTTCTACCACTAACTTTAATAAGCTAGCTGGTAACAGGAAGCTCAGACCAGCTTTTGTAGGACCTTTCACTATCAAGAAGCTTCATGGTAAAAATTCTGTGGAAGTAATCTTGGGTGATGAAATCTCTAGGAAACACCCAGTCTTCCCAGTAAGTCTCATCAAACACTACCACCCAAGGGAGGGAGAACATACCCCTTCGCCAGAAACACCTGTTGCAGAAGAATCTAGAAAAGACAGGGGAAAATTTAGCAAGATCCTTAAGGCTAAGAAAGACAGGATCAATGAAAAAGATTTTAGAATCTACCTAGTCAGAAACAAGGGATAGCCAGCTGATAAAGATGAGTGATTGCCTGAACACAATATCCCAGATGGACCCATACACTTGAGAAATTACAGAGCTTGCAGAAGGCAGTAGACCCAGGATTTTTTTTCAGATATAGAAATATCTTGGAGTGGGGGAATGTCAGCTTGCTACTATGTACAGAGCAACCTGTCAAAGTAACAGAAGAAATGTGATAGAAACAATTCAATAAGAAAAGTAAAATTGAATGAAGAAGCAGTTTGAAATACATAAATATTATTGCAGAAAGGGATTCTTCCCCCAAATTCAGGTAGGGTCACTCACTGACCCCACCCTGGAAATCCAACTCCTTCTATTATTAAATAATTAAATGAAAAAAGGGACCAAAAGCCACAAAACCAATATGGCACTTGTTGGCCATTTCAATACTTCACATGCATGGTCACGTATAGGTTTTAAAACTAAATTTCACTCAGAATTGGAGTGTTGTGTATATTTTAGGAGTTACACGCGGAAATGTTTATCTCACAATTCCCGTGCGCAGCCCCGCATCCTTACACAACCCCACATACCTCCCCTATGAAGAGGTCACGCGCGCAGCTAATTTTGCCACACAAAAAGCAGATCCTAGCCCGCAAGCATCTGAATTGAATGATCCCCAAGCCTGGATCAGTCGCGAAAAATTTGACAACCAGGTACCCCTCAAGAGAGCTAGAACCTAGTTAGTGTTAGCCAGCATATGTAATGACCTGACATATAAATTAGTAATAGTATAAAAACTATAAAACTTAAATGAAATTAAAAAGAAACTAAGTCTAAGTATTTTTTTAATAATAAACCAAATATTGAGGGTTACCACCTAAATCACTTATCCTGATCTTCAAAGACCACCAAAAAATACTAAAAGTCATTGTAAAAATTATTGAAAATTACCTACATGCTCAGCAGATTATGGAAAATCAGTAAAAATCCACATCTGTCCACTTTAAAACAATATTGATAGTACAAATGAAGGATGAGTGCAGAATGACCACATTTAAGCCATAACAGATTAACAGATTCTGTGGCTAAAATAACACAGAAATCCAGAAGATCTGATGTCATCTGATTGACAGAACCAAGTAGAGGTGCTAATATTTCCCTTACTGGCTTGCAAGCCTCAGCCCAAGAGCAGAATCCTCTCTACATACCCTGAGAAGCTCATAGTCACCCCAAAAAGGTATTTATACAGACCTCATTCAACCTATTATTCCCAATAAGTTTGCCAGAAATTATTATTATCAATCAGAAACTGTGTCATTTTTAGTCAAGTGCTTATCAAAGAGATAAGAAAGTGATTTATGACCTAGTCAATAGTATTATTATTTATTTCTCAAAAAACAATCAACCCATTGAATTTAGTCAAGCAAATCTGCCCCGTCTTCTCTGAAAACCTTCCTATTTTTGCAGGATTTTTGTGGTAAATTGTTCAGAGTGAGTTTTTCCCTTCCTGTCTTGGCCATTGGGCTTTTTTGCCCAGCCATATAAGTGGAATAAGCCATTTCCAAGGCACCAATCTTCATTCAAATATTCTAGAACTTCCTAAGGAGGCCCCTTGAAGAGAGGTTGTTTGTCTGTAAAGACCCCCAGTAGTATATTACTGTGGCCCCTCTTTTATAACAAATTGAAAACACTTTTGATCAAACCAATTAAACCTTGAACCAGCTCTTAACATATTCATTGTTTGAGGTTTTTACGTGTTTATCATTGGAATACTATTATTATTATTATTATTGTATCTTCTATCACTCTCTGTAGCTAAAGGAATGCAAGGTTCCTGGTATCAGAGAGCTGAAAACCAGTATGGTCCTAAAAAGGGATCAAGAGTGGTATAACACACTCAAGAATTCCAGCAGACAAAATTTTCTTCAACCAGAAAGGCTATGGTTGGTGATAAGGATCAAGGTTACAGATGGACAGATAAAGATTTGAGTATGGAGGCTCAAAGGATAAAGGGGGAATCAAAAGATCTACCCAGCACACAAGTTGCAGATGAAGGGAAAGAGGCCCTCCTGAATGAGTAGATTATTGATTACTATATGAGATGGATGATATCCAATGATCCTCCAAAAAGGTAGGGGAGAGCCCCTTGTTTTATAGACAAGAGGCCTGTAGAATATTTACAAGAGATACTTACAAATGAGTGCCAAGTTTTTTTTTTTAAAAAAAAAATGAAGATTGGAAACAGGAACCGCCTTACATGGGAAAAAAGGCAAAAGAAAAGGTGAAGAGGAAGATGGAAACCTGCCTGCATCAAGGAAAACGGCAGCAGTGGATGATGGGTTTCAAACAGCCGCGTCCACAGTCATTCAAGGGAAGATTGATGATCAGGCGTGCAATGAAGATGGTTGCGCATGACTGTCAAAGGTGGGGCAAAGTTTCCAACGGTCGTGAGCAAGGCTTGCGGTCATTGGTTGTTGTTGGTGCAAGGGTTCCAACAGCCGCAAACAGCAATGTTTGTTTGCGGGTGTCAGAGAGGGATTGGGTAGAGGATTGGATGGGATAATGATGATGATGATGATGCTGGATAGACTCAAGGATTGTTGATTGATGATGGGATGCATGAGGAATACTGGGCGCTTGTTGATGGGTTGTGGTGATGGAATGGTTGATGACTCAAGTGTGAGTAGTGCCACTAGTAGGATGAGAACTGGTACTACTTGTTATAATTATGGCCAGCAATTAGCTTAGGCAAATGAGCAGTATTTAAAGCAAAAGAAATGCTGGACACTGTGTGTCAATAATGGCTAATGGGGCTCTCACAATGGGGCAATATGTTGGATGAATTCAATTGGATGATGAATGAATGATGGAAAACAGCAGGGAGAAGAGCTCCTTAAGTACAAAAGATTGGCCTCTTGTGAGCCCATGATACAACAAGCCAAAGGGCAAATTTTCCGCCCCAAAAGAGCTCTACAGGCTCTACAGGCCTTGTTACTTGGTTTGGACTGCATCAGCCCACATGGCATTAGTCCCTGAACCCTTACAACCAGACTATTCCGGTCCATTCTTGTGTTTCCACCGTTACGGGGCTGAACCAGCCCATTGCTGTTCAGTCCCTTAGTTGGTTGTCTATTACAACCGGCCCTGATGGCATCATTACCCCTGTTACGGGCTGGTTGCCTCATGCATCCAGCCCCTGGCCCCTGAAATGGGCCAGGTGGGACCCAGGGCTCACCTGGGTCCGGTTTCAACCTCACATGGGGGGGTGTGACCAGCGGACATGCTGTCCCCCCCTCTATCTCTTACAAATCCCTGGTGGGGGCGGTCAAATCCCCTCACCAGGGGCCCTGGGGGTCGATACCCCCCAGGGCGTCGTCACAGAAAGTTGGCCTGGGAGGTGGTCAGGTCCCCCCAGGCCCATCGCTCCTCCCCCTCGGTAAAGGGGGGGGGAGAGCGCCCCTTCGCGCTTAGTTCGCTACAATGGCGGGGGTGTGATGAAATCCCCCCCACCTGCCGGTCGCATACCATGCGGCCGGCGCCGCCACCTCCTGGGGCAAGGGGGTGGTCAGGTCCCCCCTGCCCTGACCGACCGCCTCGTTGCGGCCGGTCGCTGGCTGGTTCAACCCAGCCAGCCTGCCCCCTCCCCCTCGCGACGGCGAGCAAGGGGAGGGGGAGCGAGCCGGGGCCGCGAGCCCCGGCTCCGCGGCGCTGGTCGCGACCAGCCGGGCCCGCGCGGCATCGCACCGCGCGGGATCCCTCGGCCGCGCAACAGCCCGGCGTGGGCCGTGCCGAGGAACACAGGCGGCCCCGAACGGGCCGCGACGCGAGCAGCGGCCCCGAGCGGGCCGCGACACGGGCGGAAACCCTAATGGGCCGCCCCAAGCCCAGATTGTGAGAAAAGACTACTTTTGCGGGCCAGCCCGTCTGGCCAAGTATGTCCAAAATAAACCTTGGGCCCAATTATGCCCATACAAGCCCATCTGGCCGTATTTGCCCATATACCCCATCGGGCCCGTTAGGGCCCGTGTACCAATGGGTCTATTTCACGCGTTTTTGAGGCCAGTTTCCCCAACTCTGTAACATCCACATGGGCCCGTATGGTCCGTGTGTGTGTCCAATGGGCCCCAGAGGCACATTTGTGCATCCCATTTGGATTACACTTATATGTAGCACCCGCGTAAGTGCGTACGTATTTTAACACTACTGATACTACTAGCAATGGGTTCTCAAATGTCACCTTGGGATCCCAAAAATAGCTATTGAACGTCTTGAGCTCTTGATCCTCCAATAGATCTTTGAGATATTTTGATGTTGAAGGTAGGATGATCTCCTGCCTTTCTTTGATCTGACCCCTTTGTTTCTCACCTTGATCAATCTCCAAATTGGCTTGGTTGTAGAGATAGAGACCAGCAAAGGTGAGGAACATCCCAAAGGCTTGAACAATCAAGAGCTGATGGCTGATGAGGTCAAGAGATCCATGGAGGAGGATGATTGGATGGTGGTGATGAGTTGAGGAGGGGATGGCCGCCCGCTGTGGTGCCCTATCCTGGACACCCGGACCGCCTTAAGACCTCAATTCATAAACTGTTGCAAACGTACCGCCCGGCTGGACAACTTATCCTCAGGCTCATCCAACTATTGTTTACCCGCGCGCGCGCGCCGCGCCGCGCCGCGCTGCGCTTCCATTATCCGCGTCGCGCTCCGCCCCGCGCCGCGCCGCGCCGCGCTCCTTTCATCCGCGCGCGTCGCGCGTTCTTTATCCGTGTTGCTTCCCATCTCCGCCGTTGTTATAGAACGTCCGCATCTTTGTTGTTGCGTTTCTTCATCTTTGTCGTTGCGCCTCCCAATCTCCTCTTTGCTACCGTCGCGCGACGCTCATCCATGATCTACTGAATCCATCCCGACCGCTTCCGCAAGCATTTGGCAGATCCTTGACCAACGCGAGTGACCACATGGTTGCCTTCCCTTTTCCGCTCTATTTGTAGAATCCGTTGTATATAGTCTAACAGGGCCTCCTGCCCATATAAGGAGGGGCTCTCCCCTGCCTTTTGGCGGACGATTCCATAATCGGAGTACCTCAGATCCTAGCAAATCATCGCATCAGCATCCTATCATCCCATCATCATAAGCAATTTATCCATGGGCATCCTTCCCCACTTATCCGAGCAAATTATCCGGGTATATCTATGATTGCCCCTTGATCCTTTGAGCCTCCATACTCAAACTTAGTCCTTTGTGACCTTGATCCTTATCACCAACCAATAGCCTTGCTGGTTGAAGAAGAATTCCTGTCTGCCTGAATTCTTGAGTGTGTTATACCACTCTGATCCCTTTTTCCGACCATACTGGTCTTGATCTCTCCTTGATCATCTTTCTGGAGCCAATCACGTTTGATTGAAGAGGTTTTATTAAGCTTAAAACCTGGAGTGTTATACCTCCCTTCTTCTTTGAGTTTGAATCTCGCCACGCTATTCTTGAGTTCCTTGAGAAGTGTTGGGATATTCTTGTTCAAATTTGTTATTGATTTGCTTCTAGAGCTTCTTAAACAAATTGCTTTTGTTTTGTTCAGCCTCCCACAGTTATCTGGTACCCTTCAAGCGCTTGATTGCGGAGAGTTGGGCAGGTTCATTGAGAACCTGGAGGTTGGTTGGGATTGAGTTGATCTTTCCTAATCAGCTGCTGACGACCAGAGTTATTAGCTTGTGGGCGTTGTTACTTACAACTGCCTTGTTCTATTGAACTCTGAACAAACTTTGACTTATTTGTTCAAGTCTTTCCTTGCGCCATCTTGTCTCAGATAGTGTTGTTTCCATTGCTACCGACAACTCTTATCCTCTTCCCTTAGTTTGATTTCTCATCCATAAGGTTCTGGACCTTGATTCCGGTTACATTAAAATATTATTGTAACTCCTAGGAGGGCAGCCTAAACAGCACCTTTCCCCTCCACAGAACTGCCACGGCTTAGCACCGTTTGGAGTCTTACACCGCGCACGCTTGGCCAAAAAATTAGGGCAAGGCGCGTGCAAGGGGGAGATTTGACCCAAGGAGGACAGCATTGGACAACCAAGGAAGGCCTGCCTGAAACGCTAGGACATGGAAGAGCTGGGAGAATGGGAAATGAGTGGGTTCCCATAGAAAAAAAAGAGATAATAATTTTTTTTTTTTAAAAAAAAATGTATTGATGGATAAGGGGATGTAAAAAAAAAATTCAAAATTTCCATTTTCATGAGGTGTCTTGGTTTGGTGACTACACCGCTTCATTCCTCCCCTCTGCCCCGCCACCACCTGGTTCTTCTTGAATTACCCATGGATCTGGTTGAATTCCAACATATACTCCTCCAGCTCCCCCTCCGCACACACTGGATTCCACAAAGACCTGCTTGAAATCACCTTACTGGAACTTTGGCTTGCGCCTCCCCCACCTTGCCAACATTTCTCCATTCAACCTTACCCATCCTGTTTCTGGGATCTGGCCATTTCCTCCATGTCCCAAAGGGATTCTGCATCAGTGATGAAGAGGACAATAGTGCAAACCTTATCCGTGCCTGTTTCTTCTTTGGAATCCGCAATATCTTCAAACCTTGCAGGAAATCCCCCAACATTGGCAGTGTTGAACCAAAGATGAGGAGTTTCCTGCTGCCTAAGCCATAGATGCCATGGAGCCTTGCAATTGGATCCCAAAGTAGTCAATGTAAACATTGCACCTGCTACATTCAAGAGACTAGGAAAAAAGATTACTTCAAAAAGATTACTTCCCGGCCAGACCCCCAGATGTGGAAAAAGGAGAGCAATATTCCCCTATGTTTTCCTCAAGTTTTGGAGTTATTGTTCCAAGCATCTTTAAGGATGAGGATGCAAGTTTTAAAGAGAGAGAGAGAGAGGCACACCCGGTTTGTCCTTCTCATTACATGGCCCTTGAATGTGCCCTACTTGGAGCCCCCTGCATTTTCTGTATGTGCCTGGCCCACCACATGATTTCCTGCCCTGAGGGTTAGCCCGTGCTTGCGCATGCCTGCCCTGCTCTTATAAACCCAATTGCCTTGCTCTACCTTCCCAAACTAGCTGCGCAAAAACCTGGTTGGGCTGGATTCCATTCTTGGGTCTTCAATGTCCAAGCGGGACGCAACCCGCCACACCAAGTAAAGCCAGACTGGCGCACAGTATGATGAGCCCCATGGCACCTACGCTGAGCCGGCTGCAGCTTCTTCTGAGCCCACAGAAGCCACCTCTGAGACCTTTTGTGTCAGCTCTCTGATACCAGGAACCTTGCAGTCCTTTAGCTACAGAGAGTGATAAAAATGCTGGAATGATAATAATAATTATCATTCCAATAGTAAACACTTAGAAGCTCAAATAAATGATATAATAAGAGCATTTGCAAGGTTTAATTGGTTTGGTAATAGATGGTGTTGAATATAGTATAAAAGAGGGGCCACAGTATTATATTACTGGGGATCTTTACAGACTAGCAACCTCTCTTCAAGGGGCCTCCTTAGGCAGTTTAAGAACCTTGGAATAAATATGGGTGCCTTAGAAAGGACTTATTCCACTAATGGCCGGGCTTAAAAGCACAAGTGGCCTAGACAGGAAGGGAAACACTCACTCTGAGCACTTGACCACGAAAATCCTGGAATAATTGGAAGGGTTTCAGAGCTGATGGGGCAGATTGCTTGACTAAACTTCAATGGTTGATTGGTTAATAAAGGTAAATAATACTACTACAGACTAAGTCATAAATCACTTGCTTATCATCATATAAGCACTTGATTAATAAATGACACCGGGTCTGATTGATAATAAATAATTCCTGATAACTGATAACTGATTGGAAACAGAAGGGCAAAAAGAGCTTGTTTAAATATTCTTTTTTGGGTGCTTGAGGGCCTCTAGAAGGGGTACTAGCCATGGGCTGAGGCTAGGGGGGCAATCAGGGCAAGATTGGCACGTCCTCAAGGTGCTGTTAGCCTGCTGGCCTTAGATCTGTCAAGGAACAGCTCCTTTTTAGCTGCAGGATCTGTTAATCAATAGATTAGTCATTTTGCTGATCCTGCACTGATCCTCAATTTTTACTGTAAGTACTGGTCCAAAGTGAGCAGACGTGGATGTTTATTGATTCTCCATCCTCCGCTGATCCTGTATGTAATTTTTAATAATTTTTACGACCACTCCTTATGTAGTTTTGTGGTCTTTGAAGGTTCTGATCAACTCATTTCGTGGTAAGTCTGGATCTTTATTTAAGTAATAAAAAATACCAAAAATTGGTTAATAAATAATTTTAATTGATTTTTAAGGTTTTTGAACTATAATCCATGCTTGTGTGGTAGCTTTACATATGTAGTGTAGATCCTACTATATTTTAGCTCCTCTGAGCGGTACCTGGATGTCAACCTGATCACGGCAGGAGGCACGGGGATCAGTCCATTCAAATGCGCGCGGGGACTGATCTGCTGCTCCAATGCGCGCGGGGGACTGTACCTCTGCGCGCGTGACTAGGTCACGGGATTACCTGCGCGGGAATTCAGTTGCGCGGGAGTCCAGCGCTGTAGGGACGCGGGGCTGCGTGCGGGAGTCCAACGCAGTAGGGATGCGGGGCTGCGTGCGGGAGTTTGCATACGCGGGAGACCAGCGCTGTAGGGATGCGGGGCTGTGTGCGGGAATTGTGACAAAACACAATTTCCCGTGTAACTCCTAAACTACACACAACACCTGGATTTCAACGGAAATTTAGGTGTGAAACCTATTCATGACATATCATGTGAAATATTAAAATGTCTAAAAGGTGCCATACTGGTGCCGTGGTCATTTACCATTTTCTATTAAATTGATTAAAAAATATAAGGAGTAAGAATTCAAGGGTGGGGTCAGTGAGTGACCCTACCCTATTTTGGATGGGGAATCTATTTTTGCAATAATATTTATGGATTTCCTACTCCTTCATTTTATAATAATTTTATTTATTCATTTATCTTTGTTCCTTTTAATTTTGTTAATATTATTATTGTTGTTGCTTTGTCAGGTTGCTCTGTGCTAAGTAGCAGGCTGACATTTTGCATCCGAAATGCTGAGCCTGACCAACCAAATGCTGAGCGCGCCGACCACAGCATGGTTTTCAATCCAAGGCTATATAAAAAAACCACACCAATAAAACAGAACTCAGGCCAAGGAAGGAAGTAAACAACTCAATTTTAAGCAATTATTAACAGAACTCCTGCACAGATTCAGGTAAAGGCCTTCAGAGCAGGGGGAGGGTTGTCACCCTATTATATGCCAAGGAACTTGCTCCTTCTAGCTACTAGAGGTGATTAAAAGTTTAGAGTAAAAAGGTTAAAAAATGCCAGAGATATATTTTGGATAAAAGGGTTAAATTTATTTATATATTTATAAAAATAAACTTGAAAGGAGGGGCCAAGACCTGAATGGGGTTTTTGAGCATTCCAGAACACAGGTATATGTCTGTTAAGGACAATATAGGTGCAAGTGTGGTGCCTGTGGGGTTTACAAGAACTCCATTCAAGAAGGTTGTGTGTAATTTCCTTGGGGTTGGGTTATGCAGAACCTACAAAAATATTATAAGTCAGCAGTATAAATTAATTGGTCTAGATCCGAAATTATGCTTGATTGATGGACCAATATGCAGGTATTCAGGGTGCTGGAAGCTGGTGCTGAGGCATGCTGAATGGTTGGAGTTGATTTTGGCCAAAAAGTAAGGATTAAAGAGTTTTTTCTATAATTTTATCAGAAAGTGGTCCAGGATCACAAACTTATTTCTTATAAGAGTTTGATGGATTCAGGAAGAAAATATCTGAAGAAATAATGACTATATGACTGGATGAATGAGTTGGAAATGGCTGGGGGGAAGAGCCTTTATTTATATTGTTTGGTCCCCTCATGTTACAGTCTTTTTACCAGCCAAAAAAGGGTGACCCAGGCTAGTGCTGAGGTTGGGGGGCCATTATTGTGTTTTTGTAGAACTTCTCTTGTCACTAAAGAGGTACTGGAAGCCCTATGTCATCATGCTTGTAGCTTAATACATGTTTCTTTACCCTTAATGACCTCATTGTATCTACCAAAGAAGTATTATTGAATTAATATTTTTAAATATAATTCATGCCTTCCTGAAGACAGGGGTTTGAAAACATGCCCTGGGGACCCCATTCTTTAAGCCTATTTCAATTTCCAGGCTCTTTTATCCATATTGGGGTGTTTTACAGTCACCTCATTGGACAATAAAATCCTAGTAATGATTGGTTACGTTCAGTTTTAGTTACCAGGGACAAAAGGGGGTGTTGTATGGGTTTTTGTTACCTTGTGAGCCATCTAGCACGAAGCTAGACCTCTTTTTATCCTTAGTACACACTCTCAGGGTGTTATAGTAACGAAAATTTACCCTTCTGGGTCTAAACCTACCATACAGACCCTTTTACAGGGGCCCTGACAACCTTTGATGTAGTTTTAAAAAGGGTGCAGATCCCATTTTTCCAGATTTTTGTTAGTTTTTGTGTTTTCATACTATTCCCCAAAACATGGTGGCGCTCTTTGAGCCCCATGTGGTGTGGAACAGGGCTTTAGGGTGTATAGGTGGTACCCTACAGCCTATTTCTGTTTTGGGAGAGGGGGGGCTGTCTGTTGGGATCCTTTCCTCCTTTTGTTCAATACTTTCTCTATATCTCCAGCTCCCCACCCTCTATCTTTAATATATCCACATTCCTTATCATGCTATACTGTCATCCACCAACATTATCCTATAACTGTCACCACTCCATTCCAACTTCATCTCTAAAACCATCACCATCACCATCACCATCACCATCACCATCACCATCACCATCACCATCACCATCACCATCACCATCACCATCACCATCACCATCACCATCACCATCACCATCACCATCACCATCACCATCACCATCACCATCACCATCACCATCACCATCACCATCACCATCATCATCACCATCATCATCATATCATTCTTCCCCATTAAGCTAGGAAACTATGCCTGAGGTCCTTGTTTCTCCTCTTAAAATAGGCTACCATTCACCATATCATGCTAGGCAACTATGCCTGAGGTCCTTGTTTCTCCTCTTAAAATAGGCTATCATTCCCCATATCATGCTAGGCAACTATGCCTGAGGTCCTTGTTGCTCCTCTTAAAATAGGCTATCATTTCCCCATCTCATATACTGACAAGGTGGTGTCTTGTCATTTGTTACTCAACTCTCATATCTCTATCATTCTCATATTCTCCTCTCATTTCTCATGAATCTCTGGAATATTTGCTGGTATTAAATTGGTTCCTGAATTTTTCAGTTAAGGTGGTGTGTTGTCTTCTTGATTTTCAAATTCTGTAACTAACAAATTTATTTACCTTATTGCTATCTTAATGTTTTCATTATCTCATTACCCATGTCTTAGGCCCCCTCTGGGGCTCTCTATTTGTCTCTAACCTGCTGCCTTAGGCCCCCTTTGGGGTTCTCTAGTTGTCCATAAATACTGGTCCTTCCCTTGGACCATGAATAAAAATCATCTGATTACCAAAAAACTAAAAAGGAGTGCCCCTTCCTCCTCTTCAGGTCAGTTCCACTTGAATATAAAAGTATTTTCCCCTTTTCCTTGGCTCTTTGAAGCCTTTTCATTAATTCTCATTTGGCTCTTTTGCAGCCTACCATACTCCTTCCTTCTCCAAATAACCTTGCTTCTCATGTAAAACTTTTCACTGTCCAGTGAGCCGGCTAGTCTCCTTGCAAAATGGCCCGTCCAGTTGCTAGGGGCCCACACAAGGTAGTCGGTTGACTACTTGCGGGGCTGGCAACATGTAGCACCCGCTGCGCGTGGTAGAAGCTCAACTACCTGTGGGAGTTGTTAGCAACTGCCTTGCGCGGTAGTCGCTTGACTACTTGCAGGAGTTGGTAGCAACTGCCTTGCGTGGTAGTGGCTCAATTACCAATGGGATTCAGTAGCAGCTTCCACGCGCTGTAGCTGCCCACTAGCAACTACTTCAGGCTTGCGCAAGGTAGTCGCTTGACTGCTTGCCGGTGTGGAAAACAAAGGGGCCCTACCCCTGAAGTTGTCCTCAAGTTCTGGAAGTTATTGATTGAAGCGTCTGTAAGGAGATTGGATGCAGCCAGTCAAGAGAGAGATATTGATAGACTGATAATAGGATGAATTCCTTCCTTCCTTTCTAATCCAATCTGACACACGTATTCAAGTGATGATGTGATAATAAGATGAATTCCTTCCTTTCCAATCCAATCCAACCTGATGTGATAAATTGATAATCCCCCCGCCTTACAACCCGGAGTTGAGAGTGAAGTATTTAAGTCCTCCATCTCAACCCTAACCTAAATACAACGGCAAAGGAAGCAAGAATGATGGAATACAACCCCTAAGCCACAGAACCCTAGCCCAACCCTATCCCTCCGTCCCCCGTCCCGTAACCCATGCTCCACCTCCCCTGCCCCATGGTTTGTCTGCCCAACAACCCGTTCCAGGTATCTGGGGCGTACCCGCGTGATCCAATCCGCGCGTCTTGGGATGCGCAATCCACTTGATCCATGCAAGCCGTCCAATCCACGCAAGCCATCCAATCCCCACGAGCCTTCCAATCCGCGTGAGCCTTCCAATCCGCGCAATCCGTCCAATCTGCGCAAGCCTTCTGATCTGCGCAATCCGTACAATCTGCGCAAGCCTTCCAATCCGCGCAATCCATCCGTGAAAGAGCACCACTTCCCCCCCAACTTGAGTTCTGTCCCCAGAGATCAGCCACCATCTCACCTACCACGCTCATCCTCCAAGTTGCCTTCCCACCCGCCCGCTCTCTATCCTCTGCGTTACCTTCCCACCCGCCTGCCCTCTATGCGGGCAACCTTCTGCTCCACAAGAGAAAGGATCCGCATGCCTTCATCCAAACCCACATGGGTTCCAAGCGCAGATTGTTGTCCAAAACTGCCTAAGTGCACCTCCCGCCGCCAAGACCCTCCTGCATCCTTTGAGATTCAAGCCCATCCGCATGCAAAAACCAAACAAAAGCAAACACCCCCAGAAATCCTTACCACAACCCACCGTGGAGGAGGAAAGAGGCTTCCAAACCCTTAGAGAGCATAGAACCGCGCGCGAGATCCGCGCCTTGGAGAGAGAAGATCCGTGTGAGCAAGAGAAATTGGCAAAGGTGAGAAATCTGCGCCAGTGAGAGTATCCTCAAGAGTACATGGGGAGACCTTGACGCGCCAGCGCGCGTATGCAATCCTTGAGAGAGACAGGAAGAGAAAAAAAAGGAAAAGGAAGAATGAATAGATAAGAAAAAAAGTTTTTTTTTTTTTTTTTGAGCCTGCGTCCTGCGTCCCAACTCTGACCTTCCACCCCGCGCTAGCTTCCCCCCCAACTTTGCCGCTGTCCTCAGAAAACCCCGCCCCCTATACTAATCACCAGATCCGCGGCGCGTTGCCTCAACCAATCCCGCAGGGGCCTTGTTTGCCAGCCAATTCCTCAACCTTCTTTCCCGACGCACCTTCTGTCACCAGTTTCCCTGCCAATCCATTGTCCTTTTTCCCAGTCGTGCCGTTGGCATCCAATACCTCCCCGTTCCACCCCTGAAGCTCTGCCGCAAGCGTCCGCTGCACCAACCCCAAGGCTCTTGCTAGCCGTGATGGCTGCGTGCCCGTTCTAGGACCGTCCATCCCGCGCTCCCGGCACCCCACATCCTTCCATTCTGTGTCCATCCTCTCTTTTGCCAACACATCCTTCTGCCCCATCCTCATTCTCCCCACCGTCAAATGGGTCCTGATCTGGTTGCAATCCTCCGGCGCATGGCCCGTCTCTTCTGTTGCCGCATCTATCCCTTTTGTGAGATCCGTCTGCCGCTTGCCAATTCCCAAACCGCACAGAGCATCCATTTCCTGTTCCGTCATCCTTGCCCGCTTCCCGTCAGTAGGCCGCAACGGTTCCATCGAGTCCCGCTTCCCCAACACTTACTTAGCCCCCACTGGGGACACCAATTCTGCGTTCAAATCCGCTGTCCGGTCCCTCTTTCCCGTCCGCCAACGGTGGTTGTCCTCCCCATTTGCGCACACGCGGGGCGCAGACGCGCTGGGAGACTGAATACTCTCCAGATAGGCCTCAAGTTCCCTTGCCACCTCTGCCAGTTTGCTAGCCCAAGAGATGGTTGCCGGTGGTGGGGCCAGAACGCACACTGCCCTGTAATACAGCTCCACGTAATCCAATTCCGCTTGCAACCGGATCCCGCCGTGTGCGCCTGCCTTGTAATCCAATTCCACAGACGGCTTGAGATTTTCCTTCCAAAAGCAGGAGCCGCGCCTCCCCCATCTTGCCAGCATGTCCTCCTTCAGTGCCGGCCAATCCAGGTTCAGGTATCCTCCCATCTCCTCTACATCCCGATGCGCTTCTGTGTCCTCCATGAACAGGAAGACATGGCGCGCCTTCTCAAAATACAAAAAGCCTTCAGAGTCCGCAATCATTTCATACCGTGAGACGAATCGCTCCACTTCCGCAATGTTGAGTCAAATATGCGGTTAAATCCATGGGGTAGAGTGGAGGCCGTGGGAGGAGGAAGGAAGAGAAGGGGCTGTTGGTAGCATCTGTGAGTACCTTTGAGAGACTTTGACAAAAGATTGTTCCTGGCCAGACCCCCAGATGTGGAAACCAAAGGGGCACTACCCCTGAAGTTGTCCTTGAGTTCCGGAAGTTATTGATCAAAGCATCTGTAAGGAGATTGGATGCAGCCAGTCAAGAGAGAGAGAGAGTGATGGAATGATAATAGGATGAATTCCTTCCTTCCTTTCTAATCCAATCCAACACACGTATTCAAGTGATGATGTGATAATAATATTAATTCCTTCCTTTCCAATCAAATCTGACCTGATGTGATAAAGTGATAATCCCCCCGCCTTACAACCCGGAGTATAGAGTGAAGTATTTAAGTCCTCCCTCTCAACCCTAACCTAAGTACAACTGCAAGTAAGCAAGAATGATGGAATACAACCCCTAAGCCACAGAACCCTAGCCCAACCCTATCCCTCCGTCCCCCCTCCCATAACCCATGCTCAACCTCCCCTGCCCCATGGTTTGTCCGCCCAACAACCCGTTCCAGGTATCTGGGGCGTACCCGCGTGATCCAATTCACGCGTCTTGGGATGCGCAATCCGCTTGATCTGTGCAAGCCGTCCAATCCGCGCAAGCCATCCAATCCACGCAAGCCTTCCAATCCGCGTGAGCCTTCCAATCCGCGCAATCCGTCCGATCTGCGCAAGCCTTCCAATCTGCGCAAGCCTTCCGATCTGCGCAAGCCTTCCAATCCGGGCAATCTGTCCAATCTGCGCAAGCCTTCCAATCCGCGCAATCCGTCCTTGAAAGAGCACCACACCAGGACAGCGCGTGCCATAGCTCCTTTGCGCTGTTGCAGAAGGTATGCAGCTGCGCGCAGGGCTATGGAAAAAACTTGATTTCCTCCGTAGCTCCTAAAATAAACATAATTATGGGTTTCTGACCAAATTTTTTGGTCAGAAACCCATACCCGCCGATGTGATGGAAGGGTACATAGGTGAACCATGGTTCTACCTGAAGGAGTAAAATTTTTGGGGTGGTGCCAGCGGGTGACCCCACCTAAATTGGCACCACAAATCCTTTTATTTAATAATCTTTTAGATTTATAACGGTTTAAGGTTTTATTTCTTAATTTTTATTTTAATTGATTATATCCGTATTTTTTTATTTATTATTATCATTCATTCAGTTTTATTTTTGGGGGATTTAATCAGTTGGTTCTAAATAGTAGCCATCTGACATTTCCCCCTTTCAAGATTGGTGTACGCAAAAGAAATTTTGGCAGGGGCAACAGGTAAAAAATAGGTTCTTGGCTGGAGATTTTAATCTTTGCTTTTTGCAGCTCTGAAATTCCTCAGAAGAATGGAGCCATCTGGTATGTTACTATCTGGTAGAAACTCATCCTTTTCTGCTGATTCTCCTATGTATCTTACAAGTTAAAGCCTGAAATCCTTTCGATTGAATCTTTCATTCTTTTCTTTAAGTATTTACCTTACTTTTCTCTTACTCCCTTCCCATGGGATTCCTAAGGGAATATTTTGGGCAGGTGTGTCTTCAGATTTCCTAGGGTTATAGTGCTAAATAAGACTAACTGGAAAAACCAGTTGTTTTTTGGATAATATCTCACTGAGGATAACTTCAACTGCATTCTTTCCATGGAGCATTTTTATTAAGAAATGGCCTACAAAGGCTGGTTTAAGTTTCTTATTACCTCCTAGATTGTTGAAGTTCACCATGGACAGTAAGACCTTTTCCCCTACTTTAAAGTCAGGTTCCTTGTGGCTTTTGTCCCATCTAGTTTTATTATACTCAACAGCCCTCTGAACACATTCTTGGGCATGATGATTAGCTTTTTCAAAAATTTTCTTGAAGTCCAGGGCTGTTGGGTGGACATTGACAAGGTTTTTGTTGAAACTCTCTTTAGGCATCCTAGGTACGGACCCTCTCTCTAGAATATAAGAAACTTCTTGATTAGTCAAGTGCATACTGCTGTTGTAAGCTATTTCTAGGGCTTGAAGGAGGCTTACTCAGTCATGTGTGTACCCATTGTGGTTTTGAAACTCTAAACCAAAAGAGCAAAATCTTCGTAGCATGTCTTCCACATTTTGGATCATGGGCTCAGCTAGCGCAACAGTTTGGGGATGATGAGCTGTGGAGAAAGCTAGTTTTGTTCCCAACATATCATGAAGGTTCCTCCAGAATTCAGAAGTAAACTTTGGGTCTCTGTTGCTGATTATAATTTTAGGGATACCTAAGTCAGCCATGATGTTGTTCCAGAACAGCAGAGCTACTTCCATAGCTCTTTCATCTATGTGATTAGGTATAAATTTTGCTCTCTTGGAGAATCTGTCTACAATCACTACCATAGAGTTAAAGGAGTACGGTCCCCCTGGCAGTAAACCAGTGACAAAGTCCATGTTTATTATTTACCATCTATTGGTGGTTTCTGATATCTTTTGGAGAAAACTAAATCTCTTTCCTCTTTTTCTGTTATTTCTCTGACAGTTGTCACAGGAATTGACATATTTAATGGTTTTCTCTCTCCATTCAATCCACCAGGCTGTCTGCTTGAAGTTTTCAAGAGTCCTATCTAATGGGAAGTGACCTGAGGTGCAGTTATCATGGCATTCATGCAGGATAGTTTTCATGTGGGTTTCTGAGTTGAGGACTATCACACTAGAGTGTTTATGACGGAAGTATAACAGACCATATAGGTTTGAGAATCTCCCTTCTTTATAAGGAATGGATAGTCCATTTTGTAGACTCTGCATTAATTCATTAGAGGTATTCTTGCTTTTCATGATCTCCAGTAACTTGAGATGCTCTTGTTCATAGCTCTCTTGGATGGAATTAAAGAAAGCTAGGTCTAGATCACAAAAATGAATCCCTCTTATTGGTAAGATGTCATTCTCATCTGGTTCATATGCAGGGTCAATAGGGTCATTAGGGATATCTCATCTACTGAGTCCATCTGCATTCTGGTTTTTGGCTCCAGGTTTGTGCATGATTTTTATATTTCCACTATACTTCTGGATAACTATTTGCCATGTAAGCATGTAGCGGTTAGGGGTTTTCATGTTCATGAGTGTCCTTACTGCAGTGCAGTTGTTTATTAATTCAAAGGTATTCCCTTCTAGGTAATATTGAATTTTCTCTAAGGACCAGAACAATTCTAGGCATTCCATCTGGCTTGGTCCATACCTTTTCTCTGTATTTTTAATTGGTCTAGATATGAATAGGATAGGTTTTTCCACTGGGAAATCATTCTCTACTTTGGATTAGTGAATAGCGGCTCCTAGTCCATCAACACAGGAATTGTTATATAATCTGAAAGGCTAAGAGTAGTCAGGTTGAGTTAGGAAAGGGGAGGTGGTCATGGATTTCTTCAAATTTTCATAGCTCTTTACTCTCTCATGAGTCATTTCAAATATAGAAGTCTTGTTACCCATCTCATACAAGTTTTTAGCTATGGTAGCAAACTTGTGTAAAAACTGCCAATAATAACTACAGAAACAGAAAAATGAGAGTAATTCAGTCTTATTTTGAGGAATTGGCCTATTGATTAGGGCAGCAACCTTTTTCTTATCTACTGCTAAAGATAGTCCTGAGACTAGTTGTCCCAAAGGCTTTTAGTTAAGCATAACCAAAGTTGCATTTCTTCATAGATATCTTTAGTCCAAAATCTGCTACGGTTTTCAGCACAAGGTATATCTTCTCTAGGTGAGTTTCCCAATCATCCAAGTAAATGATAATTTCATCAATGTAAACCATCATCCAACATTGCCAGATGAAAGTTCCAAAGACTGTGTCCATCATCCTCTGAAAATGAGATGGAGCATTCCTTATCCCAAAAGGCATTCTTAGGTACTTATAGATGCCTAAGTGAAAGATAATCCCCATATATTTCATGCTGTTAGCTTCAATAGGAATATTATGGAAGCCTTTCAACATATCCATTGTGGTTATTTACTTTGCCTTGGAAAGATTATGGATAAAGTGGTCTATCCTAGGTATTGGATAGCAATCTGCTTTAGAATGGTTTTTAAACATTTGGAAATTTCCAACCATCCTGGACTTGTTGTTATGCCATTCTATGATTACAGGAGTGGTGATTTCTACTTTCTAATTATGCCCTAATTTCTTAAGGACTCCAAAATCCATGAGGACAGTTATGCTTTCTCCAGGGATGCTTGGGATTGAGGACTTGCTGGGTAAGAAGATCTCCTCAAGATGGGGGGGGGGGAAAGGAGTTTCTATAGTCAGATTATATACTAATTCATGTCCCTTGATATTACCTATCGGATGATCTTTGGTGAACAAAGCACCCATGTTTTCAAAAAATAAGTTGAATAGGTCATCTTGTTGATTGGAGGTAAGTTGATCATTAAGAGAGGCTTGCAAAAAATATTCATTTTTGAAGGACTCTAGAGGTTTGCTCTGCATGGAGGCTGATATGTGACAGATCTGAAATTTTTTCTTCAATTCTCCTCCAATGGCAAAGTAACTGTCCTTGCTCTGGATAACATCTATCCCATACAAGTAGAAGGGATCATTAGCTAGTATCAAGTATTCACATAGGCTTTTTTTCAATACTACAAATTCAAGTTGAAGCCTCATGGATCCTTTACTGTGAGGGGAAAACAATAGTCATAGTTACAACCCCTAAGGTTTCCATAACTGAGTTGCAACTGCTGAACCTGGATTTGGGAACAGGGATTAAGTGTTCCTTCCACTTGGATTAGTGACAATCAAGTAAATTAATAATAGTGCATGAGCAGAAGGCTTCATTTTCAAGAAAAAATCTGACTGGTTTCCTTTCAAACAGACCTGTGGCAAAGCAGGTTTTACCCAAAGTATAGATCCTGCCAGTGAGTGTTTTCACCGTCAAGGTTTTGGAATCAGAGATGTGATCTAAGTTCATGGATTTGTCCCACTCCTGAGGTAGTTGGGACTCTCCTTTGACATTTTTAATCTCCATGCTAGAACCTATATCTCCTGAGATGACATTGACTGGTGTGGAAAGAGATTTTTTTTTTGTTAAAATTCTCCGCAACAATATGAAATTCTCCACAAAAATCTCACTCCAAGTTCCAGAAAGTCCACTAGCCTTTGAGTCACACTCCTTTACCTCCCTGATTCTTAATCAAACTCCACTTCTGCACCCAAGCTGGAAACCAATAAAGCTAACTTGCAATGAAATAATAGTAAATAAAAAAGATGTACTCCCCAACAAGCTCCCCAATTGAACCATTTCCCTAGATATGACCTCAAAGAACTCTTGCTGGTAATTACACTCCAAAGTAAAAGAAAAAAAGAATCTAGCTATAATTTGCCATGATAGTATCCAATAATGATGTTGATGATATTTCTGATGATAATCTGATTATGATCATCCCCTTATCCAGTAAAAGAAAAGCTTCCTTATATATACAACAAATAAAAAAAAGAATGCAAAATGAAAGACTCCTTTTACCACCGCCTCCATGAGTTCTGCACTAATCCTCCTTACTAATAGTCCAATCCTTAGCCAATCCAATGATTTTCATTAGATTTTATGATCATTTTGCTGATTCCCCTTAACAGTTGCGTTGCGCCAATCAATAACTGATTACAGATCCTCATCAATCTTTGTTAGCAAATCACTCCCAATTCCACATGCAACATAACTAAAAATCCCCAACAATTGGCATGCTGCATCCTCAAATTGACCGTTCATTTCCCCACAGCTCTGCAACCTCAGTGCATATGCCATAATGACCTAATCCTTACTACTTAGCTTGGATCACTTGGTTACACATTTGTAAACCCACATCCACAGAGGGAAAGTTATGTTTGACCACACAATGTCTCAAAAAGGCAAAAACTCCTGCCAATTCTTGTCATTGTGCCCGCAAAAAGCGCGTTCCACACCAATGCTAAGCCCTTAGCTAATGCACTCTGGAATAGAAAGTCTGCCAACAAAATTCTCTGAGCCTATTGTGCTGGGGACTTCCAACCACAGCTGAGCCGCTCCATGTCAAATGTCCAGTCCTGAGCCTACATGCCTCCTTGTCTATAAATAGCCACCACATCCCCCCACAACTTGAATTCTGTCCCCAGGATTACCGCCCTCCACAACGCCAGAACATCCGCTATACCCCTCAACCCCCAACTCCGAGCGTCACTCCAAACTGCAAAAGAAAAAAAGAAATCCCCCATCATGGAAATGTGCAAGTAATGCGCAAAAATGCAGAGGATGTGCACCCAAACCGCCAGTTGCCCAGCCTGCAACTCCTTCCGTCTAGGCCCCGGAAGGTGTTTGTTTTTTTCTCCAACCCCTGGATCCTTGCTGGCTTTTACTCTGCCCCATCCCTGCTTTACCTGCGGTCCCCACCCCAAATGTTGCTGCCGCGGACCAATGGCAAACTTTGTGGTGGACAATGAAAAACCTATCAAGACCAAGAACTGGACTGCGCCACCAGACTGTGCTTACTTCTTGTTTCTTGTTCCAGAGGCCACAGACCACCTTTCCCCCCCTCCTCAACGCGCAGACTACCCCACTGCCACCGCCTGGGGAGATGCCACCCAAGCCTGGGGCCAATGCCACAACCTAAATTTTGGACTCAGCCAGGTACCATGCGTGCCCAACACAGCTCCTGTCTTTTTTTGAGTGGCTACGCCACCAATACCCCTGTTAGCAGCGCCCAATGTCCCCCTCTTCTGTCCACCATCACCCACCCCTCTGGCGTCCACCACTCCAACCATGTCTCCCCCAACCACAACACCTCCTGCAGAGGTTGAGTCCCCGCGCTTCGTCATTGTGATCAGTTCCAATTTGCCAGCCATACCCCAGGAGTTTTTTTTCTGAATCCTCCATATCTTCAAACAGCTCCTGTTCCTCTCTTTGAGTGACTGTTGCCTCCTTACTGGTCCAAATATCTCTGTGTTTCTAATCTCCAATCCAGACCCTGTCACCTCAATTCTCCTTTCAATCCTCCCACTCACGCCCTTCTAGGTTGACACAATTCTGCCTGGTCTCTCCATACAAAGCGGCCATCCAAAACAACAACAAAGAAGGCGGACAAGGAATTGAGGAAGCCAAAATTGACCTTTACCTCTGCAAATTGGATGAACAAATATTGGTCATCCTCCAAAGTTTTGTTAGGATCCCAGTTGCAGAGGGTTGCAAGCTCCTGTGCAAGCATCATTGTGCCGGTGATGAGCTCCGCCGGAGGCTCTGCCACACCATATTCCTGCCTTAGATTTCTCCCCCCTCTTAAATTATATCTGTGCACCCTAAATCTTGTATATAGCTCCTGAAATAAATATGATACCTGTCATGCCCCAGAAAGGAATCCTCTTGATTCCCCACACCATCCTACAAAATGACACACAAAAAGAAACTCTGCAACCCCTAGTGAGAGCCCCTCTGTATCTGAGAATGAGACAAATAAAAATGAGACAACTGAGACAAAGAATAACTAAAGAGAATCCAAACTTTGAAAATACATATCACCTAAGGGACCTGGACCACCCCAAAAAAAGGCCTCTAAGACTTGACCTTCCATGCTGCTTTGGTGATCTGATCTTCCCTGTGCCCCCACAACTTGAATGTTGACCTCAACATTGATTCCTCCAAGGACTCCTCCTCCAAAGAATCCTTCTCCTCCGCAGCCGGCTTGCTTACAGTGGCCATCTGTTTATTGTCATCCCCTGAGCCGGCGGTTTCATCAAAGTCCATGGTGCCCCGCACGTGGAACCTCTTTAGTTGAGCCTCCACTGCCTTCTGCTTGAGCAGAGTGCCATCCAATTCCTCCAATTGATAATTCCCAGCCGGAAACTGACCAAAAACCCAATAAGGACCATTCCAGCAATCTGCAAAAAGCTTACCGCACTGCTTCTCTAAGCTTCACTATAAATCAGAACCAGGTTTCCTCTTGGAAAAGGGTCCCACAAACAATTGGCACAACGCTTGTCCCAGTACCAAACCAAATTAGCCTGACTGTCCCAAAGCCTCTTTGCCGCCCTTTCCATCATCTCCCTTCCCTTTGCTTTGGCAGATCTTTACCATCACTTCCTTGATTGGCTGATGCCCCCTTTCTATCACCCCCGCTCCCTCTGGATAAAATTCTGTAACTTCCCCAAAATTTGCGCTGCAAGATTCAATCAGCCTCTCAAGATCACCCCAAAACTCCGCCCTGCCGTCCACTTTGATGAGCCACAAACAGCCAAAACAAGCAAACCAATACTCCTCCAAAAACCAACCAAACTTTTCTGCCAACAGCTTAACCAACCAATGTGCCTCCACCCACCCCAACAAGTTGTCCTGATCCACAAGTAGATATGGGAACTTTCCTGCCTTGATATGGACCACTTCCAGTGAGAACCTCCCAAAAAGGGTGTCCTCAACCATTGGAATACCCACCTCCCTTGCTAATCTGGTACTCTACCGCTGACAAGCTTTGCAACTCCGCACCCAATCTTGCACTGTTTGCCCCAGACAGGGCCACCAGAACCTGGTCTTAAATCTTTTCCAAGTCTCCGCCTCTCCCCAATGGCCTAGGTCATTGTGAAGACTCTGCATCAAATCCTGCTGATCCAACCGCCTTGTGACCACAACCAAGGGTATTGGAAGTTCCCGTTTCCAAAACTGCTGGTCCTGGCAAAACAAAAGCAAAATCTTCTGCTGAATCCATATAACCTATGTTTCTGACAAGCCTTCAGGAAAAAGAAGCGTCTGAATATACTTGTCCAATGCCTGATACCTTCTGCACTGTTTTAAGGGAAGTTTACAAACCTCTGCAGCCGTTGCTGCCACTTTCAGAAGCTTTTTCTCCACTTGCAAATCCCCTTCTGCTGCGCGCCAGACCTCTGGATACCAAGAAAATGCATACGGTGTTTTAGAAGCCTTCCCCTGAACATGCCTGACCATGAAATTAACCAACTGTAAGTATGCAATTCACTGTGTCATAGAAACATAAGGCAAGGTTGGGGAATTAATTATCCTAGCCAGCGCTTCCGCACCCATCATGAGTTCAAAAGACACCCCCCACAGCATATTCTGTAATCTCTGCACAATCCTTATCACCCCACACAACTCCCACTTGGGCTGCAACCACCAAGATTCTACCTCAGAAAAGATTACTGACTCATAGAGTACTGACCTGTCTTTCCCTTCATCTTCTTGGGTAAGCACACCGCCCGTAGCAAACTCTCTTGAGTCCACCACTAGCCAGATCCCTCCTTTTTTGTAGTCAAGGTCCTTCAACAGTATCTTCCCCCCAACAATCTCCTTCAGCTCCTGGAACGCGCAATTGCATTCCTACTTCCATACCCACTCAGTCCCCTTCCTAGTCAGTTTTTGCAACGGGCTAGCTATCTCCACAAAAAACTCAATGAAGATCCATACCCATCCACATAGACCTAAAAACTGGGAAAGGTGAGTAGCATTCTGCAGAGTAGGCCATTCCAAAAATTTGTTAACTTTGGCCTTAGTGATTTTTCTCCCTTTTGCGGAAACCTTGTGGCAAAGGAATTCTAAGGAGGGAATGCACACCACAAAAATTTTACCAGAAACAGTCAAAACTGCTTCCTCAATCAAGAACAGGATTCTCTCCAAAGTCTGCGCGTACTACCAGAGAAACTGGCTGATTCCCAAATTTCCCGCAATAGTTTCTCTGCTTTAATCTCTCCATGTCCCCTTGATACTGGCGTAATCAATGAATATCTGCACTGTTTCTGGAACATCATCCTGCAAAATCCATGTAATCGGTGCCTTGTAAACCACTACCAAATTAATTGCCCCCTGCAGAAGCCCCCTTAACTGAATTCCCCCCAACCATGTTTAAAACACCTTAATTGGATGGGACTGCGGATGTAGCTCCCACTGATTGTACCCCCCATGATATCTACTAACCCAAAGCAGACTCTTCCAGTCATATTCTGTACAAACTCCTCCACCTGCAGAGGCAACCCAGGGTCTCTGATTGTGACCTAGTTTGACCTCTGCAGGCTGTAGACTATCCACAGACTCCTCCTATCCTACTTTAGTACCGCAAAAATGGGACTAGAATAACTAGAACAAGAAGGCTTGTAAAGACATGTCTGCAAACACTCCTGCACCAACTCCGTAAACTGATCCCTAACTGCTAGCAGAAAAGGAATAGCTTTGATCTTCCAAGGGTTGTGGGGCATTGTAGGTATCCATTAGGGGTCTGAAATCTCATGCCGGAGTAACCCCCCCTCCTCCAGAAAAAAGGACAGCACCTTCCTCTGCATGAAAATCCCTGCCTGGAGTAATTTTATTTTCTCCTCTTGCAACCACCCCTTCTTCCCAAAGTTAAGTTGCGCCTTCTGCTCCTCTTTCAAGTCCATTGGATCCTTCTCCAGGATTGTGGGTGTCAAAGGTGACTCATAAGGGTCCTGTGACCAAAGGATAGGACTGATTGGTGTATTGAGGTCCTGCGGCATTGGCTCATTCTGTGGTTGTACCTTATTAGCAACCAGTTTTTATTTTCTACCAAATACCCACACCTCAACCAACTTCAATCCTATGGTTGTCTCCTCTGTTTTTAATCTTTCACGTGCAACAAAATCTGGGTTTCTCACCATTGTGGCACAAGGGTAGCTTCCTGTGCTGACACCCATTGGAGGCGCTGTCAGCTTGCTACTATGTACAGAGCAACCTGTAAATAGCAACACAAAACTATGGAAAAATAAGAATATCTTAACTAAAAAAATAAGGAGTGAGGAATCCATGAATATTAGTACATAAATGGATTTATCACCCAAAATTTGGTAGGGTCACTCACTGACCCCACCCTTGAATTCCAAGTCCTTACATTTTTAAAATAATTAAAAAGAAAAGTACTGTAAATTAAAACACCAGTATGGCACCTTTTGGCCATTCTAATATTTCACACGTGTTTTCACGTATAGGGTTTACACCTAAAATTCACTCAGAGTTGAGGTGTTGTATATATTTTAGGAGTTACATGCGGAAATGTGTTTTGTCATAATTCCCACGGGCAGCCCTGCATCATTAAATATCCCTACGTACTCATAGTAGCAGATTCCCGCGTACTAGAGAGCCGCGCGCAGCTGATTCTGCCACGCACGCAGAGGATCCTACCCCTTGCGCATCTGTACTAACTGATCCCCGCGTCTGGATCTGTTGTGACTAATCTGACAACCAGGTACCGCTCAGAAGAGCTACAGCCTAGTTAGAGTTGCCTAGTATATGTAACAATCTGAAATATGCATTACTAATGATATAAAAACATAAAAACATAGATAAATTAATGAAAATTACGTTTAAAAAATTTTTTAATAATAAATCAAAGGTCAAGGATTACCACGTAAATCACTGACCCTGATCTTTGAAGACCAAAAAACACTACAAGGAGTGTTCATAAAAATTATTGAAAATTATTTAAATGATCAGCAGATAATTTGATATCAGTAAACATCCACATCTGCCCGCTTTAAAGCAATACAAATAGTATAAATGAAGGATGATTACAGAATAATCAAATTTACACAATAACAGATTAAAAGATCCTGTGGAAAAAATATTACAGAAATCCGGAAGATCTAAGGAAAGCTGATTGAAAGAACCAAGTCGACGTGCTAATCTTGCCCCTACTGGCTTTCCAGCCTCAGCCCACAAGAATAACCCTCTCTACATGCCCTGAGAAGATCAAAATCACCCCAAAAAGGTATTTGTACAGACCTCTTTGGATCCCATCAGTTAATCAGTTACCAGGAATTATTCATTATCAATCAGACACCATTTCATTGTTGATCAAGTGCTTATATGAAGATAAGCAAGTGATTTATGACTTAGTCTGCAGTTGTATTATTTACCCTTATTAACCAATCAACCCTTGAAGTTTAGTCAAGAAATCTACCCCATCTGCTCTGAAACCCTTCCAATTATTCCAGGATTCTCATTGTAAAGTGCTCAGAGTGAGTTTTACCCTTCCTTTCTTGGCCATTTGCGATGTTAAGCCCGGCTATTATTGGAATAAGTCCTTTCTAAGGCACCCATCTTTATTCCAAGGTTCTTAAACTTCCTAAGGAGGCCCCTTGAAGAGAGTTTGCTAGTCTGTAAAGATCCCCAGTAGTATAATACTATGGCCCCTCTTTTATATTATATTGAAAACCATTTATTACCAAACCAATTAAACCTTTCAACTGCTCTTATTATATCATTTATTTGAGCTTCTAAGTGTTTATCATTGGAATAATAATTATTACTATTATTCCAGCATTTTTATCACTCTCTGTAACTAAAGCAGTGCAAGGTTCCTGGTATCAGAGAGCTGACAACTGGGGGTCTGGACGGGAAATATCCTTAAATAATCAATTTTTAATTATTTATTCCTGGGACCAGTCTTTTTATTTCGAAAAAATAAGTTAACATACTTATAACATATATTTTTGATCATCTGTTTCTCTAGTGGATCTTAAGACCAACGGAGAATTGATCAATTATTTTTTGAAAATTCTTAAAAAGAAAAAAGAAGAAAAAATCTGTAACTTTTTCCCTGTTATTATAACTCCTGAGCAACAACAGGAGAAATTGCTTTATTATCAACAGCAGGTTACAAAAGACAAAGAACTTGAGCTTGAAAGAATTATCAATTTTAATTCTTTATTAAGGCAACATAAGGAGTGGAAGATTTATCAAAGGAAGCTTTATATTTATGAACTAAATAACCCTGAAGATAAAGAAAAATCCAAAAATAAAAAAAGTGATCATTTTTTCTAAAAATATCATTTTAACAAGTAAAAATACAAAAAAATATTAAACTTAGATTTTTCTGTTTTTATCCATCTCAGTGGATTTTGTTTTTGGTGATCTCATTGACCAGGGCCTCCCAGACAGTGTAGCATTGGACTTACCCTTGGATTTATCCCTGGATGTGATTGGAACTCACTCAGACCCCGTTGGAATACCCACCAAGGACAGTTTTGATCCCAACCAAGTATTGGTACCCTTGAATTTAACTCTTAATAAGTTAAAATATCTATAAAAAATTATTAAAAATATAAAACACACAAAAAATATCATTTTTATATTTTTTAAAGTCCTTTTTCAAAAGTTCAAACAAAAGGCTTACTCATTTTTTTTGGTTCTATGTATCAAAATAGGCGCAAAACCCGCGCAACAGGTAGAGCTCTGTTGTATGGACCTCTGCCCAGAGGAACCGGTGCCCGCAAGGAGTCAAGTTGCAAGAGCAATGAGGGGACTCCAACCCATGACCATAGCGTCACGCGGGACAACAAAGGCGACAACCGTGGACACCAACTCGACCAACAAACCGTTTGGAGAACCATCCATTGCCCACCATGTTATACCAGGAGTTTACAGGTCCTCCTACGCCACCCCAGCTGGACTCAACCAAGGAGGAAAGAGTCAAAGTGTTAGTGAAAGAGCACGTGAGCTATTGGGAACAATTCAGGTTGGCTCAGACCCAGGAGGATCAAACAGGTATGAGAAAAGCCATTTCTCAGGCAAAGAAATCTCAGATTTCTCTGCAAAGGTTGATACCAAAGAAAGAAGTAGAAGGCTATGTGCAGAACTGGAATCCTTGGGATCAGTTAGCTTCCTTAAAGGGAGAGGACCCCAAAAAGAAGAGGTCCCCAGCCCATCAGAAGTTAAGGAGCCCAAAGGATTGGGACAATGTAATATCCCTAGCCCAGAAGTGGAAAAAGGTGTACCACAATTAGATGTAGAAGCTCTTAATAGCTTTCTGTAAATGTGTCTCACAATTTTACTATTATTAGCCAATGCTTTGACAAATTTTATCAAAAATTGGACAAATTGAGTTCAAGTATTTTCAGAGTGATTGACACTCAGTCTCAGATCATGAGAATTGATGAGTTGGAAATAAAACAAATCAAGGATAGTATAAAAGCTAGTAAGTTGGACCTGATGAAACATATTGATGATAACCAATCAATTATTCAGGAAGATATTCTTGCAACCATAGACCAGCTTAAGGAAGAAGTTAAGAAAACTAGTCCTACTCCTTCAGCTCATATGATTAACAAAATTGACTTATTAAGCAATAAACTTGATTTGGAGTTAGGTATGATTAAGAATGATCTCAGAGATCTTAAGATCAATTATACCAACTCTCTGGTCATTGACCTAGAAGAAACTAGGCCTGCCAGGTTCACCAGTACTTCTAGTGTTCCTCCCAGAACCAGTTTAGCTAGGAATGAGTCTTTCAGACCCAGTCCTACTCCTGAAATGGAGCAGGGTTTGAAGTTACTTCCTCCCATCACTGAATGGCCTAAATTCTCTGGAGAAGGAGAATACAACCATTTCAGTTTCATTAAATTTATTGACTATACTCTTTCTTCTTATGAGCTCCCTGATGCAATAGCTGTGGTGAGATTTCCAAGACTATTTGAAGGAGTAGCTCTTGATTGGTTTATCAATAAAAGAAAATAAGTTGGATCTTTATCCTGGAATTCTTGGAAAGAATTGATCAAAGTAAAATTTGGTACCAGGATTTGGAAAAGAAAGATGATGAAAACTTTTGAAACTTCCCAGTTTGATCCATCCAAGGACAAACCTCATAAGTGGTGCTTAGACCAGAAAAGGAGGTTAGACTGTTTCTACCCTGATGCTGATAAAGAAGAAGTCAATGAAAGACTCCTCAACTTATGTCCCAGACAAATCAACAAAAGTTTAAGGTGCAGAATGCCTATGGATTCAGATCTTTCCACCTTAATGGGTGTATTTGAAGAGACTATTGATATGAATGGTCTTGATAAGAGAGTCAATAGACTTCCCAGGGAACATAATACTAGGAACAGGCAAGAATATACTGCCAAAACTAAGGAATCCCCTGCTTCTAATCCATCTACCTTCAAATTCAAGAAGACTCCAGAATCAAAGGAAAAAGTATGTTGGAACTGTAACCAAACAGGAAACGTAAAAACTGATTGTCCTCTACCTAGGAAAAGGATTAATCTTATTGAAGGAGAAGAGTATTACAATCCTGACACTCACCTTGATGATACTGATGGATCACTTTCTGATTGTGATCTAATGATCACTAACCCCATCAATTTTATTGAAGGTAGTATTGAGTCTTCTCTGGACATAAATTCCCTCAATGAGGATTCTAACTTACCTAAAAAATGGAATCCCAACATGAAGATTCACCAAATCTCTGAGGCTAAGGCCTTGACTCTAAAACCTTCTGCTGGTAAAAGTTACAATTCAGGAAAAACATGCTATACTACTGGTTTAATCAAAGGTTCCCATGTTACGTCACTTCTAGACAGTGGAGCGTTTTGCTCTTGTGTTGGTGTCATACTGACACCAAACTCAGTCTAACCTCAGTCTAACCCTCAGGCCTGATCTACTTTCTTAGGAACTTCAACCTCAGGGCTCAGGGGACTTACATCAATATGTCTCCAGTAACTATATACCTCAGGATCTTCATGCAGTACATATTTACATATAGTCTAACCTCATACTATACACAGATAGACTCCATAGGCTTGCACATACTCAATCTTCCAGGCTCTACTCTACCTCTCTGTCTAACCCATACCTATTTGGGTTACCTCTCTGTCTAACCCATACCTCTTTGGGTTATCTCTCTGTCTAACCCATACCTCCTCTGTGTGGTTTATCCTTTGGGAATCTTTATGTACATCCTCTTGCAGATTGTATTACATACTCTCTCTACTTAGTACATAGTGTCATGACTCCCATGTACACTGTACATCCTTCAACTGTAATCTCTTAACTTAGACAGCTCAGACCTGGAACCTTGTCCCAATGTAGAAGCAGCCTAACCTAATGTAGTAGCATACCTGATCAGCCCTCTCTGTTACTTAGACTGTTCCCATGACATCATTTGTGTAGTCTGAGCCCCAATCACTTGTACCTCTGTTGTAGTTCCAACCTCTTGTCTATTTAATAAGCCTCCTCTTTCATCTTCCTGATGCTTCCCCCAAGAAATCAGTTTACTACTTCTTACTAGAAGATCTTTCCCAGCAAGTGTCATTCAGAACCATTCAACCCAATCCTCCTCTGCTCATGTTAGCCTCCTTCAGTAACCTTGCCCCCAAGCCGACTGTGGGTAGAGGCCCCTCTGTGCCAAGCCCTGCTTGCATGTCACCAGCCCTTGTGACATTAAACTGATTTCTTCCCCAATAACCCCTTCTTCACCAACCACCCTTCCTATCCTTTTAGACAGCATCAAATCTTGCTATTGAGTTGTGGCAATTTTTTTTTGCTTTATTTCTGTCCCAACCTTGAACTTGGCTATTTGATTTGTGGCCATTTTCATTGCTTCCCTTACCTCACTGTCAAACCTACTCAAAGGACCCAGCTCTCCATCCTCTAAGTATCAATTCAACGCTTCAACGCTTTGACGCTTTGACACTTCAACACTTTGACGCTTTGAAGCTTCAACACTTCTACGGTTTAACACTTTGACACTTTGACGCTTCTACGCTTTGACACTTTGAAACTTAGACAAGGTATAGTAACCAGTATTTGACTGTCCCATAAAGGTAATCAGAGGAAGAAAAAATTACTTTTAATCATTTTATTCTTGCTCCAAGGTGAAGAACAACTTTTGGGTAACTAATTATTCTTAGAAGTAAAAATGCCCCCAAAACGTGCTCTTTTTTCTCACATTTCTAGCCCAGCAGTCACCCGCAGATCTAGGGGGAGAGGTACCACTGAACCTACTGACCATTATACCCCTAGATCTTGTGGAACAGGTAGGACCTTTTCTAACCTGGCTGCACCAGTGGCTACCACTTTGACTCCTATGGATACAGGTTTATTGGAACCTATTCCCCAAGTATCCCTTTCTACTATTCCTTCTTCTGACAATGCTAGCCTCCACAGGGTCACAGGTCAGTTTCCAAGCCCAGGTTACCATGGTTTTGGCTCTCCTTCCTATGATGCAAGCATGGTCCCAATCCCAGGAGAAGGTGAGGAAGATGAAGAGGATGAAGACTCAGGATTGATTCCAGAATCTTGAGTGGCCTGGGTTCACCATCCCTAGAGGGTAATCCTGGTCAAACTTCTAATGCAACAGTTGTCCCTTCACCTTCCCCACACACCAACCTTCCTTCCACCACTCAGGCTCCTTCAACTGAACCTGCCCTGCTGGCCATTCTTCAGCAAATGACCACTGCAATTACTCATCTTTCTAAACCTGCTGACCATGGACCCTCTGCTAACTTTAAATCTCCATCTATCAATGCCCCAGATAAATTTGATGGAACTAACCCAACCAAGCTTAGACCTTTCCTTCAAGCTTGTGAACTCATTTTTGAAAATGATGAGAGAGTTTTTGCTAATGACAGAAAGAAAGTATTTTTAAATATTCTTACCTTTCAGGAAATGCCAGTCAATGGATCCAACCCTATATTGCTCACATTGGTAATCATGAGCCAGACTTCATACTTAACTCCTGGCTTCTATTCACTCAACAGCTTCATACCCTTTTTGGGGATCTTCTATAAATCCAGCTTGCTGAGAAGGAGTTAACCCTCCTTAAGATGAAAGACAGTGGTTATGCTACTAACTATATCACTGAATTCAGGACACTTATGACCAAGGTCTCTGGGTGGGGTGATAAAGCCTCTTTCTTTCATTTTAGACAGGGTCTCCCAGCCAGATTACTGGACCAACTAGCTGGTTATGATGGACCTCAAGAAACCTTGCAAGACCTAATGTATATTGTTCTTAAGTATGACACTTGTTACCATGAAAGGATCCGGGAGAAGTCCTTCACTCTTCCTCAGACCTCAAGACCTGGACCCAGTCTTCCAAATCCTCAGAAATCTCAACAGACCAGCCAACCAGGTAGGTTTAAGGGGAAGACCAAGCCAACCCCTACTAATTCTACTCCAACCTATGTCCCCAATCCCAACGTAGGAGAGGATGGACACCTCAAGGCTGAAGAAAAAGCTAGGCAAGAAAGAGAGGTTTTGTGTAACTACTGTGGAGGAACTCACAAAATAAGCCTCTGCAGGAAACGTCCAGATTTTAAGCCTGGCCAGGAGCCCAATCCTATGAAGCCAAAACAGGGAAAAGACTAGGTGATGGGAATGTGGTACTCCTTGACCATCACCCTCCCAATATTTGAGTACAAACTTTGGAAAGAAAAGACGCTAACCCTCCTTCCAAAGACTTACGTTTTGTTTGCTTGTCCAATAACCAGGCTTACAGTGTACTTGTTGCCTCTGGAGCAACACAATCTGTTATTTCAAAATCTATGGTTTTAAAGTTTTCTCTATCACTCAAACCCCTGACCACTCCTATCTTCTTATTTACCTTCAGTCCTTCTGAATCACCTTCCAAGGAAATCACCCATAAGGTTTCCTTCAATTTCTCTTTGCCCTCTTTTCCCAACTTAGAATGGGATTTCTTGGTTGTTGATAATCCCCCCAAAGAAGACATTATTCTAGGTATTGACTTGCTCCATTTCTGGAACCCGGAGGTAAATTGGCAACTGGGATTGATCACCCCAAGACACCAACCAACTTTGGATCATTCCTCTTCCATTGAACTCTCCTTGGCCACTACTTCCTTTCTGCCAGTGAACCTGCAGGTCACTTCTCCTGTCCCCTTTTCAGAATCTATGCACTCACAACACTTCCCTTTGAGTTCAACAACTACTTCTGTGAACAGGATATTCTTTGGACATTCTCTGAAATTCTTGGAGGATAAAGAGAATGATCTATCCGTTCAAGTTTTGCGTATGATTAGTTCCACTTCTGACTCTGACCCAAAGCAGCCTACTGCAGAAGGTTTGGATGAAGATGAGGAAACTGATGAAATTGAAACTGTGATGGAGAGAGTTCCTGATGCTTATCATACCTTTTTAGATGTTTTTTCCAAGGTCAAAGCTAATAAACTCCCTCCTCATCGCGCTTACGACCATCATATCCAAATGGAAGGCCCTATGCCTCCAGTTGGGCTTATCTAATCCCTTAGTCACCATGAAAAGGGGGCCCTACAAGCCTATATAGCGGAAAATATAGAGAAAGGTTTCATTTGCCCCAGCATTTCCAGCACTGGAGCAGCTGTCCTCTTTGTAAGAAAAAAGGATGGTGGTTTGCAATTGTGTGTTGACTATCCCAAACTCAACACTGTGACTCGAAAGAACCGGTATCCCATTCCTCCCATGACTCACTTATTAACAGTATTTTCTGTTTCTACCATTTTTTCCAAAATTGACCTCAGGGGTGCTTATAATCTCCTTTGAATTAAGGAAGGGGATGAACATCTTACAGAATTCAGAACTCAGTTTGGGATTTTTGAATATTTGGTAATGCCTTTTGGACTCACCAATGCCCCTGCCTCTTTTCAATGTCTTGTTAATGACATTTTTGCAGACCTTCTGACTATATTTGCGGTGGTATACCTTGATGAAATTCTTATTTTTTCCAAACACTTAACAGAACATACAGCTCATATGTGTGAAGTCTTGAACAGACTTTGGAAGAACAACTTATATGCAAAAGATTCTAAGTGTGAATTTTATGCCTCCCAGTGGACTATCTAGGATATGTCATTTCCAGAAGTGGCATTGAAATGGAAAACTCCAAGATCCAGAAGATCTTGGACTGGCCACCACCAACAAAAAAAAAGGCCTTGCAACAGTTTTTGGGTTTTTCTAATTTTTATCGCAGGTTTATCATTAACTATTCCAGAAAGGTGAACCTCCTCACTGCTCTAACTGGAGCAGACCCCATCTTTCCTTTGTCCCCAGGGGCTCTGCAGCAATTCGAGGACCTCAAGGTAGCCTTTACTAAAGCTCCTGTACTCAGAAATTTTTATTTTTCCTTACAAAACTTTCTGGAGACTGATGCCAGTGACTATGCCCTAGGTGCTGTCCTCACCCAAGTCTCTCTTGATGGATCCAAACACCAAATTGCTTTTGACAGCAGGAAATTGGGTAGGGCTTAACTGAACTATGAAATCCACAATAAGGAACTCCTGGCCGTTGTATGGGCCATCAAGATCTGGAGATCTTACCTCCTCAGTCTTTCTTCTCCCTTTGAATTTCTCACTGATCACTTGTCTCTTAAATATTTCATGACCTCCAAAGTCTTGACTTGTTGACAAGCCCGTTGGGCTGAGTTTCTGTCTGAATTTGACTTCACTATAGTCTATAGACCTGGAAAGCAATCAATAGTGCCTGATGTCTTGTCACGTCAAGACAATGTTTATCCCAAGGGGGGGATGCCCTATGCAGAAAAGAATCCAGCAAATTTCAAAAAACTCTTGAAACAGACTGACTTTGAACCTTCTAGAATTTTCTTTATCTCTGCAAAACAGGTTGACAAACAATTGGAAACCTTAATTCAGTCCCAGATCTCCAACAAATAAACCCAGCAGATTATTCAAAAACTACATAAAAAGGAACAAGTAAAGAGTTACCTTATAGACCCAGACACTGGACTCCTTATTTTCCAAAACAGAATAGCAATCCCCAAGGAGGATGAACAACTCCAACTTGAAATAATTTGACAAAGACATGAATCTCCCCTCTCTGGCCACCCTGGACAAGACAAAACAGGTGATCTAGCCAAAAGAGATTTCCATTGGGAAAATATGACTTCCTTTATCAAAGATTATGTTTCTTCTTGTTAATTTTGCAGCAGAAACAAAGCCATTCACCACAAAAAGTTTGGACTCCTCCAACCCTTACCAATTCCAGATTCTCCCTGGACTCCACTCTCTATGGACTTCATCTCACAACTACCACTATCCAATGGGTTTGACTCAATCCTTGTGGTAGTTGATTGTTTTTCAAAAATGTCACTCTTTATTAAAACCAGAACTGATATCTCCTCTGTGAAGTTGGCTAAACTACTAATTTCTCATGTTTTTACTAAACATGGCCTCCCAACTGACATTTTCAGTGACAGAGGATCTTTATTTGTTTCTTCCTTCTGGAAAATTTTATGTGAAAAATTACAGATAAAAAGAAATCTTTCCACAGCTTATCACCCTGAAACAGATGGACAGGGGGAACAAGTAAATCAGATCCTAGAACAATTTCTTAGGATGTATGTCATTTATCACCAAGACAACTGGGTTACCTGGATCCCCCTTGCTGAATTTGCTTACAATAATTCCACTCACACTTCTACTAAGAAATCTCCTTTTTTCACCATCTATGGACGACATCCCAACTTTGACAGTCTCCATGTAGTAGATGATCAACCTGCCAGCCACTAAATAACCCAGATTCACCAGAATCACAAGTTATTGGGTATTGAACTAGAAAAGGAAATTAAAACCTACAAAAGATATGCTGACCTAAAAAGAAGTGACTTTCCTGTATCATTTGCTGTTGGAAACAAAGTTTGGCACTCTTCTAAAAATATCAAAACTAATTGTCCAACTCATAAACTATCAGAGCAATGGTTAGGTCCCTTTTTGATTAAAGAACAGATTGGAAAAAGTTCATTCAAGCTTCAACTACCTCAACAATGGTCCACCATTCACCCTGTATTCCACTCCTCCTTACTCAAGCCATATCAGGACAACTCACTATCCTCTAGGCACCAACCACCAACTGAGCCAGTCAAAATTGATGGTGAAGAAGAATGGGAAGTGTCTCAGATATTGGATTCCAAACTTAAGAGGGGGAAATTATTTTACTTAGTTGAATGGAAAGTCTTCCAGAATGACAAGGAACGCACTACTTGGGAACCTCACTCTAATCTTACCAACTGCCCTACTTTACTTCAAGACTTCCATACACTCTATCCCTCAAAACCAAAGTCATCCTTAAAATAAAAACAATACAAACCTTACTCTCCTTTTCAAATATATATATATATATATATATCAATAACATGATAAAAAAATAAAGATTCTTTCTCCTTTTTCCCTTTCTTCAACCTTAAAAAAAAAAGAAAAGATCAATTACTCCCCTCTAAGAAAATATAAATAAAAACAAAAAAATAATAATAATAAAATAAAACAAATTCTATATAAACAACTTTTTAGATAGCTTCACACATCAATTCTTCCAACTCTTTTACTCTAGACATCCAAGTATTTACTAATTTTAACTTGGCAACTTGATAAGAATTTGGCCCCCTAATAGTAGTCCCTACTTCAAAAGTATGCCCAGCTAAAGCCAAAATATCAGCTAGTCTTTTCTTTATCTCTAAAACTTTTTTCTTTCTAGCTTCTAAAAACCCATACTTCTCTTTTCTTATCTCACTACCCCAACCCTTCTTTAAACCTTCCTGAAAATTTGAATTTAAAGTCCTAGAATTCCTACTATAAATCTCCAAAGAATGATTAACTTGATCTTCATTTAAAACAGAATCTTCTCTGAATCTTCTTCCTTCCATCATCTCTAATAACCTTACCCCACTTTCCAATTCCTCCAACCAGACCTCAGTTTCACCTCTTCTTTCAATTCCTTTCCTTCTATTCCTTCTGTCTTCCACCACCTTCATCTTCACCTCCCAATCCTTCATCTTGTTCCTCAAATCTTCTAACTCCAAAGAGTCATCTGATCTGCCCCCTTCTTCAACAATGATCTCTCTTCCTTTTCCTTTACCTATCTCTTTGGTGGTTCCTCTATCTTCATCCATATCACTTAATTCCATCTCCAAACTCCCTTTGGCGTCTTCATTGTCATCTCCACTTTGACAATCCACTTTGATCCTTTGACAATTTGCTTTGACGCTTTGACGTTCAACGCTTCAACGGTGGGCTTTGATGCTTCAACAGTTTGCTTTTACGCTTCAACGATTTGCTTTGACGCTTTGACGCTTCAATTTTTGACGCTTTGACCCTTTGACGTTTGACGCTTTGATGATTTGCTTCGACGGTTTGACAAACCCCTTTGACGCTTTGACAAATCCCTTTGACGCTTTGACAAACCCCTTCGACGCTTCAACAATTTCCTTTGACGGGTTCAACGGATTCCAAAATAACCTTGTTTTGTACCCTTTTTGGGGGTACCTCGACCACCTCCTCGTCCGAATCTACTTGAGGGGTTCCCCATCATATAAATGCCTCACCGCACTCCTCCTGCGGATGCCTCAATGTACCATCTATGGCCAAATTACTAGTTCGATGCAGTGCCTCCCTCTTTTCTTGCGTTTTCTTCAATCTCTCCTGCATCAAACGGACTATTGCAAACCTTGTATCAGAACTCCAGCATCTCCAATACTAAATCCAGAAGCACTTACCTGAAGATTCATCAAGTCTGGATGAGTAACCCAGGGTCATGGCATAATCATCTGGAGCCTCTTTCACTTCAAAAGGTTGAATCTTCTCCAGGACCAATAAGGTTGGCCCCAAGGCCTTTCTGCCTTGCTTATCCATATCACACATTCTTCCATACCGCCTACAACTTTCACATTTGGCAGAATTGTGCTTGATACTGGTGGTGCAGATTCTTCCAAGCTTGACGCACCTATCACAACTTGGGTATTATTTCTGGACTGGATGATAATTGTTGGTCTTCTCCATTGGATACATTGGTGTGGGTGATCTGGTTTAAGGAGATAAAGGTGGTAATGGGGTGGATGGTGGTGATGATTGTGGGTAAGGGGAAGGAAAACTCAAGTTAGACATGGCTGAAGGACAACCTGGATGGCCTCTCCAACTTTCCTTTTATGGTCATCAGGAGATGCCCTCTTCTTCACCAGGGGGTACTGTCATACTGACACCAAACTCAGTCTAACCTCAGTTTAACCCTCAGGCCTGATATACTTTCTTAGGAACTTCAACCTCAGGGCTCAGGGGACTTACATCAATATGTCTCCAGTAACTATATACCTCAGGATCTTCATGCAGTAGATCTCCACATATAGTCTAACCTCATACTATACACAGATAGACTCCATAGGCTTACACATACTCAATCTCCCAGGCTCTACTCTACCTCTCTGTCTAACCCATACCTCTTTGGGTTACCTCTCTGTCTAACCCATACCTCTTTGGGTTATCTCTCTGTCTAACCCATACCTCCTCTGTGTGGTTTATCCTTTGGGAATCTTTATGTACATCCGCTTGCTGATTGTATTAAATACTCTCTCTACTTAGTACATAGTGTCATGACTCCCATGTACACTGTACATCCTTCAACTTTACTCTCTTAACTTAGACAGCTCAGACCTGGAACCTTGTCCCAATGTAGAAGCAGCCTAACCTAATGTAGTAGCATACCTAGTCAGCCCTCTCTGTTACTTAGACTTTTCCCATGACATCATGTGTGTAGTCTGAGCCCCAATCACTTGTACCTCTGTTGTAGTTCCAACCTCTTGTCTATTTAATAAGCCTCCTCTTTCATCTTCCTGATGCTTCCCCCAAGAAATCAGTTTACTAATTCTTACTAGAAGATCTTTCCCAGCAAGTGTCATTCAGCACCATTCAACCCAATCCTCCTCTGCTCATGTTAGCCTCCTTCAGTAACCTTGCCCCCAAGCCTACTGTGGGTAGAGGCCCCTCTGTACCAAGCCCTGCTTGCATGTCAGCAGCCCTTGTGACAGTTGGTTTAACTTATCTGGAGAAACAAGACCCAAACTGGAAACTGAAATTACTACCAGTACCTCAGGCTAAGTTCAGCAGTTGTAACTCTGCTCTCAATGCTGTTGGAGTATGGTCTTCTGATTTCATACTACCTCACTTGAAAGGATCACTCAAACTGAACATTGAATTTGTAGTGCTCCAAAATGGTGTATGTGATTATTTTATCCTTGTAAATGATTCTTTTTGCTTATATGGCATAGATGTATTCCAAAGAAATGATAGATGATTCACTATAGGAGGAAACTGGAATAAGAAGTTCCAAATATTCCATGTCAATGCTCAAACTTCTGATTCAACTATTGAAAAACACTTAGAGAGTTTCAATCAGGAATACTTCTCTCAGGCTACTTTGAATTCTCTTCTCAATGAAGAACAGAAACGGGATATCCTGCAAGTATGTTTTGAAAATCAGAATGCTTTCTGTACAAAGGACCACCCCATTGGTAACATCATAGGACATGATATGATCCTAAATTTAACCATTAAGCCTCCCTACCCACCTAAACTCAGGAGACCTGCTTTCCCTTCTATTCCAAAATCTAGAGCTTCTGTGGAAACTCATATTCAAGAGTTGCTTGATTTACAAGTATTAAGGAAAGTAGGACACAATGAACAAGTGGATATCACCACCCCCGTAATTATAGCTTGGAATAATGATGATTCAAGAATGGTTGGAGATTTCAGAATGCTGAACAACTACACCCAAGCTGATTATTACCCAATTCCAAGAATTGAACATGCTCTTCATAACCTGTCCAAAGCTAAGTACATCACTACCATGGACATGCTGAAAGGTTTTCACCAAATACCTATCAGCCCTGATAGCTGGAAATTCATGAGGATTATCTGTCATTTGGGAATTTATGAGTATCTTAGGATGCCTTTTGGTATTAAAAGTGCTCCTTCTCATTTTCAAAGGATGATGGGCATTTTCTTAGGATAATTCATCAGATATGGATCAATGATGGTATACATTGATCATGTTATCATTTACTCTAATAACTGGGATACTCTCATGGAGAAATTAAGGCTAGTCCTCAAAACCATCTCTGCCATGGGATTGAAAGTATCAATGAAAAAGTTAAACTGTGGCTATGGGGAACTCAAGGCCTTTAGACACATTTCCTCTGGACTAACCTTAGCTGCTGACCAAAACAAGATAGCAGCTGTAATGAATAGGCCTATGCCTCAGAATAAAACTGAACTCCTATCCTTTATCAGCTTCTGCAGTCACTATAGGAAGTACTTACCAAAGTTTGATCTTCTAACCAAATTTATGTATGAGATCTGCAACAACACCACCGTTTTTTAAATGACCCATGACAGAGTCAAGAACTATGAGGAACTCAAAATGGAAATGAATTCAGCTCCAGTACTAATCCAGCCAGATTATTCTAAACCTTTCAAACTCCACATAGATGCCAGAATGGAAGAGCTAGGAGCTGCTTTACACCAAGAAGTCATAGAGGATGACAAACCAGTGGAAACACCTATACTCTTCATATCCAGACAAATTAAAGACACTGAGAAAAGGTATGGTGCAAGTCAAATGGAATGTCTTGCCTTAGTATGGGCTCTAGAGAAACTCCATTATTACTAAGAAGGCACCAATTTCACTGTGATTACTGACTGCAATGCTGTCAGGAAATTGATGAACAGGAAGACCCCCAGTAGGCACATGTCAAGATGGCAGATAGCCATACAACAGTACAGAGGTCAGATGACCATAGTTCATCAAGCTGGGACTAAACACCAGAATGCTGATAGTCTCAGCAGGAATGCTTTACCAAATGACCCATGTAACCCTTCTTATGATCCAGAGGATAATGATATCTTCCCTATCCTTAACATTAACAGGTTGAACATTGAAGCTCCTATAGTGGGGATCCTCATTTGTGAACTGAATGAATCATTGTTTGACTCAATCAAAGAATCTTACAGTTCTGGCATGAAAACTCTGATCACTATAATGGAAAGTACTTCTCCACCATCTGAATTGATCAATAGCCTACCTGAACCTCTTTTGAAACCATATAAAGCCGGAAGATTAACCATATGGGATGGACTAGTATACTATAGGCATCAACATTCAAGTGTTATAGTCTTAGCTAAGGATGACCATATCAAACATGTTCTGGCTGAGTGCCATGATAACTGCTCATCTGGTCATTTATCTGCTGATAGAACCTTGGATAAGGTTAAACAAACTGCTTGGTGGGTTAAGTGGAGAGACTCAACTATACAGTACGTTACAAGTTGTGAAACTTGTCAGAAGTCCAACAGGACTCCTGGCAATTAGATAAGGTTAAAAAAACTGCTTGGTGGATTAATTGGAAACAATACACTATATGGTATGTTACCAGTTGTGAAACTTGTCAGAATTCTAACAGGACTACTGGGAAAAGGTTTGGTTTACTGCAAAAGATTGCTGAACCCAAGAAAAGATGGGAGATCATCAACAGGGACTTTGTAACTGGACCCCCACTAGGAGGAGCCTATTCCTACAACTCAGTCTTAGTCTTTGTGGATAGATTCTCCAAGAAAGCAAAGTTTCTACCTAATCACAAGGAAGACACTGCTCTGGAAGTTGCCCTATTATTTTGGAACAAACTCATTGCTGATGTTGAAGTTCCCAAGATTATTATCAGTGACAGAGATCCTAATTTCACCTCTGAGGTCTGGAGAAATCTTCATGATATGCTTGGAACCACCTTAGCTTTCACTACAGCTTATCACCCTCAGACGGATGGCTTAGCTGAAAGAATGATGCAGACCCTGGAAGACATGCTCAGGAGATTCTGTGGCTTTGGACTAGAATACAATAATTCTGGTGGTTATTTTCACAATTGGGTTAGCCTTTTACCTGCACTGGAGATGGCCTACAAAAGTAGCAAGCACTCTACTACTAAGGAAGCACCCTGCATACTGGAAAGAGGATGGATTCCTGGATTACCCAAGGATAACCTTAACCACCAGCTAAAAAATATTCACTCTACATCACTTGATTTCAAAAATATGATAGATGTAGCTAACAAACATGCTGTTAAGTGTGTCCAGGATGCTGTGGAGTATAACCAGCAAAGATTGGATAAAACCCATAAGGAAACTGATTTCAAGATTGGTGATCAATTTTTGATCTCTACCACCAACTTTACCAACATGGCTGGAAATAGAAAGCTTACACCAGCTTTTGTTGGAACTTTTACCATTAATAAAATTCATGGTAAAAATGCTGTGTAAGTAATCCTCAGTGATGAGCTTTCTAGAAAACATCCAGTCTTCCCAGTAAGTCTCATCAAACACTACCACCCAAGGAATGGAGAACATACTCCTTCACTTGCAATACCTGTTACAGAAGAACCTGAAAAAGACAAAGGAAAAATTAGCAAGATCCTTAAAGATAAAAAATATAGGATCAATGGAAAAGACATCAGACTCTACCTAGTTAGATACAAGGGAGAATCAGCTGATAAAGATGAATGGTTGCCTGAACATAATATCCCCAACAGACCTATACACCTGAGAAACTACAGAGCCAGAAGGAGGCATTAACCCAAATTTTTTTTTAAGATATAAACATATGTTGGAGTGGGGGAATGTCAGCTTACTACTATGTACAGAGCAACCTGTCAATAGCAACAAAAAAATATGGAAAAATAAGAATATCTTAACTAAAAAAATAAGGAGTGAGAAATCTGTAAATATTATTACAGAAATGGATTCCTCACCCAAAATTAGGTAGGGTCACTCACTGACCCCACTCTTGAATTCCAAGTCCTTACATTTTGAAAATAATTAAAAAGAAAAGTACTAAAAATTAAGACACCAGTATGGCACTTTTTGGCCATTCTAATATTTCACACTTGTTTTCATGTATAGGGTTTACACCTAAAGTTCACTCAGAATTGAGGTGTTGTGTATATTTTGAGAGTTACGCGCGGAAATGTGTTTTGTCACAATTCCCATGCGTAGCCCCGCATTATTAAATATCCCTACGTACTCGTAGTAGCAGATTCCTGCCTACTAGAGACCCGCGCGTAGCTGATTCTGCCACAAACGCAGTGGATCCTACCCCGCGCGCATCTATACTAACTGATCCCTGCGTCTGGATCCATCGTGAATAATCTGACAACCAGGTACCGCTCAGAAGAGCTAAAACCTAGTTAGAGTTGCCTAGTATATGTAACAAACTGACATATGCATTACTAATAATCCAAAAAGATCAAAACTTAAAGAAATTTATGAAAATTAAGTTTAAAAAATTTTTTAATAATAAATCAAAGTTCAAGGATCACCATGTAAATCACTGACCCTGATCTTTGAAAGACCACAAAACACTACAAGGAGTGTTCATAAAAATTATTAAAAACTATCTACATGATCAGCAGATGATAGAAAACCAGGAAACATCCACATCTGCCCGTTTAAAGCAATATCAATATTTCAAATGAAGGATTATTACAGAATGACCAAATTTACGTCATAACAGATTAACAGATCCTGTGGCTAAAATAGTACAGAAATCCAGAAGATCTAAGGACAGCTGATTGAAAGAACCAAGTGGACGTGCTAATGTTGCCCTGACTGGCTTTCCAGCCTCAGCCCACAAAAAGAACCCTCTCTACGTGCCCTGAGAAGATCAAAATCACCCTAAAAAGGTATTTGTACAGACCTCTTTGGATCCAATCAGTTAATCAGTTACCAGGAATTATTTATTATCAATCAGACACTGTGTCATTTTTTATCAAGTGCTTATATGAAGATAAGCAAGTGATTTATGACTTAGTCTGTAGTAGTATTATTTACCCTTATTAACCAATCAAACCTTGAAGTTTAGTCAAGCAATCTACCCTGTCTGCTCTGAATCCCTTCCAATTATTCCAGGATTCTCGTGGTGAAGTGCTCAGAGTGAGTGTTACTCTTCCTGTCTTGGCCATTTGTGCTGTTAAGTCCGGCCATTAGTGGAATAAGTCCTTTCTAAGGCACCCATCTTTATTCCAAGGTTCTTAAAATGCCTAAGGAGGCCCCTTGAAGAGAGGTTGCTAATCTGTAAAGATCCCCAGTAGTATAATACTCTGGCCCCTCTTTTATATTATATTAAAAACCATTTATTAACAAACCAATTCAACCTTGCAACTGCTCTTATTATATCATTTATTTGAGATTCTAAGTGTTTATCATTGTAATAATAATTATTACTATTATTCCAGCATTTCTATCACTCTCTGTATCTAAAGGACTGCAATTTTTCTGGTATCAGAGAGCTGACAGACGCATAAAAGGGAGGATTCACTTTTGATCCTATCCCCACTGCTATCATTGTTGCGCCAATCCAGGCTCTTCTCCATACTTCCCAAAGCACTTTGGACCGTGCTAAGGGTTTTCATCCTTCCTTCTTCTTACCTTTCAACCTTCTGCGCAAGGAAAAAGCCTTCCCCCCACAGGCCACATGGTTGAAATCTTAAAATCCTCCGCCAAATTATCATGGCTGCCCTCTGCAAGAGGGCAGCCCTTTGAAATTTCCCATCTGCCACTTTCAGGCCAACAGATGGTTTTCTTGTAGCTTTTCCCCAAGGCCTTTGCAACAGTAAGGAGTTCCTCCCTACTATCCTGACCAAAGCCAAGAGATGCCTGGAAGGCAAAAAGGAACAGCCTACCAAGTAGGACCCCCAACCTGCTTACTACCAAATACAACGGTAGAGCCAATAACTTTGCCACTTTGGTCATTTCCTTCTCCACCACCCTTTCAACCACACATTCAAAACCTCCCAAAGTCCCCAACCCAATTTTTTACTTGTGACATGCCGATCCCCGGTTTGTTTCCAACTTCAATGGAAGGAAATTTAAAATTGAACCGCTATCAACCATTGCCTGACACTGTTTGCCTTCAATCCGCATTTCTACATACCCCAAGGGGCACATCATAGCATTGCTAACTCCAAGAACATCCAACCCCTGCTTTGAGAGAACCAAATTTTGCCTCTGCTCTGGGTTTTGGGTTGTCCTCCTCATTCCCTGAAAACTGCTTGAAGACCACAACTATCTCCTCTGCCATTAATGGTGAGATTGCCCCTAGTTTCTTCAAAGTTAGGAAAACTGGGTGGTCCGTTCCTTAAATTCTTCTTGCTAATTCTCTGGCCCTCCTGCGGGATCCCCCTGCTTTGACTACAACGTCCTGTTCCAGTGCTTTTGCAGGAGTTGGAAAATCAAGATCCATTCTCCTTTCATTGGAGCAAAAGGTGTGGTTCCCAATCTGGGACACCTCTGGACCAGTATGGAAAAATTAAAATTTTTATGAACTTTTCTATAGCCTCCATTCAGATCCAAAAAAAAATCTTTTTTTGAAATGGGTTCTCAGTTCAGTTCCCAGTTCTTAGTCTTCACTTCTCCTTGTTTTCTAGGAAGATCTCTTGGTTCCTAGACCCCTGTGCTTGGTGTTCAAATCCTTCCCGCTTCACTCCTTGTCCTTCAGCTCACTGTTTTTCTTTTTTTTCCAAATGTGCGCACCAACAGTCATTGAACCCAATCATCATCCTCTAGATCATCATCTACCAGATCATTGTCATCATCTTCTTATGACCCATCATCCATTAGATCATTATCATCATCAACCCCAACATCAACACCAAAAATACCAACAACAATAACCACAATTGATTTGAGTAATCCAAATATCATCCAAGCTCAAGCTAGCATTGCAGAGCAGCATCCCAATCTGGGGGAAGGCACAACATTTGACTATCTCATCCAACCCAAAGAGAAATTTCTCTGTCCAATATGCAGGTGTCCATTTGTGGATCCTGTGATGTGCAAATCAGCCAATCATGTCTTTTGTCAAAAGTGTCTCCTCAGATCCTTGGAACTCTTGCCAACCTGCCCCATTGACCAAGAACCATTGTCCCTCTCCCTAGTCAGCCCCTTTCCCACAACCAATCTCACACCCTCATCCTCTCTCCCCCATTGGTCAGCCAACCAACCAATCAATCATCCAATCATCTCCACCCAAGGCCTCCTCCTCCTCCAATCATCTCCCCCCTGCCACGCCACCTCAACCGTCTCCTCCGGCTGTCCAAATGACTCCCATCATCACTCAACCCATTGATCCATCTCTGCAACATGCTGCTCTCTTGAATTATCATCCATTGATTGGTGACTGAATCAACCCCAATTTGATGGCCCCAGCCTATCATGCGGCCTATCAACCTTCACCTGATTCTCATCATCCTCCAATACCAACTCAACCTTTCAGCTGGCTACTATTCAGAACCAACTGACTAAAGACCCCAGCAATAAAAATGAATGAATGATAATAATGAATACAAAAATACGGAAATAATAACTTAAAAACAACAATGAGATAAAAGCCTTTAATGAGTAAGAAAAGTAGGAATATTATTTCATAAATGGATTCCTGGTGCCAAATTAGGTAGGGTCACCCACTGGCACCACCCCCCAGTTCCTGCTCCTTCAGGCAGAACCGTGACACCCCTGTGTACTGTACCTCACATACACCCCACAGCCTTGTTCCACACAGCATGGGGCCCAAAGAGCACCAACACAAGGTAGCAAAAAGCATGAGACTGCCCAAAAAAACCAAAATTTTGCAAAATTGGGCCCTGTATCCTTTTGAGAGCTGTATCAAAGGTTGTCAGGGTCCCCTGTAATGGGACCTGTACAGAAGTTTTGGGCCCAAAAGAGTACACAATAGGTACAGTAGCATCCTGAGAGGGTACACTGATGATACAAAGAGGCCTATCTTTGTGATGACTAGCCCACAAGACACCTGACACCTATATAACCTCCTCTGTACCCTATGCAAGGAAGACTGTACGTAACTAGTCACAACCACTGGCTTAATACCCAATTAAGTAGATTTAATTAGACTAATATTGGTTACTGTAGCACCCTGAGAGTGTGAAATGGGGATAAACAGTAGATTACATTCGTGCTAAATTTCTCACAACATACCAGGCACCCATACAACCTCCCCTGTACCCTGTACAATGTAGATTGTATGTAACTAGTCACAACCAGTGGCTCACTAATCAATTAAAGAAACCCTAATCAAGAAAATATAGAAAGAAGAGCCTCATACTTGAAATAATCCCTCAGAACAAAGTCTCCTGAGCATTTGTTTAACCCCTTGGCCTCAGGAGACCATGGCTAATATTTAAAAATTTTAATTGAATACAACCTCTTTGGCTGATACAGTGAGATCATTAAGGGTACAGAAATGTGTACCAAGCCCCAATTATGATGACATAAGACTCTCCATACTTCTGTAGTGGCTAGAGCAGGTCCACACAAACACACTGATGTTCCCTTAGCCGCAGCATTAGCCATTTCACTATATTTTATTAATTGAATACTACTTATTTGGCTGATACAGTGAGGTCATTCAGGGTACAGAAACATGTATCAAGCCCCAAGAATGATGACATAGGGCTTCCTGTACCTCTGTAGTGACCAGGGTAGGTCTACACGAACACACTGATGGCTCCCTGGCCTAATTACTAGCCTGGTCCACCCTCCTTTGGTTGGTAAAAAGACTGCACCATGAGGGGACGCAAAATAATATAAATAAAGGCTCCTCCCCCTGCCATATCTAACTGATTCATCCAGTTATAAAGTCATGATTGCTTTAGATATTTTCTTCCTCAAGCCATCAAACCCTTATAAGAAATAAGTTTGTGATCCTGGACCACTTTCTGATAAAGTTATAGACAAAACTCTTGAATCCTTATTTTTGGCCAAAATCAGCATCCAGCCATTCAGCCTACCCCAGAATCAGCTTCCAGCACCCTGAATCCCTGCATATTGGCCCATCCATCAAGAATAACTCCTGCTCTAGGCCTAGTAAGTGATCCTTCTGACTTATATCCCTTTTGTAGGTTCTGCATAACCCTAACCCCAAGGAAATTACACACAACCTTCTTGAAAGGAGTCCTTGTAAACCCCACAGGCACCAAAATTGCATCTATATTGTCCTGAAAAAAAGTATACCTGTTTTCCGGAGGGCTCAACAAACCCATTGGGTTCTTGGCCTGTCAGCCTGCTACTTAGCACAGAGCAACCTGACAAAGCAACGACAACATTAACAAAAATAAAAAGAACAAAAATAAATAAATAAAATTATTATAAAATGAAGGAGTAGGAAATCCATAAAAATTGATTCAGAAATGGATTCCCCACCCAAAATAAGGTAGGGTCACTCACTGACCCCACCCTTGAATTCTTACTCCTTATATTTTTTAATTAATTTAATACAAAATGGTAAATGACCACGGCACCAGTATGGCACCTTTTAGCCATTTTAATATTTCACATGATATGTCATGTATAGGTTTCACACCTAAATTTCAGTCGAAATCCAGGTGTTGTGTGTAGTTTAGGAGTTACACGGGAAATTGTGTTTTGTCACAATTCCCGCACGCAGCCCCGCGTCCCTAGCGCTGGTCTCCTGCGTGCACAAACTCCCGCACGCAGCCCAGCGTTGGACTCCCGCGTACGCCAACTCCTGCACGCAGCCCCGCGTCCCTAGCGCTGGTCTCCTGCGTACGCAAACTCCCGCACGCAGCCCGCGTTGGACTCCCGCGTACGCCAACTCCCGCACGCATTCCCGCGCCTCCTATGACATCCAGGTACCGCTCAGAGAAGCTACAATATAGTAGGATCTACACTACATATGTAAAGCTACCACACGAGCATAGATTATGGTTCAAAAACCTTAAAAATCAAATAAAATTAGTTAGTAACTAATTTTTAGTATTTTTTATTAATTAAATAAAGATCCAGACTCACCACGAAATAAGTTGATCAGAATCTTCAAAGACCACGAAACTACATAAGGAGTGGTCTTAAAAGTTATTAAAAATTACATACAGGATCGGCAGAGGATGGAGAATCAATAAACATCCACATCTGCTCACTTTGGACCAGTACTTACTGTACAAATTGAGGATCAGTGCAGGATCAGCAAAATGACTAATCTATTGATTAACAGATCCTGCAGCTAAAAAGGAGCTGTTCCTTGACAGATCTAAAGCCAGCAGGCTAACAGCACCTTGAGGACGTGCCAATCTTGCCCTGATTGCCCACCTAGCCTCAGCCCATGGCTAGTACCCCTTCTAGAGGTCCTCAAGCACCCAAAAAAGAATATTTAAACAGGCTCTTTTTGCCCTTCTGTTTCCAATCAGTTAATCAGTTATCAGGAATTATTTATTATCAATCAGACACGGTGTCATTGTTAATCAAGTGCTTATATGAAGATAAGCAAGTGATTTATGACTTAGTCTGTAGTAGTATTATTTACCTTTATTAACCAATCAACCATTGAAGTTTAGTCAAGCAATCAACCCCATCTGCTCTGAAACCCTTCCAATTATTCCAGGATTTTGGTGGTGAAGTGCTCAGAGTGAGTGTTACTCTTCCTGTCTTGGCCATTTGTGCTGTTAAGCCCGGCCATTAGTGGAATAAGTCCTTTCTAAGGCACCCATATTTATTCCAAGGTTCTTAAACTGCCTAAGGAGGCCCCTTAAAGAGAGGTTGCTAGTCTGTAAAGATCCCCAGTAGTATAATACTGTGGCCCCTCTTTTTATATTATACTTAAAATATTTATAAACAAACCAAATAAACCTTGCACTTGCTCTTACCATACCATTATTGGAGCTTTAAAGTGTATATTCTTTGGAATATTATTGCTCCAATTTCTTTTATCACTCTCTGTAGCTAAAGGACTGCAAGGTTCCTGGTATCAGAGAGCTGACATGGCCCCTCCTTTTGAATTTATTTATATATATATATATATAAATTTAACCCTTTCAGCCAAAATATATCTCTGGCATTTTTCAACATTTTTGCTGTAAATTTTATATCACCTCTAGTAGCTAGAAGGAGCTAGTTCCTTGAAATCTAGTAGGCTGACACAACCAACCAACCTGGATCTGAAGGCTCTGACCGTTGATACCCTCACAATACGCCCATCCAATCAACTCAAGTTCCTCCCTTCAACTCAACTACCCAATCATACCATCAGGCGTAGGCTAAAACTCATCGGCCTACAGTCATCTTGGCCATCATCTCCAACGTCCTAATTGTCATCATTGTCTCCTACGCTCTCACCAGAAAAATCATTGATCACAGGTTTCTGGCAAAAGTCATCCGTTGACCGCGCGGGTCCTGCTGGCGGTCATCTGCAGGCCAGCGGTTTCCAAGGCCCATCAGCCTTTCTGGGCAGCCCGTCACCTCCCCTTCACTTTCCTGTGCCACTATTGGCACAGGCTGGTGTCTGTTTTCATCCCTGCTCATTCATTTCCTTTTATTATTTTATTTGTTTTTAATTGTTGATTTTTTTTCCCTTCTTTTTTTCCAGTTGCACTTTCATTTTTCTCCCTTTATCATTTAAATCAAATCCTCAAAAAAAACCTTTTTTTTTCCGCTCTATCTGTAAACCTCTCTTGTAAATAATCTACAGACCTCTTTTCTATAAAAGGAGGGGCTCTCCCCTGCCTTTTTACAAAAAATCAAGGGGAGGGTGTGCATATGTCCCCCCTTTATCATTGAAATCAAATTCTCATCCTCATCTTGGGTATATCTATGATTTCCCCCTGATCCTTTGATGCTTAGTCTTTGCCCTTCTGTGGCCTGATCCTTATCACCAACCAATAGCATTGCTGGTTGAAGAGAATTCTGTCTGTTGGAATTCTTGAGTGTGTTATACCACTCCTTGATCCCTTTCTCTGACCATACTGGTCTTGATCCCTCCTTGATCCTCTTTCTGGAGCCAATCACAATTGATTGAAGAGGTATTATTAAGCTTAAGAACTTTAGTATTATACCTCCCTTATTTTTTTTTGGAGTTGCATTCTGCCAGCCTACTCTTGATTTCTTTGAGAAGTGTTGAGGTTATACTTGCTTCAAATCAGTTACTGTTTGCTTTTAGAGCTTCTTAAAACATAGTGCTTTGTCTTGTACAGCCACCCTCAGTTATCTAACACCCTTCAAGCGCTTGATTGCGGAGAGTTGGGCAGGTTCATTGAGAACCCGGAGGTTGGTTGGGTTTGAGTTGATAATCCCTAATCTTCTACTGAGGACAAGAGTTTTTAGCTTGTGGGCATTGTTTACATACAACATCTTTGTTCTTTGAACTTTAAACAAACTTTAGCTTCTTTTGTCCAAGTTTTTCCCACATAATCTTGGCTCATATAGTGCTGTTCCATTGCTACCAAACTACAATCATCTTTATCCTTTACTACTTGATTCCTCATTTACCAGGTTCTGGACCTTGATCTTGGTTACATCTAAATATTTTTGTAACACTCAGGAGGGAAGCCTAAACAGCAACTTTCCCCTCCACAGAACTGCCATGGCTTAGCACCGTTTTGAGTCTTACATTTGGTCCCCCGGGCTGGGATCAAACCAGCAATCTTTGAATTTACAGTCCCAACTTGAAGAATCAACTCTGAAATCCAATCAAATCCTTTTCTTGTTTTTCTTTTTTCTGTCATCATCCAGATCTGATTGGTGGAGGCAACTTGTTCCAGAAGTAATTCCTCCCAATTGGGCACCATATGGGCAGGATTCTTGTTGTTTTTTTGTGAAACTCTACCCTTGCCATGCTTGTGAGCCACCTTGGAACTCTGCTTTTTGGATCCCCTTAGGAACTCTGTCTTCAAAATGGAATCTGTTCCCTCCACCACTTTTTGGGCCAAGATGGTCAAGATAAAACCCCAGAATAAGAACCTAGGCTTCAATGGAACAAATGTGGAGCAATTTTCTTGGACTCCTATGAAATGGCTGCTAAAGTGGATGGTGCAAGTGAACATGATATGGCCTATCAGTTACAATTTTTTATCTCCTCTGATGAAGTTATGGAAGTTATCAAATTTTTTGATGGATTCAAAACTCATAACTGGAGGCTCTTGAAGGAGGCTATTTTGGCTTATTGGGGAAAAATAGATGTGGCTAGGTTTACCTTACAGGACTTGGATGCTCTGGTTTCTCAATGGATTTCCAATTGTGGTCTCTTCAGCTTCTGATTATCAGTCTTTCAGAAAGTCTTGGGATCCTATCCAGTCTTATCTTATCAGGAACAATCACATTGACACTGTGGACAAAATTTGAGTTCAATTTCTCCAAAATTTTTTTCCAGGAGTGCAGGAAAGGATTAGGGATGAATTGGTCAAGTCTGGGTCCATTATCTCTCCTAGGGATAATCAATTCAAACTCCCTGTCTTTCTGGTCCTTAGGAATGTGTTGGACAAAGTCATGAAAGGTCAAACTGCTTTAACTTTTGAAAAGCCCAGGATCACTGAACCAGTCTATGCTCCTTCCTTCCAAGAATCCAGCAAAATAATAAGCAAGATGGAAGCAAATTGCAGGCTGAAATCAAGCCCTCAGGCCAATAAGGATACTGCTACCATACATGAGATTACTAAGCTACTTCAGGCCTTTGAGAAAAAAAATAGATCAGAAAATATCCTCTTTAGCTACCCCTAAACCTGATAATTCTGTTCCTAAATGTACCTTAGTCTGCTATTAATGTCATAGAGAAGGCCATGGTACTGGTAGATTTCCTGAACTCCAGAAGGACAAGGAGGAGAAATTAGTAGAGCAGAAGGGAAATAATTTCTTTCTTCCTAATGGTGCTTTGATCCCTTTAGACTCATCTTGTCCTATCCGTCATGTGGTGGCTTCTTAGCAACCACCAACTCCCAACAAGGCATCTCTGGTCTCCTTGTATTTTCAATCATCCTGTGGCACTCTTCAACCTTGGTATCCTCCAGCTATCAATTCTTCCAGCTTCTCTGGTGCTTATCAATCTGATCCAGCTAGGAAATTCCATGAGGAACCCAAACATCACAAGTCTCCTCCTGTTCCATCTTCAATCCTTCAAAAACCTGTCAAACATCAATCTTTTCCTGAGCCTCCTTCCTCTGATGTGGAAGACATGGAAGTAGAAAGGGAACCACTCATGGAAAGGTTCCAGGAGCACTTTGATCCTTATCCTCCTCTTCAAGCTGGTCAACCCCCTCAATCCTCTGATCCTTTTCCAGTACTTGTCTCACGTAATCTTCCTCCCTCCACCCAGCCCAAAGTTTGGTTTGAGAGGGTCATTTCCAAGGACTGTACTAATTCTGTGGAAGGAGTATTAAAGAAAATTTCTGATCTCAAAATCCCTGATCTTTCTGGGGCTGAACTTCTGTCAATCTCTCCATCTGTGGCTGAAGGCATGAAGAAATGGGTTTCTTGTTGACATGTGGAAATTGGTCTGGACAAATTGAAGGTCTCTTCCAACACTTTGATGGCGGACTCTGGTGTAACAGATCCCCCTTCAGATGCCAATCTGTATTCCTGCCCTCTCGGATTATTTCCCTGCTATCTGGGTAAATTGGCTAAAACAGTTTCTCTTCTTGTGGATTTGGGTTCTCAGCTCAACTTAATCTCAGATACTATGGCCTGCAAACTCAAGCTTAGCCCAAGGGTCAGCTTTACTTCTGCCGTTTATGGTATAGGGAATAAGTCATGTGAACTGGTTGGTATTGCTGAAGATTTTACTGTTTGAATCGGTCAAAATATTGTTGGAACTTTTCACTTCTGGATCACCCATTTGGAAGGTCCTATGATCTTGGGCCAACTGTTCTTAATGGATTTCTGTGCTACCCTGATTTTTTCTGATCAAGTTGGCAAGAGAATCCTCCTCCCTGATGCTGATGGCAGAAATATTTAAGTTCCGCTTTGTTCCTTGGATTCTGGTCGTTAGAAACAAGATTTTCCTGCTTGTTCTCCCAAAACAGTTCTAAAGGGAAAGCAGAAGTACAACTCTCATTCCTCTCAGCCTCATTTTTTATTGGATTAGTTAATCCTACCAATAGTTGTAGTTCCTCTCAGCCTCAGAATTCAACTTATGGATCAACTTCAACCTCAGAGGCATATTTTTTGTTTTCCTCATCATCTCTTCCTCATCCAAATAAGATCAAAATTCAAAAACAAAAAAAATCCAATAATTCCAAAAATATTTCTTCTCTCTCTGGGCCTGATGTATCTTCTTTTCCTTTTTCCCTTCAGCCTGATCAATTATATTCTACTCTAGTTTTGAATCTCCGCAATGAGTCTAAACTAGATCCAAATCTTGATTCTTTTCTTGGTGGTTTTGGTATGAAGGAGTATGGTCTTAAGTGGAGGAAATGTGGGTTAGGAGTAAGTACTCCCAATTGTGCACCATCAGGGACCTCTACTACTGTCATTTTTGAAACTCTACCCTGTGCCACACATGTGAGAAATGCAGTAGCTTTTGGATCCTCTTTTATGGAAAAGGCACCTTTCAAGGACAAGGCGGAACATTAAACTTGGAAGATTTTGGAACTTGGCCTTAGTTTTCGTAGTCAGGTCTCACTGGTCAATGCTTGGAGGAAGAAAGGATTCCTTTCTTTTGCCACCAAGTATAAACCAGTTGCATAAAAGGTTCAACGGTCAACCAACCAATGCCTCTCAACCTCAACCCTCCTCTTATGCGCCCCCCTCTATCCCGCAATCCTTACTGTGGTTTACCTCGATATCTTACTGGTCCATTCATCCACTCTGGTTTTGTTCCTGAAGAAAGTCTGAAAGTGGTCAACTTTGGCCCAGATCAATGGCTTCTTCGTGATGAGTTGAATTTGATCAAAAATTTCTTAGCCCTTAGAGAAAAATCTATTGCTTTCTGTGAACAAGATAGAGGTCTCTTGAAAGAATCCTATGGCCTCCCTTACATTATCCCTGTAGTAGAACATGATCCATGGCAATAGAAGAAGATTTCAATACTTTCTGCTAAAGTTTACAAATTCATCAAGTTGGTCTGCAAACAAGTCCAAACCGGTTTATATGAACAATCAACTTCTAGCTATTCCAGTCCTGTTTTCTGTGTTCTCAAGAGTAATGGTAAACTTAGAATAGTTCATGATCTCCAGACTCTAAATAAGGTTACTATTAAAGACTCTGGTATTCCCCTTCTACTGAAGAATTTTTCAAATCCTTCTCTGGGAGAGCTTTCTATGGTCAAGGTGAAATTATGGGTGGCTATGACAAACAATCCTTACATCCAATTTCTTGTCCTCTCACTACTTTTGATACTCCTCTTGGTTGTTTCCAACTTACTTGATTACCTCAAGGTGCCACCAATTTGGTTGCAGTCTATCAGGCTCAGATGGTTTGGATCCTCCAGGATGAAATCCCTGATCATTATGGTATCTTTATTGACAATGGCGGGATTCAAGGTCCATTTTCTGATTCTAACAATGAGCTCTTACCCTGGCATTCAGGAATTGGTTGATTTATCTGGGAATATGCAACCACTCTGGAAGGGATCCTGTTTCAAATCAAGGAGTCTGGTCTCACTGTCTCTGTATCCAAATTGGTTGCCTGTGTCCCTGCTTTGGAAATTGTTGGTCATGTGGTCTGCAAGGACGGAAAAAAGATGCCTCCATCCAAAGTCAACAAAATTCTCTCTTGGCCTACTCCCATCAATCCAACTGAAGTCAGGGGTTTCTTAGGTTTTGTAATCTATGTTTGGATCTTTATCCCTTCTCTATCCAAAATTTGCATTCCCTTGCGTTGCTTAACCAGGAAAGATGCTGAATGGTTTTTGACCCAAGCTTGTGAACAATCATTGCAGATTCTCAAATAAATTTTTGGGAAAGACATTGTCTTGAAGAAGATAACTTATGGACCTAGGGTTGGGAAGGTCAAGCTGGGTATGGACTCTAGTTATCAATCTATTGGGGCTTTCCTTAATCAAGAAGATTAAAATGGTTTGGATTGTCCTGCTCTGTATGAATCTATTCTTTTTTTAGAGGTGGAATCCAGGTACTCGCAGCCAAAAATGGAACTTTGCGGTGTGGCCCAAATTTTGAAGAAGCTCCAAACTGTTCTATGGGGTCAACACTTTGAGTTACAAGTTGATGCACAATCCATCATCAAAATGATCAATGCCCCCATTATTCCAAACGCTCCAATGACTCATTGGGTGGCTTTCATCCAGTTGTTCTCTTTTGATATTGTTCATAGGCCTGGAAAATCTTTAACCATGCCTGATGGTTTATCTCAACACCCTCTTAAAGATGAAGAATTGGATGTTTGAGTTGATTTTGACAAGGAGGAACCCTTAATTTGTCCTGTCTTCCCCTTTTCCTCTCAAGATTATTCTGGCTTCCAACAAGGCTTCTGGCTTAAATTAGAGCAGTATATCTCCACTCCCCAAAGGCCTCCTGATCTCTCTGCTAAAGATTTGGAATCTCTCAAAAGGAAGTCCTCCAATTTCTTTGTCCAAGGTACTAGGCTAATGAAAAGGTGCAACGCTTGCGCTCTTATTTTTTTCACGATCCCTTCTAAACAAGATTTGATCCTTGAAAGTCTCAATGAAGGACTTGGTCATTGTGGGGAAACCAAAACTTATCATTAAATATCCAAAAAATTCTGGTGGCCATCCTTGAAGAAATCAGTCTCTCAATGGTGCAAGAGTTGTGGAGTATGTCAGGAACATGATCTTAGTTGCCAAGCGGAAATTTGTTATCCCACTGGAGAGTCCACTTTCTTTGGAAGGATTGCTATGGATGTGTTTCATATTAAGGCTGGTGGAGCTAAGTACCTCATGTTGGCTAGAGATGATTTTTCTGGATGGGTTGAAGCAAAATTCCTAAAGAAACTCAGCTCTGAATTGGTAGCAGTCTTCCTCTATAAGACTTGGACAATGCTTTATGGCTTGGCTCAATCTTACTAAACTGATGGTGGGTCTGAGTTTGGCAGCAAACTGGCTGAAGTGATCCAATTGCTTCCTGGAAAACATAGGGTCACAAATCCTTATTATCCTGAAGGTCAAGGCATCATAGAAAGAGGCCATGCTCCTTTAAAGGCTGCCCTTGTCAAGCTGGCTGGTAAAATTGGAAAGAATTGTTGCAAATTTCTTCCTCTGGTCCTCTTCTACAACCAAATTTCAAATAAACAAACCACTGGCTACTCACCTTATGAAATTATCTTTGGGAAAAGGGATGTCCTTCCTCTTGATCTTGAAATGGAATTTTTCTTAGGTATTTCTTGGGAAAAAGTTTCTTCCACCACTGATCTATTAGTTGCCAGATCCAAGCAACTGGAGCAAAGTGAATATTTTTGTGACAGAGCTTATGAGAAGATGATGGAGTCAAGAGAAAAATCAGTCCAGTATTTGGAGGACAAGAGCTCCAATCAAATCAGGGATCCCTCAAATCCTGGGAATCTAGTCTTAGCTTATAATCAATCCTTGGAAACTTGGTGGGGAAAGCTTTTCTCTAACAGCTGGAATGGTCCTTATCAAGTGGCCCGTCAATTCAGAGGTGTATAATATGTCTTGGAAGAGCTGGATGGTACTCAGATGGCCAGAAGGTTCTCTGCTGATCAGGTCAAGAAATTTCATTGTCGTGGAGGCAACTTGTTCTAGAATTAAGTCATCCCAATTGTACACCACCAGGGGTCATCTGCTGCATTTTGTTGTGAAACTCTACTGTATGCCACATATTTGAGCACCTGGGATGCCTTCTTCATTCTTTTATCTCAGCCACTTCCAGGACCTCTTCTTTGGATGGATCAAGCTCCCTTTTTCAATCATCCTCAAGATAAAACAGGCTTTTTTTTCTGTTTCAATTCCTCAGTTTCTTATTTTATATATATCATCAAAGATACTCAGATGCAGACTAGGGAAAGTCTGTAAGTTGGGGAGAGATGTGGTGCCCAATCTGGGACACCTTGAGACCAGCACCAAAAAAGTAAAATTTTTATGAACTTTTCTATAGCCTCCATTTAGATCCAAAAAAAAATAAAAAAAATTTTGGAATGGGTTCTCAGTTCAGTTCCCAGTTCTCAGTCTTCCCTTCTCCTAGTTGTCTAGGAAGATCTCTTGGTGTCTAGACCCCTGTCCCCGGTGTTCAAGTCCTTCCCCCTTCACTCCTTGTACTTCAGCTCACGTTTTTTCTTTTTTTTCCAAACGTGCGCGCCAACGGCCATTGACCCCAATCATCATCCTCTAGATCATCATCTACCAGATCATTGTTATAATCTTCTTATGACCAATCCTCCATCAGATCATTGTCATCATCAACCCCAACACCAACACCAAAAATACCAACAACAATAACCACAATTGATTCAAGTCATCCAAATATCATCCAAGCTCAAGCTAGCATTGCAGAGTAGCATCCCAATCTGGGGGAAGGCACAATGTTTGACTATCTCATCCAACCCAAAGAGAACTTGCTCTGACCAATATGCAGGTGCCCATTTGTGGATCCTTTCATGTGCAAATCCGCCAATCATGTCTTTTGTTGCAAGTGTCTCCTCATATCCTTGGAACTCTTGCTGACCTTCCCCATTCACCAAGAACCATTGTCCCTCTCCCTAGTCAGCCCGGTTCCCACAACCAATCTTGCACCCTTGTCTTCTCTGGCCCATTGGTCAGCCAACCAACCAATCAATCATCCAATCATCTCCACCCAAGGCCTCCTCCTCCTCCAATCATCTGCCCCCTGCCATGCCACCTTGACCCTCTCCTCCGGTTGTCCCAATGACTACCATCATCACTCAACCCATTGATCCATCTCTGAAGAATGCTGCTCTCTTGAATTATCATCCATTGATTGGTGACTCAATCAAGCCCAATTCAATGGCCCCAGCCTATCATGCCGCCTATCAACCTTCATCCAATGCTCATCATTCTCCAATATCAACTCAACCAACCAACCTGGCTTTGCCAACTCTGACCGTTGAGACCCTCACAATCCGCCCATCCAATCAACTCACGTTCCTTCCTCCAACTTGACTACCCAATCACACCATCAGGCGTAGGCTCAAACTCATTGGCCTACAGTCATCTCAGCCATCATCTCCAACCTCCTACTTGTCATCATTGTCTCCTACTCTCTCACCAAAAACTCATCACCCACTGGTTTCCCGCTATAAGACTCCAAAAGGTTCTAGGCCAAGGCAGTTCTGTGGAAGGGAAAGGTGCTGTTTAGGATGCCCTCCTGAGTGTTACAAAAATATTTCAATGTAACCAAGATCAAGGTCCAGAACCTGGTAAATGAGGAATCAAGGAGTAGAGGATAAAGATGATAATAGTTTGGTAGCAATGGAACAGCACTATCTGAGACAAGATTATGCAGCGAAAAGCTTGAACAAAAGAAGTTAAAGTCCCCTTAGAGTTCAAAGAAAAAAAGGCTGTTGTATGTGAAAAATGCCCACATGCTAATAACTCTGGTAGTCAGCAGAAGATTGGGGATGATCAACTCAAAACCAAGCAACCTCCAGGTTCTCAATGAACCTGCCCAACTCTCCACAATCAAGCGCTTGAAGGGTACCAGATAACTGAGGGTGTCTGTACAGGACAAAGCACAATGTTTAAGAAGCTCTAAAGACAAACAGTAAATGATTTGAAGCAAGGATAACCTCAACACTTCTCAAGGGACTCAAGAGTAGGCTGGCAGAATGCAACTCCAAAGAAGCTAAGGGGAGGTATAACACTGAAGGTCTTAAGCTTAATAAGACCCCTTCAATAAATTGTGATTGGCTCCAGAAAGGTGATTGGGGATCAGGACCAGTATGTTCAGAGAAAGGGATCAAGGAGTGGTATAACACACTCAAAAATCCCAACAGACAGAATTTTGCTTCAACCAGAAAGGCTATTGGTTGGTGATAAGGATCAAGGATCAAGGGTTTGAGTATGGAAGTTCAAGTATCAAGGGTGCGCTGATTTCATGCTGGATGATTCCATGGTCTGATGATGGATGCAAAAGGCAGGGGAGAGCCCCTCCTTATATGGGCAGGAGGCCCTGTTAGACTATGTACAACGGATTCTACAAATAGAGCAAAAAAGGAAAGAAAATTGTGTGGTCACTTGCGTCCGTCCGTGGATGGGCATACGCAAAAATACTGGAATCACCCACCCCTCATCCAAAGGCGGACGGGATGGGAAAGCAAAATGAACCAAACCTCCGCAGATGTCCGGGGGCGGTAGTTGACACTCTTCACCCCTTGTCCAAAAGCGGAACTGGGTGGGAGAGCCCCAGGAAAGGTGACGGATGAAGTTTGTGAGAGCGCAGATGGGCGGGTAGGAGATCAGCTCAAGACGGTTGAGTGAATCCTGACAGGCTTGAGATTCACGACTGATAGATTGAGTGATATGTGAGATTTGACATATCCGAGGATTTGACAAATGCTCGGGGGTGCGGTTGGGATGGATTTGGTAAATCATGGATGAGCTCCGCGCAACGGTACCAATGAGGATGAGCGCTGCGTGATGCGCAAGGATAAAGACGCGCGTTGCGCAAGGATAAGGACGCGCGACACGCGAGGATAAGGACGCGTGACACGCAAGGAGAAGGACGCGCGTCACGCGAGGAGAAGGACGCGCAATGCGCAATGCCCGGAATAAAGACGCGCCTTGCGCAACGCACGACGCGGGAGGATAAGGACGCGCGACGCGCGAGGATAAGGACGCGCAAAGGGCAAGGATAAGGACACGCACCGCGCATTCATGAGCCTGAGTATGAGTTTGAATTATTATTTTTTTTAGATGCCGGACGGTACATTTGTGCAACAGTTTATGGATTGAGGTCTTGAGGTGGCCAGGGTGTCCAGGATGGGGTACCACATCTCTCCCCAACTTACAGACTGTCCCTAGTATGCTCCCAAGTTTGATGCAATAAAAAAAGAAAGGAAAGAAAGATGATTGAAACCAAAGAATGGCCATTTTGATCTTGAGAGTGGTTGAAAAAAAATATGTTGATCCGACCAAAAATCCTAGAAGTGGCTGAGATAAAATGAAGAAGGTGTCCCAAGTTCTCACATGTGTGGCATGAAGTAGATTTTTCACAACAAAAATCAGGAGATGGCCCTGGTGGTGCACAATTGGGAGGGCTTACTTCTGGACCAAGTTGCCTCCACAAGAATGAAATTTCTTGACCTGATCAGCAGAGAAACTTCTGGCCATCTGAGTACCATCCAGTTCCTCCAAAACATATGATCCACCTCTAACTCAATGGACTACTTGGTAAGGACCATTCCAGCGGTTATAGAAAAGCTTTCCCCACTGAGTTTCAAGGAACAATTATAAGCCAATACCAGGTCACCAGGGTTTAAAGGGTCCCTGATTCAATTTAGGTGTTTATCTTCCCAATACTGAACTGATTTTTCTCTTGATTCCATCATCTTCTGATAAGCTTTGTAACAAATATCTTTACTCCGCTCCAGTTGCTTTGATCTGGCAACTAATAGGTCAGTAGTTGAGGAAACTTGTTCCCAAGGGATGCCCAAGAAAGACTCCATTTCAAGATCAATAGGAAGAACAGCCCTCTGACCAAAGATGATTTCATAAGGAGATTAACCAGTGGTTTGCTTGATGGAAATTTGATCAGAGAAGAGAACCAAGGGGAGAAACTTCTGGCAATTCTTGCCACTCTCACCAGCCAATTTGACAAGAGCAGCCTTCAAAGGAGCATGGCCTCTTTCCACCATGCCTTTTCCTTCTGGATAATAGGGAGTAGTAACTCTATGTTGTCCAGGGAGCGATTGGATCATTTCAGCAAGCTTTCCACCAAATTCCGAGCCACCATCCGTAGAATAAGATTGGGCCAAGCCATAATGCATTTTCCAAGTCTCATGAAGGAAAGCTGCTACTGATTCAGAGCTGAGGTTCTTAAGAAACTTTGCTTCAACTTATCCACAAAAATCATCTCTAGCCACAATGAGGTACTTAGCTCCACCAGCCTTAATGTGAACCACATCCATAGCAATCCTCCCAAAGACAGTGGACTCTCCAGTGGGGTAACAAATTTTGACCAGGCTCCTAAGATCACGTTTCTGGCACACTTCACAACTCCTGCACCATTGAGCCACAGATTTTTTTAGGGATGGCCACCAAAATTTTTTGGATATTCGTCGATAAGTTTTGGTTTCCCCACAATGACCAAGGCCTTCATGGAGATTTTCCAGGATCAAATCTTGCTTAGAAGGGATAGTTACCACAACAAGTGCACAAGGAGTTGCTCTTTTCATAAGCCTAGAACCTTGGACAAAGAAGTTGGAGGACTTCCTTTTAAGGGACCAAAATTCTTTGGCAGAGAGATCAGGGGGTCTTTGGAGAGTTGAAAGGTACTGCTCTAACTTAAGCCAGAAACCTTGCTTGAAACCAGAGTAATTTTGGGAGGATAAGGCAAAGACAGGGCAGACCAAGGATTCTTCCTCATCAAAATCCAATCCAACCTCTGATTGATTGTCTCCAATAGTTTGTTGAGATAAACTGTCAGGCATGGTGAAAGATTTTCCAGGCCTGTGAACAATATCAAAAGAGAAAAACTGGATGAAAGCCACCCAACAAGTCATCAGAGCATTTGGGAGTCTGGGGGCGTTGACCATTTCAATAATGGATTGTGCATTGACTTGTAACTCAAAGTGTTGACCCCAAAGGACAGTCTGAAGCTTCTTCAACATTTGGGCCACACCGCAGAGTTCCAGTTTTGGCTGGGAGTACCTGGATTCCACATCTGAGAAAAGAAGAGATTCATACAGAGCAGGAAGATACAAACCATTTCCATCTTCCTGGGTAAGAACAGCCCCAACAGATTGATAACTCAAGTCCACTGCCTGCTTGATCGTGCCGGCTACGGGTCCATAAGTTATCTTTTTCAAAACAATGTCTTTCCCAACAATTTTTTTGAGAAACTGAAATGATTGTTTGCAGTCTTGGGTCCAAATCCATTCAGCTTCCTTCCTGGTTAAGCGACGCAAGGTAACACAGATTTTGGATAGTGAGGGAATGAAGATCCTGACATAAGTTACAAAACCTAGGAAACCTCTAAATTCCGCTGGATTTATTGGAGTAGGCCAGGAGATGATTTTGTTGACTTTAGAGGGTGCCATACTTCTTCCGTCCTTGCAGACTATATGACCAACAATTTCCAAGGCAGGGACACAGGCGGCAAGTTTTGATCCAGAGACAGTAAGGCCAGATTCCTCAATTCAAAAAAAAATTCTTTCCATGACAATAGCATACTCCCAGATAAATTGTCGGATTCCTGAGTGCCAAGGTAAGAGCTCATTATCATTTTCAGAAACTGGACCTTTAATCCCACCGTCATCAATAAAGATACTCGCATGATCCAGGATTTTGTCCTGGAGGATCCACATCATCTGAGCCTGATAGACTGCAACCAAGTTGGTGGAAACTTGAGGCAATTGAGTCAGCTGAAATCGGCCAAGGGGAGTATAGAAAGTAGTGAGGGGACAAGAAATAGGATGCAAGGATAGTTTTTCATAGCCACCCATAATGTCACCTAGACCATAGCAAGCTCTCCCAGAGAAGGATTCTAGAAATTCTTCAGTGGAAGGAAGCATGCCAGCGTCTTTAAGAGTAACTTTGTTAAGAGGTTGGAGATCATGAACCACTCTAAGTTTACCATTACTCTTTAGAACACAGAAAACAGGACTGGAATAGCTAGAAGTCATTGTTTGCATAAATTGGTTTGGACTCATTTGCGGACCAACTTGATGAGTTTGTCAACTTTAGCAGCAGGGATCAGGATTTTTTTCTTTTGCCAAGGGTCATGTTCAACTACAGGGATGATGTAAGGGAAACAATAGGATTCTTTCAAGAGACCTCTCTCTTCTTCACAGAATGCACTAGATTTTTCCCTTAGAGAAAAAATATTTTTTATCAAATTTAACTCATCAGGAAGAAGCCATCCATCTGGACCAAAGTTGACCACTTTCAGACGTTCTTCAGTGACCCGACCAGAGGGAATAAATTGACCAGTGAGGGATTTGGATAGACCACAGTAAGGATCACGGGATAGCGGAGGACGCATAAGAGGAGGATTGAGGTTGAGAGGCATTGGTTGATTGACTGGTTGGACCTTCTTTGCAATTGGTTTGTACTTGGTGGAAAAGGAGAGGAATCCCTTCTTCCTCCAAGCATTGACCAGTGAGACCTGACTACAAAAACTGAGGCCATATTCCAACATCTTCCAAGTCCAATGTTCTGCTGCATCCTTGAAAGGTGCCTTCTCCATAAAAGAGGATCCAAAAGATAACACATTTCTCAAATGTGTGGCACAGGGTAGAGTTTCGGAAATGACAGTAGTAGAAGCCCTTGGTGGTGCACACTTGGCAGGACTTACTTCTACCCCAAATTTCCTCCACCTAAGACCAAACTCCTTCATACCAAAGCTACCAAGAAAAGAATTGAGATCAAGATCTAGTTTAGACTTATTGCGGAGATTCAAAACCAAAATAGAGGATGAGTGATCAGGCTGAAAAGAAAAAGGAAGAGAAGATACAACAGATCCTGACAGAGAAGAAATATTTTTGGATATTTCGGATTTTTCATGTGTTTGATTTATGATCTTATTTTGATGAGAAGGAAATGATGAGGAAAAATAAAGATATTCCTCTAAGATTGGAGTTGGTCCATGAGTTGAAGTCTGAGGCTGAGTAGAACTACAACTATCAGTAGGGCCAACTATTCTTCTAAAAAATGAGGATGAAAGGAATGAGAGTTTTATTTCTGCTTTCCTTTCAGGACAGATTTGGGAGGATGACCAGGGAAGTCTCTTTCCCAACAACCAGAATCCAAAGAACAAAGGGGGACTTCAATCTTTCTTCCATCAGCATCAGGGAGGAGAATTCTCTCCCCAACTTGATCAGAAACCATTGGGGTAGCACCAAAGTCCATTAAGAAAGGCCTTCCCAAGATCATGAAACCATCCAGACAAGTGATCCAGAAGTGACAGGTGCCAACAATATTTTGACTAATTCAAAAAGGAATATCCTCAGCAATACCAACCAGTTCACAGGACTGATTCCCAATCCCATAAACCGCAGAGTTGAAACTGACCCTTGGGCTAAGTTTAAGCTTGCAGGCCATGGAGTCCAAAATCAAGTTGAGCTGAGAACCCAAATCCACAAGGAGAGAAACCATTTTAGTTGAATCACCAAAAAAACATGGAAGGAAACCAAGAGTACAAGAATACAGGTTGGTATCTGAAGAGGGATCTGTTCCACCAGAATCCTCTATCAGAGTACCAGAGGAGACCTTTAATTTGTCCGGACCAATCTCCACACGTCAACAAGAAACCCATTTCTTCATCCCTTCTGCCACAGATGGAGAGATTGACAGGAGTTCAGCCACAGATAGATCAGGGATTTTAAGATCAGAACTTTTCTTTAATACTCCTTCCCCAGCATTAGGGTAGTCCTTGGAGATGCCCCTCTCAAATGGGACTTTGGGCTGGGTGGAGGGAGGAAGATCAGGTGTGATAGGTGATGGAAGAGGATCTGAGGGTTGGGCAGGTTGAAGAGGGGGAGGATCAGAGCTGTCCTGGAACCTTTCCATAAGTGGTTCCCTTTCTACTTCCATGTCTTCCACATCAGAGGAGGGAGGCTCAGGTGAAGATCGGCGTTTAACGGGTTTTTGCAGAATGGAGGAGGGAACAGGAGGATACTTATGAGGTTTTGGTTCCTCATGGCGTTTCCTAGCTGGATTGGATTGATAGGTGCCAGGGAAGCTGGAAGAAGTGATAGCTGGGGGATACCAAGGTTTCAGAGTTCCACAGGATGATCAAAAATCCACAGAGACCAAGGATGCCTTCTTAGGAGTTGGTGGTTGGTATGAGGCCACCACATGATGGATTGGTCAAGAAAAATCAAAAGGGATCAAAGCACCGTTAGGAAGGAAAAAATTATTTCCCTTCTGCTCTACTAACTTGTCCTCCTTTTCTTTCTGGAGTTCAGGACATCTACCAGTACCATGGCCTTCCCTATGGCAATAATAACAGACTATAGTAGACTTAGGAACATAATTAGCAGGTTTAGGAGTGGCTAAAGAGGATATTTTCTGACATATTTTATTCTCAAATGCCTGAAAAAATTTAGTGATCTCATCTATAGTAGGTGTCTCCTGGTGGGTCTGAGGAATGGGTTGAGGTCTGCAATTGGCTTCCATCTTATTCATGATTTTGTTAGATGCTTGAAAAGAGGGGGAAAGGACTGGTTCAGTGATTTTAGGTTTTTCAAAGGTGAGAGCTGTTTGAACTTTCATCACTTTATCCACAGTATTCCTAAGAACCATGAAAGCAGGGAGCTTGAACCAATTTTCTCTTGTTGTGATCATGGATCCAGATTTCACCAATTCATCCTTAATTCTTTCCTGCACTCCTGGAGAGAAAGACTGAAAAAATCACACTTGAATTTTGTCCAACGTATCAATGTGATTGTTCCGGATAAGATAGGAGTGGATAGGGTCCCAAGATTTTCTGAAAGTCTTATAGTCAGAGGCTGAGGAGATACCACCATTGGAGATCCATTGAGAAACCAGGGCATCCAATTCTTGCAAAGTAAATCTGGCTACATCTATTTTTCCCCAATAGGCCAACATAGCCTCCTTGAGGAGCCGCCAGTTGTGAGTTTCAAATCCCTTGAACGATTTGATAAACTCCATAACTTTGTCAGAAGAGATAAAAAACCGTAACTGATAAGCCATATCATATTAACTGGCACCATCCACTTCCGCAGCCATCTCATAGGAGTCCAGGAATTGTTCAACATTGGTCCCATTGAAGCCTCAATTTTTGTTCTGAGGTTTGATTTTGAACATCTTGGCCCAAACAGATAAAGAGGATCCAGCAGATTCCATGTTGAAGGGTTCCTAAGAGATCCAAACAAGCAGAGTTCCAAGGTGGCTCACAAGTGTGGGAGTTTCACAAAAACAACAAGGATCTTGCCCAGATGGTGCACAATTGGAAGGACTTACTTCTGGACCAAGCTGCCTCCACGGATCAGATCTGAAAAAAGAACAAACAGAAAAAGAAAAAAAAAATGGGATTGGATTTTGGAGTTGATCCTCAAGCTGGGACTGTAAATTCCAAGGTTTCTGGTTCAATCCCCGCCCTGGGGACCAAATGTAAGACTCCAAACGCTGCTGGGCCGTGGCAGTTCTGTGGAGGGGAAAGTTTCTGTTTAGGCTACCCTCCTGAGGGGTACAAAAATATTTAGATGTAACCAAGATAAAGGTCCAGAACCTGGTAAATGAGGAATCAAGGAGTAGAGGATAAAGATGATAATAGTTTGGTAGCGATGGAACAGCACTATCTGAGACAAGATTATGCAGGGAAAAACTTGAACAAAAGAAGTTAAAGTCTTCTTAGAGTTCAAGGAACAAAAGCTGTTGTATGTAAACAAAGCCCACAAGCTAATAACTCTGGTCGTCAGCAGAAGATTGGGGATGATCAATTCAAACCCAACCAACCTCCAGGTTCTCAATGATCTGCCCAACTCACTGCAATCAAGCGCTTGAAGGGTACCCAATAACTGAGGGTGTCTGTGCAAGACAAAGCACAATGTTTAAGAATCTCTAAAAGCAAACAGCAACTGATTTGAAGCAAGGATAACCTCAAAAATTCTCATGGGACTCAAGAGTAGGCTGGCAGAATGCAACTCCAAAGAAAATAAAGGGAGGTATAACACTCGAGGTCTTAAGCTTAATAAGACCTCTTCAATCAATTGTGATTGGCTCCAGAAAGATGATCAGGGATCAGGACCAGTATGGTCAGAGAAAGGAATCAAGGAGTGGTATAACACATTCAAAAATTCCAACAGACAGAATTTTTATTCATTCAGCAAGTCTATTGGTTGGTGATAAGGATCAGGCCACAGAGAGGCAAAGACTCATGTTCAAAAAAATGGATCAGGGGGAAATCAAAGATATACCCAGGGTAAGGATCAGGATCTTAATTTCACAATGGGGGGGACATAGGCACACACTCCCCTTGGATGATTCTATGATGATGAATGATCTCCTGATATGATGCTCCAGAAAAACCAGGGGAGAGCCTCTCCTTTTATAGACCAGAGGCCTTTAGACTATTTACAAGAGAGATTTACAAATAGAGCGGATTTTTTTTTTTTTTTTTTTCACCAGGTAAAAAATTGAATTGACAGATGCCAAATTGAACAGAAGCATTGGACTTGCAAGAAACAAAATAGGGATTGCTAATTGATTATGTTGCTTCATAATCAAGGCAGTTCTCAAGACTTTTTTGTGACAGTTGAAACCTGGGCTACGAACAGCCACACAGTTTTTGTGTACATACAAGGAAGTGATGCGCAAAGCAAGTAAGGCTTCCTCCAGTTGGTGATTGAGAGCGGCGCTTACAATGTTTAACCAATTTGTTAGAATTATGGCCAGCAATTAGTTTAGGCAAATGAGAAGTACTTGAAGCAAAAGAAATGCTGAACACTGGGTGTCAATATTGTCTAATGGGGCTCTCACAATGGGGCAATGTCTTGGATGAATTTGATTGGAATGATGAATGAATGGATGGAAAACAGCAGGGAGAAGGGCTCCTTAAGTACAAAAGATTGGCCTCTTTTGATCCCATGATACAACAAGCCAAAAGGCAAATTTTCCGCCCCAAAAGAGCTCTACAGGCTCTACTGGCCTTGTTACTTGGTTCAGACTACATCAGCCCACATGGCATCAGTCCCTGTACCCTTACAAACAGCCTATTCTGGTTATTTCTGGTGTTTCTACCTCAATGGGGCTGAACCAGCCCCTTAACTGTTCAATCCCCTTGGCTGGTTGTCCTTTACAACCATCATAATGGCCTTCATTGCCTTGTTTACGGGCTGTTTGCCTCATGCAGCCAGCCTCTAGCCCCTCAAATGGGCCAGGTGGAACCCAGGGCACACCTGGGTCTGGTCTCAGACTCACATGGGGGGGGGGTGACCAGCGGACATGCTGTCCCTCCCCCTCTTTCTCTCAAATCCCTGGTGGGGGTGGTCAAATCCCCACACCAGGGGCCCTGGGGGTTGATAACCCCAGGGTGTTGTCAAGTACGTTGGCCTGGGAGGTGATCAAGTCCCCCCAGGCCCATTGCTCCTCCCCCTTGGTAAAGGGGGGGGGGAGAGCGCCCCTGCCCTGCTTGGTCACCTTGAACGATCAATGGTGGGGGGGTGATGAAATCCCCCCCACCTGCTGGTTGCTACTCTTGCGGCCGGCGCTGCCACCTCCTTGGGCAAGGGGGTGGTCAGGTCCCCGCTGCCCTGACCGGCCGTGCTGTTGCGGTTGGTTGCTGGCTGGTTCAAACCAGCCAGCCTGCCCCCATCCCCTTTGCCACAGCGAGCAAGCCGGGGCTGCAAGCCCCGGCTCCATGGTTCTGGTTGCCTAGCGCAACCAGCCGGGCCCGCGTGGGATCCCTTGGCGGCGCAACAGCCCCGTGGCGGGCCGTTGGGCTCCGCGTGGGCCGCACCAAGGAACACAGGCATCCCTGAACGGGCAGCAGCCCCTGGTGGGCCCCGACACGGGCGGCGGCCCAAATGGGCGGCCCCAAGCCCGAATCGTGAGAATTACATACTTTGGCGGGCCAGCCCGTCAGGCAATGTATGTCCATAATAAAGCTTGGGTCCTTTTATGCCCTAATAAGCCCATCTGGATTGGGTGGCCCATCCACCCTGGCGGGCCCGTTGTGGTGACCAATCCGGGACACCACGGTAAAAAAAAAAAAAAAAAAAAAAAAAAAAAAAAAAAATTTTGGTTGTACCCCTATGGGTACCTTCATTTCCCCCATCTCTCAACTTCTCCCTGTCCTAGCGGTCTAGGACAGGCCTCTTGCTTGTCTCTCCGCTTCAATACCCCCCCTCCTATGTTCAACTCCTACTTGTTGCACTTGCGGCCCTGACTTTTGGCAACACGAGCAATCATCAAACCACCTTTGACAATCCCTTTGATCCTTCCCGATCCTCTCATCCAACCGACGCCGTCGCCTGTCGCGACAGTCGTCAACCATCAACTCTCATCCTCCCACTCAAGATCACTCCCAACCCAATCCTACCTCACCCTATAGTCTCATGATCGAGTTGAACTCGGAGAAGGATCTCATTCATCCCTTCGACCACGATCTCATGCTCAATAGGTTGATCTCAATCACCAACCAATTGATCCATTCCTCCAACACCGCCCTAGCTACTACCAAGACCTCCCGTGACTGTCTATCATCCTTCTCCAAGTTCCAAAACCTACTCAATTGGTCAATCAGGACTCGAGAACAAGATCTCCAACGGAGATTAGAATTGATCCAAGAGTACAACCAAACTTTGGATCAAATCCAACAAGACCCGCTCATTTTCTGTCCCCCAACGCTTGATGATCATCATCATCATCAATATCGCTCCTCAGATCTGGATAATCACTTCAAGATCTACCAAGAAAAAACCAAACTCACTCAAACAATCCTCAAATTTGAGAGGGAGACCGTCATCAAGCTTCAAACCAATCCTCATCATCCTCAAACTCTCCATCATCTGCTACCCTCGCCCATCATCTGATCCGACCGACGACTGCGAGCGACCGCTCGCGGCCGTCGGAACCTTCACCCCATTGTTGCCGCCGATCGGGCGACAACAGCCGTTGTTGACACCCGCGACCGCTGTCGCGGGTTTCCATCTGGTTGCCCGCGGTCATTCTTGATGCGGGCAACATTTCTCTTTTTTTTTTTTCCTCTCATGTCATCTTGTTTTGTTTTTTTTTTTTTTTATGTTTTCATTTTCCCGCACCTATTTGTAGTATCTCTTGTACATAGTATACAGGGCCTCATGTCTATAAAAGGAGGGGCTCTCCCCTGCCTTTTGGCCCAGCAATTTTTCCAGGAGACCATCAGGATCCATCAGACCATCATCATATCATCTCATCTGTCTCCCTCATCATCAGAAATCAACTTATCCATGGGCATCCTTCCCCACTTATCTGAGCAATTTATCTGGGTATATCCATGATTGCCCCTTGATCCTTTGATCCTCCATACTCAAACTCTGTCCCTTGTGACCTTGATCCTTATCACCAACCAATAGCCTTGCTGGTTGAAGAAGACTTCCTGTCTGAATTCTTGGGTGTTATACCACTCTGATCTCTTTTTCCGATGTGGTGACCAATCCGGGACAACACAGCAATCAAAAAAAAAAAAAAAAAAAAATTCTTTTTGGTTGTACCCCTATGGTTACCTTCATTTCCCCCCATCTCTCAACTTCTCCCTGTCCTAGCGGTCTAGGACAGGCCTTTTACCCCTCTCTCCGTTTCAATCCTCTCTTCCTATGTTCAACTCCCGCTTGTCGCGCTCGTGGCCCTGACTTTTGGCAACGCGAGCAATCGTCGAACCACTTTCGACAATCCATTCCTCCTCCAACCTTCACGATCCCAGTCATCCTAGACTAGACTTCACAATAACGATACTCATGTTCAACTTGTAACAAGAATCGATTCCATCAAACTCCATCCCAGCCCCAAGGAGCTTAGGATGAAATCCGCTTATTTGGCCTACAAGATCAAACCCGATTGGGTATTTATTGAATCCCTCTCCGATGGGAGCCACAGTCCTACCCCATCAATCCAACTCAAGGATGAAGCCAACCCAACAACCACCGATCAGAATACCTTCCAACTCAATCCTCTCATTGCCCGAAGGATCTCGGATCACCAGAGAGAACTCAACAATCAATCGACCCAGTTGATACTTGCTAGCCATCAGTTCATCTCAGATCACCCTCCCACAACCACAACCACAACAACAACAACAACAACATCATCATCATCATCATCATGATCATCCAGCAGTCACTAACACTACTCCCAGTAGTACGACCCCTGTTGGTGATGAAAATGATGACAATCAACAGACACTGATCAGTACATCAATCCAATCAATCCCACAACCATCACTCATCCTTGCCCATCATTTGATCCGACCGACGACCGCAAGCGACCGCTCGCAGCCGTCGGAACCTTCACCCCGTTGTCGCTGCCGATCGGGCGACGACAGCCGTTATTGACACCCGCGACCGCTGTCGCGGGTGTCCACCTGGTTGCCGCCGTCATTCTCGACGCGGGTGACATTTCTTTTTTTTTTCCCTCTCATGTTTTTTTTTTTTTTTTTTTTTTTTTTTTTTTTTTTTTTTTTTTTTTTTTATGTTTTCATTTTTCCGCACCTATTTGTAGTATCACTTGTACATAGTATACAGGGCCTCATGTCTATAAAAGGAGGGGCTCTCCCCTGCCTTTTGGCCCAGCATGAGGTGATCCTATCATCAGATCCCATCATCATATTCCCTCATCATCAGAAATCAAATTTATCCGTGGGCATCCTTCCCACTTATCTGAGCAAAATTATCTGGGTATATCCATGATTGCTCCCTGATCCTTTGAGCCTCCATACTCAAACTCTGTCCCTTGTGACCTTGATCCTTATCACCAACCAATAGCCTTGCTGGTTGAAGAAGAATTCCTGTCTGAATTCTTGGGTGTGTTATACCACTCTGATCCCTTCTTCCGACCATACTGGTCTTGATCTCTCCTTGATCATCTTTCTGGAGCCAATCACGTTTGATTGAAGAGGTTTTATTAAGCTTAAAACCTGGAGTGTGATACCTCCCTTCTTCTTTAAGGTTGAATTTCGCCACGCTATTCTTGAGTCCCTTGAGAAGTGTTGGGATATTCTTGCTCAAATTCGTTATTGATTTGCTTCTAGAGCTTCATAAACAAATTGATTTTGTTTTTTTCAGCCTCCCACAGTTATCTGGTACCCTTCAAGCGCTTGATTGAGGAGAGTTGGGCAGGTTCATTGAGAACCTGGAGGTTGGTTGGGATTGAGTTGATCTTTCCTAATCAGCTGCTGACAACCAGAGTTATTAGCTTTTGGGCGTTGTTACTTACAACTGCCTTGTTCTATTGAACTCGGAACAAACCTTGAATTATTTTTTCAAGTCTTTACCTGCACCATCTTGCCTCAGATAGTGTTGTTTCCATCGCTACCGACAACTCTTATCCTCTTCCCTTACTTTGATTTCTCATCCATAAGGTTCTGGACCTTGATTCCGGTTACATTTAAATATTATTGTAACTCCTAGGAGGGCAGCCTAAACAGCACCTTTCCCCTCCACAGAACTGCCACGGCTTTGCACCGTTTGGAGTCTTACACCGTGAGGGCCCATGTCCCAAAAGACCATAAAAACGTGTTTTGGCGCCCAAATGCCCAAAACCAATAACACCCACATAGGCGCAGGTTGCCCACATGATGTCCAATGGGCCGTGGAGGCCCATTTTTGCATCCCATTTGGATTACAAACTCCTATGCACATTACCTGAGTGCATCCACATTTTAACACAATTAATCGACCGTGGCCTAAGATCAATGATGCTAACCATCCATGTGCAACAGGAACGTTAGAAAACTGGCAGTCGCAGAATGAAGGGAGTGAATTTCAGGAAAGGAAAGAACTGAGGGGGTGTTGGGGTTGTCAATAATAGGGCCGACTTGAAATTCAGAGGCAAGGGTGTATAAGCTATGCAGGGCCGCACGGCCAGTCTAGCTTGACTGGGTCTGAGTCTGATTTGAGATCATAAATAAATGATCAATACAAGGCAGGGTTCTCAACCTAGTTTGGGGTCGAGGTTGCGTTGGTTGACTCGGACGGTTGTCAGCCATCAGTCAGGCGGTCTGTCTGCTATTACACTTGCTGTGGGAGTGATTACAGGGGCGGATAAAACCTCTGGGGTGGTGATCGTAAGTGGAGGTGGTAGAGAAAGAAGGGCGGAATTTGAAAACAATTGTTTGGTTGCCCAAAGCAGCATCAGTACCAATGGAGGAGATTTGTTTGACGCCATCCATCCAATCATGTCTATCAACTTGGTTTGCAATGATGATGATGATGAAATTTAGATTGAGTTGAGGTTGAAAGGAGTTGGGTCGTGGGGTGATGATGACCTTGTGAGTTGGATTGAGAAGATCTACAATGGATGATGATGATTGATTGGGAAGATGATCTAGTTTGAGATCTGTTTGGATTTCTAACTTGAGAATTACTGCTAGTAGTTATGTATTGTTTTTGATTCTTATGATTTTTTTTTTTGATAACAATGCCTTATGAATGATGATAAGGACAAATCATAAAAAAATTAAAATTTCCGCACTGGCCAGGGTTTCCAGGATGGGGCACCACACCGGCCAGCCACATACCCTCCCACTGTGAAAAGAAGCTACGGCACGTGCTGGCCCCGCAAACAGGCAAGCGCAGCCAGCTGCATACCCTCCGCAAACAGGCAAAGAACCTATGGTACACGCGGGCCCTGCAAGCCTGGAGTGTTTGCAAGTCAGCAACTATTGTGTGTGGCGGTTGCTACCTGTTGCCATCCCTGCAGGTAGTCAACCAACTACCTCAGGCGGGCTCCTAGAAACCAGCCAGACCATTGCACAAGGTGACCAGCCAGCTCACTGGGCAGCCCACCTCTCCCAAAATGGAAACAAGCTGTAGGGTACCACCTATACACCCTAAAACCCTGTTTCACACCACTTGGGGCCCAAAGAGCGCCACCATGTGGTGGTGAATAGTATAAAAACAGATAAACCAAAAAAGAATCCGGAAAAATGGGCCCTTTACCCTTTTTAAAACTGTATCAAAGGTTTTCAGGGCCCCTGTAAAAGGGCCTGTATGATTGGTTTGGACCTAAAAGGGTACATTTTGGTTACTTTAACACCCTTAGAGTGTGTACTAAGGATAAACAGAGGCCTAGCTTCGTGCTGGATAGCTCACAAGGTACCAAATACCCATATAAAACCCCCCTTGTGTACCTGGTAACTAAGAAAGTATGTAACAAAACATTAATGGAAGTGTACTTTCCAATTAAGTGACTTTAAAAAATCCCAATATGGACAAAAGATCCTGAGACTTGAAATATTCTTGCAGAATGGGGTCGCCGTAGAATGTGTTCAATCCCCTGGCTTCAGGAAACCATGGCTTATATTTAAAAATATTAATTGAATACTACTTCTTTGGTAGATACAAGGAATAATGTCACGACTACCCCTGGCGTGCAAGGGGCTGAGGGCACAGGCACTACTGCTCACAGAACTCAGGATATAGATAAGAGATTGATTGCAAATGAAGAGGGGATGTAGAGTAAGGACAATGATGAGGAGATGAATCCAGGAGTAAGGCTCTGAAGGATTGTGATGAGGGAATCCTGTAAGAGTAACACCAGAGGGATAGGTGAGGTGAGTAAGGTAGGCAGGTTGGCTTTCTTGTGCTGAGATGACACCTATTGGATGAGGGGCTAACCAATAAGAAGTAGTATACTAATTCCTTGGGGGAATTAGTCCAAGGGGAGAGGATAGGCCAGTATATGTGAGAGCTGAGAGGAGGCTTTGAGGATTGGATGACTGGTGCTGGTTTGGCAGGCCCATGGCATTACATGTGGACCAATTGGGTTGAAGGTTGCAGATTGACAGTTTGAGTAATGGGCCTGTCCAGGAAGGTCATGTAATGAGCTGGAGTATGGGTTGTCCAGCCAGGAGTATGTACTATGGTTTTACTGTATGTACTTTTCATGCTAGATAGAGTTTGAAGGAGAGATGAGAATGCACCAAGCCATAGAGAGGTAGATGGTGTGCCTGGGAGATTACCTAAGGGCTGCAGGATATGCAGGGGGATACTTCAGGATGTTCAGTAGTGGAGTGTGATTGAACTGGACTGAGGTTGGCTGAGGGCTGAGTAAGCCTGAGGAGACTGAGTCAATTTGGTTATGACAGTACCCCCCCAGAAGAGGAACGGGTAGCTCCTGATACCCATAAGAAGAGGTGAGAGTAGCTTGAGATCTTCAAGATGACTGAAATATCTTTTCCCCCACAATATTCATCACCATCGCCACCTGATACCTGTCCATCCCTTTCCCCTTACATTAGATCATCCACCCCCTCATTCAGTATGGAAAACACCAACGGCTATCACCCTGTCAACCAGTATTTTCCTCCTGGTTCCAGGTGTGCAGAGACTGACAAGATTTGCATCACCAGCATCACTCCCAGGTCTGGGAAGTGTGAGTATTTTCAACAATACAAAAGGCCTTTTTCTGGAGCCCACAACCCCAGAAGGAAGGTACTAGGACCTGTTGTTTGGGTGAAGGAAAATTTGTGCCCCAACTTTGAAGTGAAGGAGGCGCCGGAAGATTTGAGCATGTCGCTAGGCGTGGAGAATAGGGTAGGGGCTTCAGAAGGTGAGTGTTTTTTTTTTTTTTTTTTTTTAAATTGGGGTCGTTTAGATAGGCTGACTCCAGCCCGTGATCTTACTATTGTAGTGAAGGCGCTGAAGGAGAAGATGAAAAGAATGGAGAAACGCCGCACAGAATTGAGGAGGAAAGGACAGCTGGCGTTGGACGGTACATCAAAGAAGGGAGCAACCAGTTCGAACGCGATGGACGTGCATTGGGGGACCCCCTATTTGTCTTTGATTAGTTTTATTGCGGACTCCAAGTGCGTAGAGGGTCAATCAAACCTTTGTCAAAGCCAGGCCAACCCGGTCAAAGACGGTCAAACCACCGTCAAAGCGGTCAAAGCAAGCCAAAAGGTTGTTGAAACGATCAAAGTTTGAAAAGGCCAAATTGAATCCATCGAAGTTTGACAATTGAAGGTCAAACCTGTCAAAGTTCAACAATTGAAGGTTGGTGCCATCGAAGTTTGACGGTCAAAGGTTGAAGTGGCCGAGGTTGGAAGGTCCGGGGTTGAACCTGTTGAAGTTCGATGCAAGGTGGTCAAGGTGAATAAGCTGTGTAGAAGGGCGGTTGAAGCGGTGGTGATCCGGTCAAAGCATGGGCAAAGTAGCAGAGAGGGGATTGAAGAGGCGTTGAAGCGTCAAAGAGACGTTGAAGCTTGAAGATTGAAGGTGATTCAAACCGCCCGGGAGCCGCCCGCCGGGAACGCCTCCGCTGCCTCTATCAAAGTAAAAGTTGAACCCCTCAAAGTCAAAGTCAAGGAGGGTGTCAAAGCAGGGCAAGAGGAGGACGAGGATGAAGATGCTCCCGGGGAGCCTGACAATGATGAAGAAGAGGAAGAGGAAGAAGGAGAGGAAGAAGAAGAGGACAAAGAAGAAGAGGAAACACAAAGCATGGAAAGGGAAGGAGGTGGAGTGGAGCAGGGCAAGGGAAAGGGTAAGGAAGTTATAGAATAGGAGGATAATTCCCCTGGCCCTCAGTCTGTTGGAGAGTTGGTTGGGAGGTTACTGGCTGAGGATAAGGAAGAATATGAGGGAAGGAAGATAAAATTGGCTAGTGTTTGGGTAGCTAAAATTACTGATTTGATTGATAAGATTGAAAGGGAGTGGTAGATAGAAAGTTTTTTTGTTTTCTTTTACTTTTCTGGATGTAGATGGATGAAATAGAGATAGTTTTGGTTTGGTTTATTGTTTTGGGAGAGTGGGAGTGAATTTTTTGAATTATGGAGAAAGCACAAGGAAAAGGATGGAGTTGATTGGGGAACAAGAATGGCGATTATGAGGGTTTTGGTTTGGATGGATAGAGTGCGTGGAAGTTGTGGAGGAGAGCTGAACAGTTGGTCAGATTGGCTACTGGTTCCCATGAGGTTCTTTCAGAGTCTTCTAAAAAACCTTTCCATTCGACTAAATAGAGGAGTTTGCCACGTCTAATCCTGGAGTCCAGGATCTGAGACACTTCCCACTCTTCCTGGCCATCAATTTCCATTGGTTCTGGGGGTGGATGGTGGTTAGGAGAGTCTGGGTCTGAGGAGTAGGGTCTGAGAAGGGAAGCGTGGAAGACGGGGTGAATGGAAGACCATTGATCAGGGAGTTGGAGTTTGAAGGCATGAGATCCTATACATTCAATAATGAGAAAAGGACCCAACCAACGCTCAGAGAGCTTCTTGGAAGGTCTGTTAGTATTGATATTGTTTGCAGGTAACCAAACTTTCTTCCCAGGAGCAATACCTTTTGGAATGTCTTTTCTATTAAAGTCAGCATAGTACTTATACTTATCCATAGACTCTTTTAATTCTTTCTTTAATTGAATCTGGTTCTTCTGAATCTGGTCCAGGTAGTGACTGGCAGGTTGGTTGTCCAACACATGCAGGAAGTCAAAACTTGGGTGCCTTCCATAGAGGGTAAAGAAGGTTGATTGCTGGGTAGAAGAGTGGACACTGTTGTTGTAAGAGAATTCTGCCAAGGGGAGCCAAGTATCCCAGTCGTCCTGATGATAACTGATATACATTCTGAGGTATTGTTCTAGTACTTGGTTGACTCTTTCAGCTTGACCATCTGTTTCAGGGTGGTAGGCTGTGGAGAGATTCCTTTGGATCTGTAATTTTTCACAAAGTGTTTTCCAGAAAGAAGAGATGAATAGGGAGCCTTGGTCACTTATGATGTCAGCAGGTAGGCCATGTTTGGAGAAGATATGACTGATGAAAAGGTTAGAAAGTTCTACTGCAGTCAGTGTACCAGTTGTTTTAATGAAGAGGGCCATCTTAGAGAAACGGTCCACCACAAAAAGGATAGAATCAAATCCATTGAAGAGAGGGAGTTGAGAGATGAAGTCCATAGAAAGTGAGGGCCAAGGACCATCAGGGATTGGAAGAGGTTTGAGAATTCCTAGTTTCTTTTCATGCCTTGCCTTGTTCCTGTTGCAAAGGTAGCAGGCTGAAAAGTAGTTCTTGACATCCTTTGACATTCCATTCCAGGAGAAGGATCTCTTGATGAGGTTGAGAGTCTTCTGTTGGCCAGGGTGACCTGCAAGAGGAGAATCATGTCTTTGATAGAGTATTTTTTGTTTAAGATGGTTAGCTTGGTCAGGTATGACCACTTTACCCTGGAACAGGAGTAAGGCACTAAAGGGGTCTAAGGAGTAATCAGTTACTTCTTCATTCTTATTCAATCTTTTAATGATTCCCTGAAATAACTTGTCAGCTTGTTGACCAGAAGTCAATTCACTCAGTTGATTTTCAAGTTTATTAGCAGAAATAAAAAAGAGTTTAGAAGCTTCAACTTCATTTTGTTTCAGAAGCTGTTGAAAATTTCCAGGATTCTTTTCAGAATATGGCGTTCCCCCCGCTGGATACACGCCGTCCCAACGTGACAGGATATCTGGGATTGTTGAGAGTTTTCCAGGCCTGTAAGTGATCAGAAAATTGAATTCAGAGAGGAATTCTGCCCAAAGGGCTTGTCTTCTAGTAAGGACCTTGGAAGACATAAAATACTTCAAAGAGGAATGATCAGTTAGCACTTCAAAAGGGTCAGTAACGCTCAAGAGGTAGGACCTCAATTGCTGGAGGGCAAAAACAATGGCAAGGAGCTCTTTGTCATGGATTTCATAGTTGAGTTCAGCACTGGAAATTTTTCTGCTGTCAAAGGCAATAGGGTGTTTAGTGTTATCAGAAGTAACCTGGTGTAGGACTGCACCCAGGGCATAGTCACTGGCATCAGTCTCAACATAGGTTCTCAGAAGTTGATCAAAATGGCAAAGGACTGGAGCTTGGGTAAAAGCTTGCTTGATGTTTTCAAATTGTTGCAAGGCTTCAGGAGTGAGGTTGAAAGGGGAGCTGTTTCCAGCAATAGAGGTGAGGTGAGAGACCTGTTTGGAGTAGTTCTTTATGAACCTGCGATAGAAGTTAGCAAACCCAAGTAAAGATTGTAAAGCCTTTCTGTTTGTAGGAGTGGGCCAGGTAAGGATGGTCTTGACTTTGTTGTTGTCCATAAAGATCCCCTCCCCTGAGACCACGTAGCCCAGATAGTTCACAGAAGGTGCATGGAAGTCGCACTTGGAGGCTTTTGCATATAACTTGTGTTTTCTGAGTCTGGTCAGTACTTCACACACCTGAGGGATGTGTTCCTGTAAGTTTTTTGAGAAAATCAGGATATTTTCAATGTAAACCACCACATAAATTGTGAGGAGATCAGCAAGGATGTCATTTATAAGATTTTGGAAAGAAGCTGGGGCATTTGTCAGCCCAAAGGGCATGACCAGGTATTCATAGCTTCCAAACTGAGATCTGAATGCTGTTAGGTGTTTGTCTCCTTCCTTGATGCGCAATAGATTTTAGGCGCCTCTGAGGTCAATTTTGGTGAAGATGGAAGAACCTGAGATGACAGTCAGTAAGAAAGTCATTGGAGGAAGAGGGTAACGGTTTTTCCTGGTGACAGCGTTAAGCTTGCGGTAGTAAACACACAACTGCAAACTCCCATCCTTCTTTTTAACAAAAAGAACAGGTGCCCCAGTGCTTGAAGTGCTGGAGCGGATGAAACCTTTCTCTACATTCTCTGCTATGTAGGCCTGTAGGGTTGCCTTTTCACCTTGGGATAGTGAATAGATGGGCCCAACTGGAGGGAGTGGGACTTCCAGTTTGATGTGGTGATTGTAAGCAGGGTGAGGAGGAAGTTGATCTGCTTTAACCTTGGAGAAAACATCTAGGAAAGAATGGTAATCAGCAGGAACTTTCTCCAACACAGTTTCTGTTTCTTCAGGGTCTTTTTCAATGTCAAACTTGTCCCAGTCAGCTGAAGCATTCTAATGGGGAGTAACAGAAATGTTAGAAGAGGTTACCAAATGCATGATATGCACGTATGAATCCCTAGGTTCCTCCTCCAGAGGAATGGTCAGGGGATCAGTGAATATCCAAGCAAGGTGGGAAATCGTTGAACTCAATGGAAATTGGATGGGGTGTTGAGGATGCAAGGGTTCTGAAGTGAAGGGGAGTGCAATGGACTGCAGTGCCAGAGGCAGAGTGCGAGCGGGACCAGTTGAACGTTGTGGTGACCAATCCGGGACACCACTGAAAAAAAAAAAAAAAAAAAAAAAAAAAAAAAATATATATATATTTTTTTTGGTTGTACCCCTATGGGTACCTTCATTTCCCCCCATCTCTCAACTTCTCCCTGTCCTAGCGGTCTAGGACAGGCCTCTTGCCTGTCTCTCCGCTCCGATCCCCCCCCTCCTATGTTCAACTCCTACTTGTTGCACTCGCGGCCCTGACTTTTGGCAAAGCAAGCAATTGTCAAACCACCTTTGACGATCCCTTCAATCCTTCCCGATCCTCTCATCCAACCGACGCCGTCGCTTGTCGCGACGGTTGTCGACCATTGATTTGATCTCCCCACTCCCACCAGTCGTCATTGATCATCGGCCCATCCATCCTGTCGCGCCCCCATCCATGGCTCTCAGTCAGATCACCGGACCATCAACCACCACATCGCTCTTGACGAAAGCTTGGGATCCCCAGGAACTGTGAGATCTAACCTGAAGATCTTGGATAACCAACTCTTCTCATCACTCCAACATCTCGGTGATCCCTTCCTCGATCAAAACACGACCCCCTCGCCCATCATCTGATCCGACCGACGACCGCAAGCAACCGCTTGCGGCCGTCGGAACCTTTACCCCGCTGTTGCCGCTGATCGGGCGACGAAAGCCATTGTCGACACCCGCGACCGCTGTTGCGGGTGTCCATCTGGTTGCCCGCAGTCATTCTTGACGCGGGCGACATTTCTTTTTTTTTTCCTCTCATGTTATTTTATTTATTTATTTTTTTTTTATGTTTTCATTTTCCCGCACCTATTTGTAGTATCTCTTGTATATAGTATACAGGGCCTCATGTCTATAAAAGGAGGGGCTCTCCCCTGCCTTTTGGCCCAGGATCCCATCAGACCATCATCATCTCATCTCATCTGTTTCCCCCATCATTATTGTCAGCCACGAGACAGTTAGACTTGTCCAAATGTCTGGAAACTCATATGTCCTGCTGGTATAGTGGCTAAGTACTAGGCTCACTTCCCAGTATCTGATACCAAGATCACTGGTTCAAACCACAATGGAGACAATAATGAAAATGTTGAATAGTTTTGTAATTATATAGTAAATCTTAATAATATTATATAATGTTTTATAAGTATGTTTTTATGAGTATGGGTTATGGAATTAAAACCTTGATAATTTATATTATCAAGAAGGGGATCCAATATAACTTTAAATTAAGTTATGAGGACTCAGATGCGTCCCAATTATTGATATAGAAGTTCCCAAAGTGTTTCCTCTCTTTGGGAAGGAGTTACAGTAATCATATTAACCCATACTCTCTATACTGTATAAATTAATTACACATTATCCTTCTTTGGGATGTAATTATAAGTAATACTCCCTCTGTACACTTAATACACCTTACTGAGCCTTGAGAGCGTTCACTCAGAGGCTTTAGAACTTAATTGTAAGCTATGAACCTTCTAGTAGCACTGCCAAGAGTATATACCCCTTATAGGTATAGTATAATTATAAATTAATTGATTATTTAATACTATCCCCTTTTGGATGTAATAATGCTTTAATATACTTCACTGAGCCTTGAGTGCGTCCACTAAGAGGGCTCAGAGTTCATCTGTAGGCTGTAAACCTTTTAATAAACATTGCAAAGAGTATACATACTCTATGTGTATAGTATGAGCTAAGACACTTATAATTAAGATTAAATTATTTGCCAAGGTACTAAGCTACATTAAATCAATATAAATAATCATTATGATGGAATCTAAGGCTTCTATACCTTTCATCTGAGTGATGTATAAGTCCTAAGACCCAGTAAGTAACCTTTTAGTAAGTAAAATGAAAACTTTACCTTGAAAATCCTTCCCAATGGGTACTAGTTCTTCATTACCCATTGAGAATGATGTAATGATGTCTTGGGCCTTTGAGGACGAAGCCAAGGAGAGCCTGCACTCCCCTGGTGATTACTAGAGTCCCCTGAGGGCTCCTGTTACCTTAAAAGAGCAGGGTCTTTACCCTATAGCCCTTTCATCATCCATTATATATTATTATTTGAACAAGAATACAAGCAAGAGTTAACAAGCCCATTAAACTTAATCTCAAGAGGAAGATTGACTGGGGCTATAAACTTTGGTATTAAATTCAATCAATAACCTATCTGGCAACACCAATTTCGAGTGGAAGGTCTCACTTGAATAAGTAACCCCTGTGTGTTACTCTTTAAAGGGTGTGAGCTTATTTATAAGCAAATCTCCTTTTGGTCTTAATCCTTTAAGACTAAGGCCCCTTACCTATTATAAAGGTTTAAGGTGTGGCTATTTACTCATTATACCTTGGTATTATTCGAGTCTGTAAACTTTTAAAGTTGCTGTTTGGAATATATAAGTCAAAACTAATTTAAATATTGGTTTGGCTTTATTCTTTTGCAGGTTTAACCACGGCTAGGTATAGAAATAGAGGTTAAATCCCTGACAATTATAATCAACTTATCCGTGGGCATCCTTCCCCACTTATCTGAGCAACTTATCCGGGTATATCCATGATTGCCCCTTGATCCTTTGAGCCTCCGTACTCAAACTCTGTCCCTTGTGACCTTGGTCCTTATCACCAACCAATAGCCTTGCTGGTTGAAGAAGAATTCCTGTCTGAATTCTTGGGTGTGTTATACCACTCTGATCCCTTTTTCCGACCATACTGGTCTTGATCTCTCCTTGATCATCTTTCTGGAGCCAATCATGTTTTATTGAAGAGGTTTTATTAAGCTTAGAACCTAGAGTGTTATACCTCCCTTCTTCTTTAAGGTTGAATTTTGCCACGCTATTCTTGAGTCCCTTGAGAAGTGTTGGGATATTCTTGCCCAAATTTGTTATTGATTTGCTTCTAGAGCTTCATAAACAAATTGCTTTTGTTTTGTTCAGCCTCCCAAAGTCATCTGGTACCGTTCAAGCGCTTGATTGCGGAGAGTTGGGCAGGTTCATTGAGAACCTGGAGGTTTGTTGGGATTGAGTTGATCTTTCCTAATCTGCTGCTGACGACCAGAGTTATTAGCTTTTGGGCGTTGTTACTTACAACTGCCTTGTTCTATTGAACTCTGAACAAACCTTGGCTTATTTGTTCAAGTCTTTACCTGCACCATCTTGCCTAAGATAGTGTTGTTTCCATCGCTACCGAAAACTCTTATCCTCTTCCCTTACTTTGATTTCTCATCCATAAGGTTCTGGACCTTGATTCCGGTTACATTTAAATATTATTGTAACTCCTAGGAGGGCAGCCTAAACAGCACCTTTCCCCTCCACAGAACTGCCACGGCTTAGCACCGTTTGGAGTCTTACATTTGGTCCCCCAAGCCGGGATCAAACCAGCAACCTTGGGATTTACAGTCCCAAGACATTTAAAATCAACCTCAAAATCCAATTTTTTTTTCTTTCTCCTATTTTTTTCTCTTCTCAAATCTGATCCGTGGAGGCAAATTATCCTAGAAGTAAGTCCTCCCAATTTGTGCACCGCTTGGGCAAGATACTTGTTGTTCTTTGGCAAAACCCTACTCTTGCCACATTCGTGAGCCACTTTGGAAATCTGCTCCTTGGATCCCCTAGGAACTCTGTTATTTGATATGGCATCTTCCGCTACTCCAACCACCTCTGTCCGACCTAAGATGGTAAAGATCAAACCTCAGAACAAGAACTTAGGCTTCAACAGTACAAATGTTGAGCAATTCTTGGACTCCTACAAAATGGCTGCTGAAGTGGATGGAGCTAGTGAATTTGATATGGCTTATCAGTTGAAATTCTTTATCTCCTCTGATGAAGTTATGGAGGTAATCAAGTCTTTCGAGGGATTTGAATCCCATAACTGGACGCTTCTCTGGAAGGCTATGTTGGCATACTGGGGTAAAATAGAAGTGGCTAGGTTTACTCTGCAGGATTTGGATGCTCTGGTTTCTCAGTGGATCTCCAATGGTGGTATTTCTTCAGCCTCTGACTATCACATTTTTAGGAAGTCTTGGGATCCCATTCAAAACTATCTTATCCAAAACGATCACATTGACACAGTGGACAAAATTTGAGAAAAGTTCTTCCAATCTTTTTTGTTGGCTGTGCAGGAAAGGATCAAAGAAGAACTGGTCAAATCTGGATCCATGATTACCACCAGGGATAATTGATTCAAGCTCCCTGTTTTTCTCACCCTTAGGAGTACTGTGGATAGAGTCATGAAAGGTCAAACTGCTCTTACCTTTGAAAAGCCTAGAACTACTGAACCGGTCCATGCTCCTTCTTTTAAAGAGTCAAACAATATTATGATTAAAATGGAGGCAGATCGTAGGCCTAAAGCAGATCCTAATTCCAATCAAGAACCTACTACTATAGATGAAATGGCCAAGTTACTTAGAGCCTTTGAGAACAAAATAGATCAAAAGATTTCTTCGCTAGCTACTCCTAAAACTCCTTCTTCTGTCCCCAAATAAACTCTGGTCTGTTACTACTGTCATAGGGAAGGCCATGGAACCGGACAATGCCAAGAACTTCAGAAGGACCTAAAGGAAAAGTTGTTAGAGCAGAGGGGGAACAATTACTTCCTCCCTAATGGTGCCCTAATCCCTTTTGAATTGTCTTGTCCTATCCAACATGTGGTGGCCTCTTACCAGCCATCACCTTCTGTGAAAGCATCTCTTGCTTCCTTTGAATTTCAATCATCCTGTGGTACCCTCCAACCTTGGTATCCTCCAGCTATTTCTTCCTCTAGTCTTGCTGGGACTACTTATCAATCTGATCCAGCCAGGAAACGACATGAGGAACCTAAACCTCATAAGGCTCCTTCCTTGCCAACTTCAATCCTTTGAAAACCCGTTTAACGTCAATCATCACTTGAGCCTCCTTCCTCTGATGTAGAAGACATGGAGGTGGAAAAGGAACCACTCATGGAAAGGTTCCCAGATCACCCTGATCCTTCTCCCTCACCTCAACCTTCTAATCCTATCTTAGATTCTGCGTCACCTGAACTTCCTCCCTCCACCCAGCCCAAAGTTTGATTTGAAAGGGGCATCTCCAAGGATCACCCCAATGCTGTGGAGGGAGTATTAAAGAAAATTTCTGATCTCAAAATTCCTGATCTATCTGTGGCTGAACTCCTATTGATCTCTCCATCTGTTGCTGAAGGAATGAAGAAATGGGTCTCTCGTTGACGTGTGGAAATTGGCCCTGAAGAACTCAAAGTCTCCTCTGGCACTTTAAAGGAGGACTCTGGTGGAACCAGTCCTTCTTTAGACTCCAACCTTTATTCCTGTCCCCTTGGCTTCCTTCCTTTTTATCTTGGTGACTCAGCTAAAACTGTTTCTCCTCTTGTGGATTCTGGATCTCAGCTTAACTTAATCTTGGATGCCATGGCCTGCAAGCTCAAACTTATTCCTAGGGTCAGCTTCAACTCTGCAGTGTATGGGATAGGAAATCAAGCTTGTGAACTGGTTGGTATTGCTCAAGATGTACCGGTCATGATTGGTCTAAATATTGTTGGAACCTGCCACTTTTGGATCACTTGTTTGGACAGTCCTATGATCTTGGGACAACCCTTCTTAATGGACTTTGGTGCAACCCTGATGTTTTCTGATCAAGTTGGGGAGAGAATTCTTCTACCTGATGCTTATGGCAGGAAAATTGAAGTTCCTCTTTGCTCTTTGGATTCTGGTTGTTGGGCAAGAGATTTTCCTGGTCATTCTCCCAAATCATCTTTTAAGGGGAAGCAGAAGGATAACTCTAGTTCCTCTCATTTTTTAGGGGAATACTTGATCCTACTAATAGTTGTAGTTCTTTTCAGCCTCAGACTGCAACTCAAGGTTCAAATCCCATCCCTCAGGCTTATTTTTCATTCCTTTCATCATTCTCTTCTGAGCTCAAGTATATTAAAAAAAACATATCAAAATAGAAAAATCCAAAAATATTTCTTCTCCATCTCCTTCTCTCTCTGGATCTGTTGTGTCTTCTTTTCCTTCTACTTTTGAGTCTGATCAATTTTCTCTCAGTTCCAGGTTGAATCTCCGCAATGAGTCTAAACTAGATCCTAATTGCAATTCCATTTTTGGTGATTTTGGTATGAAGGAATATGGGCTTCAGTGGAGGCAATTTGGGGTACAAGTAAGTCCTCCCAATTTTGCACTGCCAGGGCAATCTTCTACTGTCATTTTTGAAACACTACCTTGTGCCACACATGTGAGCAACGTATTATCTCCTGGTTCCCCTTTTATGGAAAAGGCACCCTTCAAGGATATTGCAGAACATCGGACTTGGAAGATGTTGGAACTTGGAATCAGCTTTCATAATCAAGTCTCTCTGGTCAACTCTTGGAGGAAACAAGAACTTCTCTCTTTTGCCACTAAGTATAAACCAGTTGCTAAGAAGATCCAACCAGTCAACCAGCCTATGCCTCTCAACCTCAATCCTCCCCTTATGCGTCCTCCTCTATCTTGCGATCCTTACTGTGGTCTTCCTCAATCTCTTACTGGTCCCTTTGTGCCTAATGGACGGGTCACTGAAGAACGTCTGAAGGTGGTCAACTTTGGTCCAGATGGATGGCTTCTTCGTGATGAGTTAAATTTAATCAAAAATGTCTTATCTCTAAGGGAAAAATATATTGCTTTCTGTGAAGAAGAGAGAGGTCCCTTGCGGGAATCCTATGGCCTCCCTTATATCATCCCTGCAGTTGAACATGATCCTTGGCAAAAGAAAAAGATCCCTATCCCTGCTGCTAAAGTTGACAAATTCATCAAGTTGGTCCGGGAACAAGTTCGAACTGGCCTGTATGAACAGTCAACTTCTAGTTACTCCAGCCCTGTCTTCTGTGTCCTCAATAGTAATGGTAAACTTAGAATAGTTCATGATCTTCAACCTCTTAATAAAGTTACTATTAAAGACTCTGGTATCCCTCCTGCTCCTGAAGAATTTTTTGAATCCTTTGCGGGGAGAGCTTGCTATGGTCTAGGGGATATTATGGGTGGCTATGATGAACAATCCTTACATCCTATTTCTTGTCCTCTCACTACTTTCAATACTCCTCTTGGTCGATTTCAACTTACTTGATTGCCTCAAGGAGCCACCAACTCGGTTGCAGTCTATCAGGCTCAGATGATGTGGATCCTCCAGGATGAAATCCCTGATCATGCTGGTATCTTTATTGACGATGGAGGAATTAAAGGTCCAGTATCTGACTATGATAATGAGCTCTTACCTTGGCATTCAGGAATTTGTTGTTTTATCTGGGAATATGCTACTACCTTGGAGAGGATTCTGTTTCAAATTGAGGAATATGGCCTTACTTTTTCTGGATCCAAACTGGCGGCTTGTGTCCCTGCTCTGGAAATTTTTGATCATGTGGTCTGCAAGGAAGGAAGAAGGATGGCACCAGCCAAAGTCAACAAGATCATCTCTTGGCCTACCCCAATCAATCCAACTGAAGTTAGGGGCTTTCTAGGTGTTGTCACTTATGTTAGAATCTTTATCCCATCTTTATCCAAAATCTGTGCACCCTTGCGTCTTCTAACCAGAAAAGATGCTGAATGGATTTGGACCCAAGACTGTGAATGTGCTTTCCAGCTACTCAAAAGGATAGTTGGTAAAGACATAGTTTTGAAAAAGATTTCTTATGGACCTGGAGCTGGCAAGATCAAGCTGGCTGTCAATTCTAGTTATCAATCTGTTGGGGCCGTCCTTACTCAGGAAGATGAAAATGGTTGGGACCGTCCTGCTCTTTATGAATCTTTGTTGTTTTCAGATGTAGAATCTAGATACTCCCAGCCCAAACTGGAACTCTGTGGTGTGGCTTGAATGATGAAGAAACTTCAAACCGTTCTCTGGGGCCAACATTTCAAATTGCAAGTTGATGCTCGATCCATCATTGAAATGATCAACGCTCCCAGTCTTCCCAATGCTCCTATGACTCGTTGGGTGGCCTTTATCCAGCTTTTCTCTTTTTATATTGTTCACAGGCCGGGGAAATCTTTCACCATGCCTGACGGTTTATCTCGACGACCTCTTGGGGACAAAAAATCTGATGTTGGAACCAATTTCAATGAAGAGGAACCTTTAATCCAACTTATTTTCTCTTTTTCTTCTCAAAATTATTCTGGCTTTCAACAAGGCTTCTGGCTTAAATTAGAGCAGTACCTTTCAACTCTTCAAAAACCTCCTGATCTCTCTGCTAAGGAATTTCAATCTCTTAAACAAAAGTCTTCTAATTTTTTTGTTCAAAGCTCTAGACTTATGAAGAGAGGCAATCCTTGTGCTATTATTGTTGTTACTATTCCCTACAAACAAGATTCTATCCTTGAAAGTCTCCATGAAGGCCTTGGTCATCGTGGGGAAACCAAAACTTATTGACGACTATCCAAATGATTCTGGTGGCCATCTTTGAAGAAATCCGTCTCCCAATGGTGCAAGATTTGTGAAGTTTGTCAAAAACGTGATCTTAGGCGCCCAGCTGAAATTTGTTATCCTACTGGGGAGTCCACTGTCTTTGGAAGGATTGCTATAGATGTGGTTCATATTAAGGCAGGTGGTGCCAAGTACCTCATTGTGGCTAGAGATGATTTTTCCGGATGGGTTGAAGCAAAATTTCTTAAGAACCTTAGCTCTGAATCAGAGGCAGCTTTCCTCTATGAGACCTGGACAATGTGTTATGGCCTGGCTTGATCTTACTCTACTGATGGTGGCTCTGAATTTGGGGGCAAGCTTGCTGAAATGATCCAATCCCTTCCTGGACAACATAGAGTTACTAATCCTTATTATCCTGAAGGCCAAGGCATGGTGGAACAAGGCCATGCCCCTTTGAAGGCTGCACTTGTTAAACTGGCTGGTGAAAGTGGCAAGAATTGTCGCAAATTCCTTCCTCTTGTTCTCTTCTCTGATCAAATCTCAACCAAAAGGACTACTGGCTACTCACCTTATGAAATCATCTTTGGTCAAAGAGCAGTCCTTCCTTTGGATCTGGAAATGGAATCTTTCTTGGGTATCTCTTGAGAAGAGTTTTCCTCAACTAATGATCTGTTAGTTGCTAGATCCAAGCAACTGGAGTGAAGTGAAGACGTTCTTGCTCAAGCTTATCAAAAGATGATGGAGTCCAGAGCAAAATCCGTCCAGTATTGGGAGGACAAGCACTCTAATCAAATCAGGGAGCCCTTGAACCCTGGTGACCTAGTTTTAGCTTATAATTGATCTTTGGAGACCCAGTGGGGTAAGCTTTTCTCTAATCTTTGGAATGGCCCTTATCAAGTGGTTCATCAAGTTAGAGGTGGATCTTATGTTTTGGAGGAGCTGGATGGTACTCGGTTGGCCGGAAGATTCTCTGCTGATCAAGTCAAGAAGTTTCATTGTTGTGGGGGCAACTTATCTCAGAAGTAAGTCCTCCCAATTGTGCACCACCAGGGTCATTTGCTGCGTTTTTGTTGTAAAACTCTACTGTATGCCACATATGTGAGCACCTGGGACGCCCTCCTTGTTCTATTCCTGTCGCTTCTAGTGCTCATTTGGAAGAATCAAGATATTTTCCTCAACTCTTCAGTTGCTCTCAAGATCAAGAAATGGCCAATCTTTGCTTCAAACTCTTTGTTCCCTGCCTTTTTTTTAATCCCTTCAAATTTTAGATGCAGACTAGGGACAGTCTGTAAGTTGGGGAGAGATGTGATGACCAATCTGGGACACCACGGAAAAAAAAAAAAAAAAAATATATATATATATTTTTTTCCGTTGTACCCCTATGGGTACCTTCATTTCCCCCCATCTCTCAACTTCTCCCTGTCCTAGCGGTCTAGGACAGGCCTCTTGCCTGTCTCTCCGCTTTGATCCCCCCCTCCTATGTTCAACTCCTACTTGTTGCGCTGGCGGCCCTGACTTTTGGTGACGCGAGCAATCGTCGAACCACCTTTGACGATCCCTTTGATCCTTCCCGATCCTCTCATCCAACTGACGCCATCGCTTGTCGCAACGGTCGTCAACCATTGATTTGATCTCCCCACTCCCACCAGTCGTCATCGATCATCGGCCCATCCATCCCGTCGCGCCCCCATCCACGGCTCTCAGTCAGATCACCGGACCATCAACCACCACATTGCTCTCAACAAAAGATTGGGATCCCCAGGACTTGTGAGATCTAAGCTGAAGATCTTGGATAACCAACTCTTCTCATCACTCCAACATCTCGGTGATCCCTTCCTTGATCAAAACCCGACCCCCTCGCCCATCATCTGATCCAATCGACGACCGCAAGCAACCGCTCGCGGCTGTCAGAACCTTCACCCCGCTGTCGCCGCCGATTGGGCGACGACAGCCGTTGTCGACACCTGCGACCTCTGTTGCCGGTGTCCATCTGGTTGCCCGCGGTCATTCTTGACGCGGGCGACATTTTTTTTTTTTTTCCTCTCATGTTATTTTTTTTTTTTATGTTTTCATTTTCCCGCACCTATTTGTAGTATCTCTTGTACATAGTATACAGGGCCTCATGTCTATAAAAGGAGGGGCTCTCCCCTGCCTTTTGGCCCAGGATCCCATCAGACCATCATCATCTCATCTCATCTGTTTCCCGCATCATTATAATCAACTTATCCGTGGGCATCCTTCCCCACTTATCTGAGCAACTTATCCGGGTATATCCATGATTGCCCCTTGATCCTTTGAGCCTCCGTACTCAAACTCTGTCCCTTGTGACCTTGATCCTTATCACCAACCAATAGCCTTGCTGGTTGAAGAAGAATTCCTGTCTGAATTCTTGGGTGTGTTATACCACTCTGATCCCTTTTTCCGACCATACTGGTCTTGATCTCTCCTTGATCATCTTTCTGGAGCCAATCACGTTTTATTGAAGAGGTTTTATTAAGCTTAGAACCTAGAGTGTTATACCTCCCTTCTTCTTTAAGGTTGAATTTTGCCACGCTATTCTTGAGTCCCTTGAGAAGTGTTGGGATATTCTTGCCCAAATTTGTTATTGATTTGCTTCTAGAGCTTCATAAACAAATTGCTTTTGTTTTGTTCAGCCTCCCACAGTCATCTGGTGCCCTTCAAGCGCTTGATTGCGGAGAGTTGGGCAGGTTCATTGAGAACCTGGAGGTTGGTTGGGATTGAGTTGATCTTTCCTAATCAGCTTCTGACGACCAGAGTTATTAGCTTGTGGGCATTGTTACTTACAACTGCCTTGTTCTATTGAACTCTGAACAAACCTTGGCTTATTTGTTCAAGTCTTTACCTGCACCATCTTGCCTCAGATAGTGTTGTTTCCATCGCTACCGACAACTCTTATCCTCTTCCCTTACTTTGATTTCTCATCCATAAGGTTCTGGACCTTGATTCCGGTTACATTTAAATATTATTTTAACTCCTAGGAGGGCAGCCTAAACAGCACCTTTCCCCTCCACAGAACTGCCACGGCTTAGCACCGTTTGGAGTCTTACAACGTAGTTTGGCCATGTTGAGTTCAACAGATTGGGAGGAAAAATTGTCAGTGGGCTGGTGTCTTGGGGTGATCAGCCCCATTCTCCAGTTTACTTCAGGATTCCAGTGGTGAAGAAAGTCAATCCCCAGGATGAGGTCTTCTGAGAATGGTGCATTGACAAGGAGGAATTCCCATTCAAAGCTAGGAAAAGTAGGAAGAGAGACCACCCAAGTTGCCTTGTGGGAGATTAGTTGAGAGGGTGACTCATTTGGACTGAAATTGAAAAGAGGAATAGGTTTGCCCAGAGGTATGGGCTGCAATGAAAACTTTAGAACCATGGTGTTAGCCATTACAAATTGAGTAGCACCTGAATCAATCAAAACACTATAACTCAAGTCCTGGTGAAAGAGGATAAAACGTAAGCCTTTGGAAAGTTGGTCAGAGTAGTCTTTGTGTATCTTTTGTACCCTAACGCCAGTAGGGTGATAATCCTGGAGTACAGCAGGAAAACCACCTAATTGTTTTTTGGGTTGGGGGTGGAGGAGGAGTTGGTATTGGAGGAAGGCTTCTTTTTGCAGTCGTCTGTCTTGTGCTTCCCTTCACAATACATACACAGTCCCTCCTTCTCCCTTCTTTCCTTTTCTTCAGACTTGAGCTTGCCATCAGGACCTAGGTCCAAGGTGGGCTTGGTCTGAGAGGATTTTTTCTTTGCAGATTTGTCTTTCTTCTTGGCCTTACCCTTGCCCTTGTCAGACTGGGAAGAATTGGCTTGGGATTGAGAGTAATTTTGCTGTTTAGAGTGGCTTGGATGGGAAGACTTCTCCTTGACTCGTTTGTGGTACCTGGTATTGTAGTCCAACACTAAATCCATAAGGTCTTGAAGGGTGTCTACAGAACCATCATAGCCGGCTAATTGATCCAGAAGTCAGGCAGGGAGGCTTTGGCAAAAATGTAACTAGAAGGCTCTATCCCCCCATCCAGAAACGTTTGTCATAAGGGAACAAAATTCTGTGATGTGGGTCAAGGCATATCCAGAGTCCTTCATCTTCAAGTTCACAAGTTCCTTCTCTTCCTTGGCAGTTTCCAGAAAATGGCCAAAGAGAGTATGAAGTTGTTCCATGAAGTGTTGCCAGGAGTTGAGTGGGAATGAGGGCTCTTGATTGGTGAGATGGGCCAAGTAGGGTTGAATCCAACGGTTTGCGTTCCCAGTGAGGTAGGAGACAGCAAACAGACCTTTCCTTAGATCCACACGGAAGGTCCCTTTGTTGTTTGCAAAGATGAGTTCACAAGCTTGTAGGAAGGGCCTGAGCTTGGTAGGGTTATTGCCTTCAAACTTTTCTGGCGGATTCATTGATGGGGCTTTGAAGGTTCCTGAGTGGGAGGTACTAGTTGTTGGGGGTTGAGAGAGTTTGGCCACTGCTGAAGTCATGGTTTGAAGGACGGATAGGAGAGTAGGATCCACAGTTGTAGGTTGAGGAGGTTGAACTGGAGGGGCTGGGGTTGCAGTTGAAGCGGAAGGTTGGGAGGCTTCTTTGTGAGGTCCAGAGGTCGGTGAGTTAAGATTGCTAAGGATCCTCAAGTCAAAACCTGATTCCTCACTTTCTTCCTCCTCTTCCACATCCTCATGGAGAGGGATTAGACTGGGATCGTACAATGGGGAGTCCAATCCATAACCTACATGGGGATATTGACCAATCACTCAATTAATAAATGGTCTGACGACAGGAGGAGCAGGGGACAGAAAAGCTCTTGGAGGAGCTGGAGGAAGGATACTAGTGTCCATGGTGTTGGAAGCTGGTGCAGGGAGGTTGGAAAAGGTCCTCCCTTGTCCATGGGCTTGAGGAGTAGATTGATTGTGGTCTTGTATTTCTATGGTAGAACCACATCCTTGGGTGGCCCTGGTAAGAGGTAGACTTGTGATGATGGAAGGTTGTGCACGTTGAGGAGGCATGTTTTCCAAGTATGCCGTAGGAGAGTAAACCAAGAAAAGTACCCGGAGAAGATGAGAGAGAAAATTTGGCTGCAGAAAATAAGTCTTGAACTTGTACAAGGTTCTGTAGAAGTTGAAGGTCGGAGTAAAATTGTCAAAGTCAAAGTGTCAAAGTCAAAGTTTCAAAGTCAAAGTTTCAAAGTAAAAGTGTTGAAGTTAAAGGTCAAAGTTGAAGTGTCAAAGTTGAAGTTTCAAAGTCAAAGTGTCAAAGTCAAAGGTCAAAGTCAAAGTGTTGTTTGAGGGCCAATTCCAGGAGAGGGGTCAAGGCAGATAAATTCCGCAGGGTGTACCTTTGGAAATGTGGAGGCCACACACTGTTTAGCTCTATACCATGCACGCCCACAAATATCATAGGTAGTGTTATCCAGGAGATGGAATGATTCTATTGGGATATAGAGGTGGGTAGTAATTAAGTGGAAGGAATTAGTATAATGTCACAACTGCCCCTGGCGTGCAAGGGTCTGAGGGCACAGGCACTACTGCTCACAGAACTCAGGATAGAGATAAGAGATTGATTGCAAATGAAGAGGGGATGTAGAGTAAGGACATTGATGAGGAGATAAATCCAGGAGTAACGCTCTGAAGGATTGTGATGAGGGAATCCTGTAAGAGTAACACCAGAGGGATAGGTGAGGTGAGTAAGGTAGGTAGGTTGGCTTTCTTGTGCTGAGATGACACCTATTGGATGAGGGGATAACCAATAAGAAGTAGTATACTAATTCCTTGGGTGAATTAGTCCAAGGGGAGAGGAGAGGCCAGTACATGTGAGAGCTGAGATGATACTTTGAGGATTGGATGACTGGTGCTGGGTTGGCAGGCCCATGTCATTACATGTGGACCAATTGGGTTGAAGGTTGCAGATTGACAGGTTCAGTAATGGGCCTGTCCAGGAAGATCATGTACTGAGCTGGAGTATGGGTTGTCCAGCCAGGAGTATGTACTATGGTTTTACTGTATGTACTTCTCATGCTAGATAGAGTTTGAAGGAGAGATGAGGATGCATCAAGCCATAGAGAGGTAGAGGTTGTGCCTGAGAGATTACCTAAGGGCTGCAGGATATGCAGGGGGATACTTCAGGATGTTCATTAGTGGAGTGTGATTGAACTGGACTGAGGTTTGCTGAGGGCTGAATAACCCTGAGGAGACTGAGTCAATTTGGTTATGACAGTCATTAAGGGTACAGAAACATGTATCAAGCCCCAAGTATGATGAAAAATGCCTTCCTGTACCTCTTTAGGTAACAGAGCAGGTATACATGAACACAATGATGGCTTCCTGGCCTCAGAACAAGCCTGGGTCACCCTCCTTTGGCTGGTGAAAGGGATGTACCATGAGGGGACCCAAATGATATAAATAAAGGCTCTTCCCCCAGCCATTTCCAACTCATTCATCCAGTCATATAGAAATCATTGCTTCAGTTTTTCTCTTCCTCAAGCCATCAAACCCTTATAATAAATAATTATGTGATCCTGGATCACTTTCTGATACAATTATAGACACAACTCTTGAATCATTACTTTTTGGCAAAAAATCACTATACAACCATTCAGCCTGCCTCAGCACCAGCTTCCAGCACTCTGAATCCCTGCATATTTGTCCATCCATCAAAAATAACTCCGGATCCAGAACTAGTAAGTGATCCTTCTGACTTATACTCTTTTTGTAGGTTCTGCATAACCCAAACCCCAAGGAAATTACACACACCCTTTTTGAAAGGAGACCTTGTAAACCCCACAGGCACCTTAATTGCACCTGTATTGTCCTTAAAAGACATATATCAATGTTCTGGAGGGTTAAAAAACACAATTAAGGTCTTGGCCCCTACTTTTAAGTTTCTTTTTATGAATATATAAATAAATTCAACCCTTTTAACCAAAATATACCTCTGGCTTTTTTTAAAATTTTACTCTAAAGTTTTAATCACCTCTAGTAGCTAGAAGGAGAAAGGTCCTTGGAATCTAGTAGGCTGAAAACCAAGGAGGAAAGAGTCAAAGCATTAGTGAAAGAGCACATGAGTTATTGGGAACAATTGAAACTGGCTCAGACCCAGGAGGATCATCCAGGTATGAGAAAAGCCATATCTGGTAGATACTTTACTGTAGATGGAGACTGGAGCAAGAAGTTCCAAATATTCCATGTCAATGCTTAGACTTCTGATTCAACCTATGAGAAAAACTTGGAAAGCTTTAACCAAGAATACCTTTCCCAAGCAGATTTGAATTCTCTGCTCAGTGAAGACCAGAAATGGGATGTTCTACAAGTCTGCTTTGAAAACCAGAATGTTTTCTGTACCAAGGACCACCCCATTGGTAACATCAAAGGAAATGACATGATTCTAACCTTTAACATTAAACCACCTTACCCTCCCAACCTCAGGAGACCAACTTACCCTTCTAGTCTAAAGTCTAGAGCAGCTTTATAAACTCATATCAAAGAGTTAATTTACCTACAAGTTTTAAGGAGAGTAGGAAATAATGAAAAGGTTGAAATTACTTCTCCAGTAGTCATAGATTGACACAATGATAATTCTAGAATGTTTGGGGACTTTAGGATGCTGAATAACTGAACCCAAGCTGAAGACTATCCTATCTCAAGGATTGACCATGCTTTGCATAACATTTTGAAGGCTAAGCATATCACTACTATGGATATTCTGAAGGTCTTTCACCCAATACCTATCAGCCCTGTGTCATAACCACAATTCAACTCAGCCTCTTCAGCCATACTCAGCCGTTGCCATTCACAGTCCAGTACAATCTACCTTCCACCCCTGGACCCAGATGCTGTACATCCTGAAGTATCCTCCTTCATGCCCTGAAGCCCCCAGGTAATCTCCCAGGCATACCCTCTACCTCTCTATGTCTTGGTGCATCCTCATCTCTCCTTCAACTCTATTTGGCATAGGAATTACATACAGTAAACCCATAGTACATACCCCTAGCTGGACAACCAAACTCCAGTTCAGTACAGGCCCTATCTTTCTGGGCAGTCCCATTACTCAATCTGTCAAGCAAAAGCCTCCGGCCCAATTTTCCAACATGTAATGCCATGGGGCATCCCAGGCCAGCACCAGTCATCCCTCCCCAAGGCCTTCTCAGTTCTCACATATACTGGCCTCTCTTGCCTTCCTGGACTGATTCCCCCAAGGAATTAGTATCCTACTTCTTATTGGTTAGTCCCCCATCCAATAGGTGTCATCTCAGCACAAGAAAGCCAACCAGCCTACCTTACTCATTGTACTTGCCCTTCTGGTGTTACTCCTACAGGATTCTGTTACCAAAATCCTTCAGAGCCTTAATCCTGGATTCTACCCTTTATCATTGTCCTTTCACTACTTACCATCTTCATCTGTAATATATCCCTTCATCTCTATCCTTATTTCTGTGAGAATTAGTGCCTATGCCTCCAGCCCTGTGCACATCAGGGGCAGTTGTGACACCCTGATAGCCATAAATTCATGAGAATTATATGTGATTTGGTAATTTATGAGTATCTGAGGATGCCTTTTGGAAATAAAAATTCTCCTTCTCACTTCCAAAGGGTGATTGACACAGTCTTGGGGTTGTTCATCAGACAAGGATGGATGATGGTATACATTGATGATTTTGTCATTTACTCTGATTACTGGAATACACACATGGATAAATTAAGGCTAGTCCTCAAAAAAATTTCTGCTGTGGGATTATAAGTATCAATGAAAAAGTATAACTTTGGTTATGGAGAACTCAGAGCCTTAGGACAAATTCTTTCTGGACTAACTCTAACTGCTGACCAAAGAAAGATAGCAGCTGTTATGAATATACCAATGCCCCAGAATAAACCTGAACTTCAATCTTTTTTCAATTTTTTCAGTTACTATAGGAAGTACATACCTAAGTTTGCTCTTCTCACCAAGTGTTTGTATGAAATCTGCAACAACAATATCTTGTTTGAGATGACTCATGAAAGACTGAAGGATTATGAAGAACTCACAATATCCAGGACTACATCTCCAGTGTTTATTTAACTGGACTACTCTAAAACTTTCTGCAAGCTCTATATAGATGCTAGTATGGAAGGACTAGGAGCTGCTTTACAACAAGAAGTCATGGAAGATGACAAACAAGTGTAAAAACTTATACTCTTTATATAGAGACAAGTCAAGGATACTGAGAAAAGTTATGGAGCAAGGCAAAAAGAGTGTCTTGCTTTAGTGTGGGCTCTGAAGAAACTCCATTATTACTTTGAAGGAACCAACTTTACGGTAATTAATGACTGAAATTCTTTCAGGAATCTAATGAATATGAAGACTCCTAGTAGGCACATGTTAAGGTGGCAGACAGCCATAAAAAATTTAGAGGCCGGATGACCATAGTTCATCAAGCTGGAGCTAAACATCAGAATGATGATAGTTTAAGCAGAAATGTGCTACCTAATGATCTAAGTAATCCTGCTCATGATCCAGAGGACAATGACATATTTTCTATACTAAAAATTGATATACTTAATGTTGAAGCACCCATTTTTGAAATAAACATTTTTGATCTAGATGAATCCCTGTTCAACTCAATCAGAGAATCTTACAGCTCTGACCTGCAGAATTTAATCACTATCATGGTAAGTACTTCAGCACCATCTGAACTAGTTAACAGTTTACCTGAATCTCTACTAAAAACTTACAAAGCTGGAATATTCACTATATTGGAAGGTCTGGTATACTACAGGAATCAATATTTAAGTGTTATATTCCTGACCAAAGAAGGAAACATTGAAATTGTCTTAGCTGAATGTAATGACAACTGTTAATCTGGTAATTTATCTACTGATAGAACTCTAGGTAAAGTCAAACAAACTGCTTGGAGGATAAATTGGAGAGAATTCACAATCCAGGGGGTCTCTAGCTGTGAAACTTGCCAGAAGTCCAATAGAACTACTGGGAAAAGTTTTTGTCTCCTTCCAAAGATCACTGAACCCAAGAAAAGATGGGAAATTATCAACATGGACTTTTTCACTGGATTACCTCCTGGAGGAGGTTATTCCTATAACTCATTCCTATTCATATTAGGTAGGTTTTCCAAGAAACCAAATTTTCTTCCTAACCATAAGGAAAATACTGCCATGGAAGTAGCAGTGCTATTCTGGAACAGACTCATAGCTGAAATAGGAGTTCTTAAAATCATTATCAGTGATAGGGATCCCAATTTTGCTTCAGAATTTTGGAGAAATCTCCATGAAATTTTAGGAACTACCTTAGCCTTCTCTACAGCTTATCATCCCCTGAAAGATGGACTAGCTGAAAGAATGATCCAGACCTTAGAAGATATGCTTAGAAGGTTCTGTTGCTTTTGTCTAGAATACAATAATTCTGATGGTTACTGAGATGATTGGTTTAGCCTTCTAATAGCACTAGAAATGGCTTATAACAGTAGCAAACACTCTACTACTAAGGAAGCACCCTATATACCGTAAATAGGATGGATTCCTAACTTACCCAAGGATAACCTCAACCAGCAGCTAACCACTATTCATCCAACATCACTAAACTTCAAAAAATGATGGATGTAGCCAAAAAGCATTCTGCTAATTATGTTTGAGATTCTGTTGAATACAAAAAACAGAGATGGGATAAAACTCACAAAGAACCTGAATTCAAAATTGGTGATCAAGTCCTAGTTTCTACCACCAATTTCACTAACCTAGCTGGAAACAAGAAGCTTAGACATTCTTTTGTTTGGCCCTTTACCATCAAAAAGATACATGGTCAGAATGCTGTAGAAGCAATCCTCAGTAATGAACTTTCCAGTAAACATCCCATCTTCCCAGTAAGTCTCATAAAACACTACCATTTTAGAGAAGGAGAGCATACTCCTTCACCAGAGATACCTGTTACAGATGATCCTGAAAAATACTGAGGGAAATTCAGCAAGATCCTCAATGATGAGAAAGAAAAGATGGATGGAAAATATGTCAGATTTAACCTGGTCAGGTTTAAAGGAGAGTCAGCTGATAGGATGAATGGTTGCCTGAGCACAATATCCCAGATAGAACTATAAATCTGAGAAATTGAAAAGCAAGCAGAAGACCTTAAACCCAGAAATATTTTTCAGATATAGACCTATCTTGCAGTTGGGGAATGTCAGCTTGCTACTATGTACAGAGCAACCTTTCAAAGTAACAAAAATGGAAAATAAAAATAAAAATAAGAATAAGAATAAAATAAATAAAATATCAAGGAGTGGGAAATCCATAAAGATTATTATTCAGAAATGGATTTCCCACCAAAAATAAGGTAGTGTCATTCACTGACCGCACCCTTTAAATATGAATCCTTCACATTTTGAATAATTAAATAAAAACTGACTAAAAAAGTCACGGAACCAATAAGGCACCTCTTGACCAATTTAATATTTCACATGTATTGTCACATATAGGTTTCACATCTAAAATTAATTTGGATTTGAGGTGTTGTGTATATTTTAGAAGTGACAAACAGAAATGTGTTATGTCACAGTTCCTGCGCGGAGCCCCGCGTCCCTGTAAAACCCCTACACATCACTCTCCTGTGTACAGAAGTCCCGCCCGCAGCCAAGTTTTCCACACATGCAGTCAATCCTACCCGCGCGCGTCTTAATGGACTGATCCCCGCATAAGGATCAGTTCCAACAAATATGACAAGCAGGTACTGCTCAGAGGAGCTAAAACCTAGGAAGGTTTACAGGGTATATTTAATGAGGTGACATATACATTGAAAATGGTCTAGAAACCTTAAAACCTTAGTAAAATATTATATAATTAATTGAAAAATATTTTAAAAACTAAATTGAATATTGGAGTCTAAAACAAATTAGACAGATCCTGATCTTTAAAGACCCCAAAAAACCACAACAAGTGGCTGTAAAACTTATTAAAAATTCCCTACGTGCTAAGCAGATGATGTAAAATTAATAAATATCCACATCTGTCTTTTTTGGAAAAGCATCAATATTAAAAATGAAGGATAAGTGCAGAATGATAAGAATTATTCCATAAACAGATTAACAGATCCTTTGGCTAAATTAGTGCAGAAATCCAGAAGATCTTACAACAGCTGATTGACGCTGTAAGACTCCAAACAGCGCAGGGCGTTGGCAGTTCTGTGGAGGGGATAGGTGCTTTTTTAGGCTGCCCTCCTGAGTGTTACAAAAATATTTAAATGTAACCAAGATCAAAGTCCAGAAACCTGGTAAACGGGGAACCAAAAGTAAGAGGATAAAGATTGTAGTGGCTGGTAGCTGGGAGACAACACTATCTGAGGCAAGATGCTGTCGGGGAACACTTGAATAGAAGGAGTCAAGGATTGTTCAGAGTTCAACAAGACAAGGCAATTGTAAGTGAAAACGCCCACAAACTAATAGCTATGGTTGTTAGCAGGAGCTTAGGAAAGATCAACTCAATCCCAAACAACCTCCAGGTTCTCAATGAACCTGCCCAACTCTCTGCAATCAAGCGCTTGAAGGGTACCAGATAACTGTGGGTGGCTGCAAAAGAGAAAGCTGATTGTTTGAAGAAGATCTAGAAGCAACGCAAGAACTGATCCAAACAAGAATAACTCAACACTTCTCAAGGGACTCAAGATTAGCGTGGTGGAATTCAACTTCAAAAGAAGTGAAGGGAGGTTTAACACTCCAGGTTTTTTTAAGCTTAATAAAACCTCTTCAGTCAAACGTAACTGGGTCCAGAAAGATAATCAAAGGATGATCAGGACCAGTATGGTCGGATAAGGGGATGAGGAGTGGTGTAACACACTCAAGAATTTGGTTAGACAAATTCTTCTTCAACCAGCAAAGCTTTTGGTTGGTGATAAGGATCAAGGATCAATGGGTTTGAGTATGGAGGCTCAAGGATCAAGGGTGTGCTGATTTCATGCTTGGATGCTTTTTTTCTCTCCCCCCCCTCCTCCAAAAAGCAGGGGAGAGCCCTACTTATATGGGCAAGAGGCCCTGTTAGACTATGTACAACAGATTCTAAAAATAGAACGGAAAAAAGAAAATCAGGTGACCAGAAAAATTTGAACCCCTGCCGGTGGAAATCCTTCTCATCCCTTCACCATCTCTTGCATCTGTCTGTGGATGGGGGCGCACACCAACACCGGAATCACCCACCCCTTGTCCGAAGGCAGACGGGGTGGGAAAGGAAAATGAACTTGACCGCCGTGGATGTCCGCGGGCGGTAGTCGACACTCTCCACCCCTTGTCCAAAGGCAGAAGAGGGTGGGAGAGTCCCAGGAAAAGTGACAGATGAAGTTTGTGAGAGAGCGGATGGGCAGATAGAAGATCGGCTTGAGGCCATTGAGTAAATCCTGACAGGCTTGAGATTGAAAAATGATAGATTGAGTGAGGTGGGAGATTTATGGGTCCAAAGATTGGAAAAGCGCTCAGAGGCGCAGTTGGGACGGGTTTGATAAGGTACGGATGAGCGACGGGCGGCGGGCGCGGATAAGGACAAGCAATGGCCGCAGTGCGGATAACAACAAGCGACGCGCGGCAGGCGTGGATGAGGACGAGCAAAGAGCAGCAATAAGAAAATTTTTTTTTTTCTGATATCCAGGTGTCCCAAATGGTTCACCACGTCTCTCCCCAACTCACAGACTGTCCCTAGTCTGCACCATAATTTTGAAAACATGAAAAAAGAAAATAATTGGCTGTTTCTTGATCCTCTAAAAAAATGTTGAAACCCATCTTGATCCATCCAAAAGAGCCTAAATGTGGAGAAGAAACAATGTCCCAGGTGCTCACGTATGTGGCATAGAGTAGAGTTTTTACAACAAAACACAGAAGAAGACCCTTGTGGTGCACAATTGGGAGGACTTACTTTGAACCCAAACTTCCCCCACAACAATAAAATCTCTTAACTTTATCAGCAGAGAACCTTCTAGCCAACTGAGTCCCATCCAGTTCTTCCAAAACATAAGATCCACCTCTAACTTGACAAAAAACTCTATAAGGACCATCCCAACTATTTGAAAAAAGTTTTCCCCACTGAGTCTCTAAAGATTGATTATAAGGCAATACCAGATCACCAGGGTTTAAAGGATCCCTGATTTGATTTAGATGTTTATCTTCCCAATACTGAACTGATTTTGCTCTTGATTCCATCATCTTCTGATAAGCTTTGTTACAAATATCTTCACTCCGCTCCATTTGTTTGGATCTGGCAACTAATAGTTCAGTAGTCAAAGAAACTTTTTCCCAAGAGATGCCCAAGAAAGACTCCATTTCAAGATCAAGAGGAAGAACAGCCCTCTGACCAAAGATGATTTCATAAGGAGAGTAGCCAGTGGTTTGCTTGGTGGAAATTCAATCAGAGAAGAGGACCAAGGTGAGAAACTTCTGACAATTCTTGCCACTTTCACCAGCCAGTTTTACCAGAGCAGCCTTCAACGGAGCATGGCCTCTCTCCACCATGCCTTGTCCTTCAGGATAATAGGGAGTAGTAACTTTATGTTGCCCAGGGAGCAATTGTATCATTTCAGCCAGCTTTCCACCAAACTCCAATCCACCATCAGTGGAATAAGATCGAGCCAAACCGTAACGCATTGTCCAATTCTCATGAAGGAAAGCTGTCACAGATTCAGAACTAAGGTTCTTAAGGAATATGGCTTCAAACCATCCAGAAAAATCATCTCTAGCCACAATGAGATACTTAGCACCACCTGCCTTGATATAAACCACATCCATAGCAACCCTTCCAAAGACAGTGGACTCCCCTGTAGGATAGAAAATTTCTTCTGGACGCCTAAGATCACGTTTTTGACAAACTTCACAACTCTTGCACCATTGAGAGAAAGATTTCTTCAGAGATGGCCACCAGAATTGTTTGGATGATTGTCAATAAATTTTGGTTTCCCCACAATGACCAAGGCCCTCATGGAGACTTTCAAGGATTGAATCTTGCTTAGACGGGATAGTAACCACAAAAAGCGCACAAGGATTTCCTCTTTTCATAAGCCTAGAACCTTGGATAAAGAAACTAGAAGACTTTCTTTTAAGGGATCAAAATTCTTTGGAGAGAGATCAGGGGGTCTTTGGAGAGTTGAAAGGTACTGCTCTAACTTAAGCCAGAAACCTTGTTGGAAACCAGAGTAATCTTGGGAGGAGAAAGCAAAAAAAGGGCGGACCAAGGGTTCTTCCTCATTGAAATCCATTCCAAAGTCTGATTCATCATCTCCAACCGGTCTTCTAGATAAACCATCAGGCATAGTAAAAGAATTCCCAGGCCTATGGACAATATCAAAAGAGAAAAGCTGGATAAAAGCTACCCAGCAAGTCATTGGAGCATTGGGAAGACTGGGAGCATTGATCATTTCCACAATGGATCAAGCGTCAACTTGCAATTCAAAATGTTGTCCCCAGAGTATTGTTTGGAGTTTCTTCAGCATTCTGGCCACACCACAGAGTTCCAGTTTGGGCTGAGAGTATCTAGATTCCAAATCCAAAAATAGCAAAGATTCATAAAGAACAGGGCGGTCCAAACCATTTTCATCCTCCTGAGTAAGTACAGCCCCAACAGATTGATAACTAGAGTCAACAGCCAATTTTATTTTGCCCGCTCCAGGCCCATAAGAGATCTTTTTCAAAACTATGTCATTGCCAACAATATTTTTGAGCAACTGAAATTATTTTTTGCAATCTTGGGTCCAAATCCATTCAGCTTCCTTTCTGGTTAGACAACGCAAGGGTGCACAGATTTTGAATAGAGAGGGAATGAAGATCCTGACATAAGTTACAACTCCTAGGAAACCTCTAACTTCCATTGGATTCATTGGAGTAGGCCAGGACATGATTTTGTTGACTTTAGAGGGTGCCATCCTTCTTCCTTCCTTGCAGACTATATGACCAACAATTTCCAAGGCAGGGACACAGGGGGCAAGTTTTGATCCAGAGACAGTAAGGCTAGATTCCTCAATTCTAAACAAAATTCTTTCCAAGATAGTAGCATACTACCAGATAAATTGTTTGATTCCTGAGTGCCAAGGTAAAAGCTCATTATCATAGTCAGGAACTGGGTGTTTAATCCCACCATCATCAATAAAGATACCCACATGATCCGGGATTTTGTCCTGGAGGATCCACATCATCTGAGCCTGATAGACTGCAACCAAGTTGGTGGCACCTTGAGGCAATTGAGTCAGTTGAAATCAACCAAGGGGATTATCAAAAGTAGTGAGCGTCCAAGAACTAGGATGCAGGGATTGTTCGTCATAGCCACCCATAAAGTCACCTAGACCAAAGCAAGCTCTCCCAGAGAAGGATTCAACAAATTTTTCAGTGGCAGGAGGCATGCCAGAGTCTTTGATAGTAACTTTATTAAGAGGTTGGAGATCATGAACTACTCTAAGTTTACCATTACTCTTTAGAACACAGAAAACAGGACTGGAATAGCTAGAAGTTGATTGTTTGTTTAAACTGGTTTGGACTTGTTTGCGGACCAACTTGATGAATTTGTTGACTTTTGCAGCAGGAATAGGGATCTTTTTCTTTTGCCAAGGATTGTTTTCAACTACAGGGATGAAATAAGGGAGACCATAGGATTCTTTCAAGAGACCTCTCTCTTCTTCACAGAATGCAATAGATTTTTCCCTTAGAGATAAGATATTTTTTATCAAATTTAACTCATCAGGTAAAAGCCATCAATCTGGAACGAAGTTGACCACCTTCAATTGTTCTTCAGTGATACAACCACAAGGTACAAAGGGGCCAATAACGGAGTGAGGTAGACCACAATGAGGATCACGAGGTAGAGGAGGACGCATGAGAGGAGGATTGAGATTGAGAGGCATGGGTTGGTTGACAGGCTGGAACTTTTTTGCAACTGGCTTATACTTAGTGGCAAAAGAGAGAAGTTCTTGTTTCCTCCAAGCATTCACCAGCAAGACCTGAGTACAACAATTGAGACCAGATTCCAACATTCTCAAAGTTTGATGTTCCATAAAATTTTTGAAAGGTGCCTTTTCCATAAAAGAGGATCCAAAACATAACGCTTTGCTCACATGTGTGGCACAAGGTAGAGTTTTGAAAACTATGGTAGAAGAATTCCCTGATGGTGCACAATTGGGAGGACTTACTTTTACCCCCAAGTGCCTCCACTGAAACCAATACTCCTGCATACCAAAGCCATTAAGAAAAGAATCAATATCAGGATCTAGTTTATACTCATTGCAGAGAATCAAACCAGGGCTAGAGGGAGATTGATCAGTGATAAGAGTACAAGGAAAAGAAGAAACAATAGAACCAGAGAGAGAAGAAATATTTTTGGAATTTTGTGTTTTAACATGTTTTTGATTTTGGACATTTTCAAGATCAGAAGAAAAAGAAGAAAGAGATGAAAAGGATGAAGAATATGCGTCAGAGATCAAAGTTGGCCATTTATTTGAAGTCCAAGGCTTAGAAGAACTACAAATATTAGCATTACCAACTATTCTACTAAAAAATGAAAGGAGTCAGAAGAATCCTTCTGCTTCCCCTTCAGAACTGATTTAGGTGAAAAACCAGGGAAATCTCTTTCCCAAAAGCCAGAATCCAAAGAAAAGAGAGGAACTTCAATCTTCCTACCGTCAGCATCAGGAAGAAGAATTCTCTCCCCAACTTGATTGGAAAACATCAGGGTGGCTCCAAAGTCTATTAAGAAAGGACAACCCAAAATCATAGGACCTTCCAGACGAGTGATCCAAAAGTGGCAGGTTCCAACAATATTTCAACCAATCCGAACTGGCACATTCTCAGCAATACCCACTAACTCACAAGATTGATTCCCAATTCCATAAACCCCAGAGTTGAAGCTGACCCTTGGACTGAGATTGAGCTTGCAGGCCATTGCGTCCAAAATTAAGTTTAGTTGGGACCCAGAGTTGACAGGTAGAGAAACCATTTTGGGTGAGTCACCTAGAGAGAATGGTAAAAATTCAAGAGGACAAGAATAAAGATTTGAATCAGAAGGAGGATCTGTCCCACTGGAGTCTTCTTTCAAGGTTCCAGAGGAAACTTTCAATTTGTCAGGACCAATCTCCACATGTTGCCGAGAAACCCATTTTTTCATGCCTTCAGCCACAGATGGTGAGATGGAAAGGAGTTCAGCCACAGTTAGATCAGGGATTTTAAGATCAGAGATTTTATTTAATACCCCCTCCACAGCATTGGGGTGATCTTTTGAAATCCCCCTTTCAAATCAAACCTTGGGTTGAGTTGGAAGAGGAAGTTCAGGTGAGGGTGGAACTATAACTGGATCAGTTGGTGAGGGTGATTTGGATGGCAAAGGAGCAGGATCAGAATATTCTGGTAAATTTTCCATGAGGGTTTCCTTTTCTACTTCCATGTCTTTTACCTCAGAAGAAGGAGGCTCCCGTGAAGATCCACATTTGACCGGTTTTTGAAGAATTGGGGATGGAACAGGTGGAGCTTTATGAGGTCTGGGTTCCTCATGTTGTTTCCTAGCTGGATCAGATTGATAGGTTCCAGAAAAGCTGGAAGAAGAGACAGCAGGAGGATACAAAGGCTGAAGGGTTCCACAAGCAGATCAGAAATCCCAATAGGCCAAGGATGCCTTCTTGGGAGCAGGAGGCTGGAAAGAGGCCACCACATGACAAATTGGACAAGATGAATCAAAAGGGATAAGTGCACCATTAGGAAAAAAGTAGTTAATCCCTTTCTGTTCCACCAACATTTCCTCCTTGTCCTTCTGGAGCTCAGGAAAGCAACCAGTTCCATGACCTTCTCTGTGGAAATAATAGCAAACTATGGTTCACCTAGGAACAGAGTTGGAGGGTTTAGGGACAGCCAGAGAGGAGAGTTTCTGATCCATTTTATTCTTGAATGCTTGCAGGAGTTTGATGATCTCATTGATAGTTGGTGTTTCTTGGTGGATCTGAGGATTTGGTTTAGGTCTGCAATTGGCTTCCATCTTATTCATGATTTTGTTAGATGCTTGAAACAAGGGGGCAAGGACTGGTTCAGTGATTTTAGGTTTTTCAAAGGTGAGAGCTGTTTGACCTTTCATCACTTTATCCACAGTATTCCTAAGAACCATGAAAGCAGGGAGCTCTAACTGATTATCCCTTGTGGTGATCATGGATACGGATTTCACCAATTCATCCTTAATTCTTTCCCGCACTCCTGGAGAGAAAGACTGAAAAAATTGCACTTGAATTTTGTCCAATGTATCAATGTGATCGTTTTGGATAAGATAGGACGGGATAGGATCCCATGATTTTCTGAAAGCTTGATAGTCAGAGGCTGAGGAGATAGCACCATTTGAGATCCATTGAGAGACTAGGGCATCCAGATCTTGGAGAGTAAACCTATCTCTATCAATTTTGCCCCAGTAGGCAATCATTGCCTTCTTAAAGAGTACCCAGTCATGGGATTCAAATCCATCAAATGATTCAATCACTTCCATGACTTCATCAGAGGAGATAAACAATTGCAGTTGATAAGCCATGTTGTATTTGCTGGCAACATCCATTTCAGCAGCCATCTTGTATGAATCCAGGAACTTTTTGACATTTTTACCTTTAAAGGATAAGTTCTTGTTCTGAGGTTTGATCTTGATCATCTTGGCCCAAACAGAGGTAGAAGGGGTGACAATAGATTCCATTTTGACAAATAGATTTCCTAAGGGATCCAAAGAACAGATTTCCAAAGTGGCTCACGAGTGTGGCAAGGGTAGGGTTTGCAAGAAAGGACTAGGATCAAACCCCTTGATGGTGCACAATTTGGAGGACTTACTTCTGGAACAAGTTGCCTCCACGGATTGGATCTAGATGATAACAAAAACACAGAAAAAAAGAAATACAAAAAAAGGAGAAAAGATCATAGTTGATTCCACAATCTTGGGACTGTAAATCCCAAGGTTTCTGGTTCAATCCTGGCCCGGGGGACCAAATGTAAGACTCCAAACGGCTCAGGGCGTTGGAATTTCTGTGTAGGGGGTAGGTGCTTTTTTATGCTGCCCTCCTGAGTGTTACAAAAATATTTAAATTTTACCAAGATCAAAGTTCAGAAACCTGGTAAACGGGGACCCAAAAGTAAGAGGATAAAAATTGAAGTGGTCGGTAGCTGGGAGACAACACTATCTGAGGCAAGATGATGTCAGTGAAAACTTGAATAGAAGGAGTCAAGGATTGTTCCGAGTTCAACAAGACGAGGCAATTGTCAGTGACAAAGCACACAATATCATAGCTCTGGTCATCAGCAGGAGCTAAGGAATGATAAACTCAATCCCAAAAAACCTCCAGGTTCTCAATGAAACTGCGGAACTCTCTGCAATCAAGCGCTTGAAGGGTACCAGAAAACTGTGGGTGGCTGCACAAGAAAAAGCTGATTGTTTGAAGAAGCTCTAGAAGCAGAGAAAGAACTGCTCCAAACAAGAATAACCCAACACTTCTCAAGGGACTCAAGAGTAGCGTGGCGGAATTCAACTTTAAAAGAAGTGAAGGGAGGTTTAACACTCCAGGTTTTTTTTAATCTTAATAAAACCTCTTCAGTCAAATGTGACTGGGTCCAGAAAGATAATCAAAGGATGATCAGGACCAGTATGGTTGGATAAGGGGATCAGGAGTGGTTTAACACATTCAAGAATTTGGGGAGGCAAATTCTTCTTCAACAAGGAAAGCTATTGGTTGGTGATAAGGATCAAGGATCAAGGGGTTTAATTATGGAGGCTCAAGGATCAAGGGTGTGCTGATTTCATTCTTGGATGCTTTTTTTCCCTCCCCCCCTCCTCCAAAAGGCAGGGGAGAGCCCTCCTTATATGGGCAGGAGGCCCTGTTAGACTATGTAAAACAGATTCTACAAATAGAACAGAAAAAAGAAAATCAGGTGACCGGAAAAATTTGATCACGCGCCGGTGGAAATACTTCTCATCCCTTCACCATCTCTTGCGTCCGTCCGTGGATGGGGGCGCGGGACAACACCGGAATCACCCACCCCTCGTCCAAAGGCGGACAGGGTGGGAAAGGAAAATGAACTGGACCGCTGTGGATGTCTGCGGGCGGTAGTCAACACTCTCCACCCCTCTTTTGAAGGCTGAAGAGGGTGGGAGAGTCCCAGGAAGGGTGACGGATGAAGTTTGTGAGAGCGCGGATGGGCGGATAGGAGATTGGCTTGAGGCAATTGAGTAAATCCTGAAAGTCTTGAGATTGACGACTGATAGATTGAGTGAGGTGGGAGATTTATGGGTCCAAAGATTGGAAAAGCGCTTGGAGGTGCAGTTGGGACGGGTTTGATAAGGTACGGATGAGCGACGCGTGGCGGGGGTGGATAAGGACAAGCAATGCGCGGCCGACGCAGATGAGGACAAGCGACAAGCATCAATAAGAAAAAGTTTTTTTTTCTGATATCCAGGTGTCCCAAATGGTTCACCACAACGCCACCAAGTGGACGTGCTAAAATTGCCCTGACTGGCCTACCAGGCTCAGACTATGAGCAGAACCCTCTCTACGTGCCCTGAGAAGCTCATTATCACCCCAAAAAGTATTTATACCAACCTCTTTGGATCCATTATTCCCTGTCAGTTTACCAGGAATTATTATTATCAATCAGACACCGTTTCATTTGTGATCAAGTGCTTATAAGGAGATAAGCAACTAATTTATGACCTGTTCCGTAGTATTATTATCATTTCTGAAAACAATCACCCTGATTCATTAAAGTATAGTCAAGAAATCAACCCCAACTACTCTGAAACCCTTTACCTAAATTATTGCAAGATTTCTGTGGAATATTTGCTCAGAGTAAGTTTTTCACTTCCTGCCTCAGCCATTTTTCTGTTTTGCCCAGACATACTAGTGGATAAGTCCTTATAAGGCACCAATTACTCAATCCAAGGTTCTTAAACTGCCTAAGGAGGCCCGTTGAAGGTAGGTTGTCTTTCTATAAAGATTCCCAGTAGTATAATAATGTGGCCCCTCTTTTGACAACATATTGAAAACCCTTCTAACCAAACCGATCAAAACTTTCACCAGCTCTTGAATTATTTATTATTTCATATCTTTCAGTGTTCATTTTTTGAAAATTATCATCTAGTATTTTTAACACTCTCTGTAGCTAATGGACTGCAATGTTTGTTGTATAAGAGAGCTGACACATTCAGCTAAACTTGTTCATTTCTTTCTGATCTGAAATGAATTTCTCAGTGGTTCTGGTGTTTATCAATCTAATTCTTTAAATTCAACCAGAAGCACATCATTTGTGATAAATAATTACATTGATGTGATCAAAACTAACAATGAATACTTATTTGGTTTTAGTCTTAGGAACCAAAACTGAAATGCCTCAATCAAATAACAAAGAACTTACAAATGTGTTTGAAAGAGTTTTGGGATCTTTTTGATGATGGTAATTAGGGATTTAGAGTCAGTTCTCAATCACTTGGTTACAATGAAAATTAATGTTTAAAAGGATTGAATTAAATGATTGAAACATTGATGAAAATTAAGAAGTGGTATTCTAAGATCCTTGGAGGAATTAAACACATTGAAAAGATAGACCAAATGTTCACTTGACTTTTCCATAGAGTTTTTAATTGATTATTTTTATGGTTCATGCATTCATGGCCCTTGAGTGGTCTAAGTTTTAGAATTTCCTATTAAAGTTTTTTCAATTTTTTTGATATTGTTACTTTTTTTGGTGTTTTTGTTGTGTCTTGTTCATTTTTTATTTTTCTTTATTTAATTTAATTTTTTTTTCACCAGAACCGGGATGTGAAAAGCTTCTCACAACCCATTTGGGGGATCTGGGCGGCTGTTTGCTACTGAAATGTGTTTTGAGTGGCTGTTCATGACTGAAATGTGTCTTGTCCGCTTGCTACTATTGCAGAGTAAGCTGCAAAAGTAACAAAAATAACATTAAAATAATAATAATAAAATTAACCTAAGAAGGAGTAGGGAAACCATAAATATTATTACGGAAATGAGTTTTCCACCCAAAATCAGGTAGGGTCACTCACTGAATCCACCCTTGAAATCCAACTCCTTATATTTTTAAATAATTAAGGAAAGAAAAACCAAAAAACTATGGCTTCATTATTGAGCTTTTTGGCCAATTAAATATTTCACACACATTTTTATGTATAGGTTTCACACCTAAAATTCAGTCAGAATTGAGGTGTTGTGTACATTTTAGGAGTTATGGGCGGAAATGTGTTTTGTCAGAATTCCTGCACGCAGCCGCGGCAGCCAATGCACCCGCGCGCGGCTGAGATACAGCCTTTTCACTCCGTCAAGGTTGTGTACGCAGCCCCGGGCCTCTGACAAGTACGCAGCCATGGGACTACGGGTTGACTGAGTGACAGGTGGCCTGAGAGGCTCAGGTACCGCGTAAACATTCTACAACCTACACAGGAACATTCTACATCTGTAATAAATTTTCCCGTGGATAGTAGACAGTCTAAAAATACATAATATTATATAAAAATACATAAATAATCCTTATACGTCTTTTTTATTTAATATAATTCAAAGTACCAAGAATTTCAAAAATAAGACAATGACAACTTCTAAAAATATATTAAAATAATTTGATATACTTTTATGAGAGTTACTAGACATCAATATCTTTGTGACATACTAATAAAAATAATGATGTAATAATATTACATGAATTCACATGACTTATATTTTTAAGTAATTATCTTAGTAAATCAACTGGAACACGAAAATAAGGAGTAAAATCAATATTATGAATTTTACTCCAGTTATATAATACATAATGAGAACTTACCAGAAATCAAGATCTCCATAAAAATGTCTATTTATATAATTATTAAATTACTTGGAACATTTACTAAGGATAATTAATTAAATAATACATAAATAGGACAGATTAGTGTTATTCACACGTTGTAATGTCTATTATAAAGTGGAATAATGTCAAATAAATCACTCTCTTCCTCTCTTTCTTCTTATTTTCCTTTTTCTATGTGTTTCCTTTTGGTTTAACTCTCCTTTTCTTTTTCTCTTTTCTCATTTCTATTCCTACTTTACTATACTGGCACACCTGTGCGGGTACAGTCTCTTACATGTCACAATCACTCTTACACTCTCTTCCGCGCGCTTCTTTGTTCTCTGTCACAAGTAGTTGTCTACATTTCACATCAATGTCTCCTCACAAAGTCTTCTTCACTTGTTCCTCACTCAACCATGAGGGGGATCTTGATGGTCATCCACTCACTCAATCCACTCTCAATCATCTACCTCCTTCAACTCAACTCTTTCCCCAATTCAACTCGACTCTTTTCTTCTTCTCTTATCTTTCTTTCCTTTCATCTTCTTCTCTTATCTTTCCTCAATTACTCAACGCTCCTCAACCTATACTCAATCTCACTCATCTTGTCAATATCTGATTGGTAAGACTTTAGCTTGTTGTTGATTCTCTTTTCCAATCAATCCTGTCTAATTCTTTATTTGAATCTCTATTCAAGTCTTACATCAGCACAACTTCAACTCACTACCAAACACTACCTCAACTACTGAAGATCTTGACAAGCCATCAACCTTTGTTCATTGCTCAATGTTTGTTCTTCTCATCAATTCTCTTTATTGTTATTGTTTCTTTCTCCTATCATTGTTTTCTTTCCTCTTAACTGATTATTTCCATCTTCCAGCCCTCTTAGTTCTGAAATACAAAAAGCTTTTCTCAGTGAATCAACAAATAATTCCCAAACCCTGAGGAATTAGATGCTACCCGTGCTATAGCACCAAGAACACATGCCGGGCTACCCCTGGTTACTCTGCTAGCCTTAGTGTCCGTCCTTTTGAGCACCTACAACCCTCAGAAGGACAATATTGGGACTCCAAAAGCTATAAATAAAGAGCTCTTTTGAGGATATTCATGGGCAGAGACCCAGTTATATTCATATCCAGACACTGTGCTAAGGTAATCAAGTACTTATAAGAGATAAGTAAGTGATTTATGGCAATTTCTGATCAATAATATCTGTCCTCAACCTCTTTTTATCAATCAAAACTGTTGAACAACCTTATAACCCCATTATACAGGTTTAACCCATCAGTAAACATCTCAAACAGATACCCAAAGGATTTAATAATATACCAGTAAGTTTTATTATCCTTTCTCTGTCGTGGTAGCTTGGCTACAAGGCCCTTCCACTCCACTGTGTATTTTATATACATATTATCTTTGGGTAAAATATCCTTTAAACTAAAGAACCCAGAGTAACCAGGACTACATGTTTTCATACTGAAATCCCTGAAGAGAGGTGTTAAAGATCCCCAATATAATTGTTGCCCCTCTATAAAAATATTTAATAATCAATCTATTCATCTTGATTCAAAACAATAAACCATAACCAAACCACTTAACCTTGCAATAAGCTTAATCCAAATATTTTACAGATTTTTGCTGCATTTATTAAATAATATATTTATTATTTACACTATCACCTCTTGTAGCTAAACGATAGCAAGGGTCTTGGCATCCAGGAGGCTGAAATGTCTCATGTGGTGATAAACATCTGTAACTTTTTTCAAAACTTGCCACATGACCCAATTGGTGTGGTGAGAAGTTTGGCTAAGGTTTCAATATTAGCATTTTTTTGAAAAAACCCATACCAAGTATTGGTGGAGAGTTTGAGCAAATGATGATGGCCAAAAAATGGGACTCAGAATCTGTGGGTGGAGAGGGAACCAGAGGCCAAAAGGTTTTAGTAGTAGTGGGCTGTGATGGAGTAGTAGTGAGCTGTGATGGAGTTGTGAGGTGGAAGAGAGTGGATTTTGGAACTTCCAGGGGAGGTATCAGAGTTGTGGCCACTTGGAGGAACAACAGAGTTTGATCAGGCCTGAGGGGGACTTGGCCAATTCCAACATTCAGGTTGTGTTGTTGGCCCCATGTGAAGGTAGCATCACCCCATTTGGAGGAGGTAGCAAAGTCTGCATGATGAGGAGGGGGAAAGTGGCTATCCATAGAATTTGAGACCGGCAATAGAAAAGAAGGTTGATTGGGCTCCAGATTTCAATAATCAGTTTCAATGGGTTCATTGATCCCCACTACAAAGTTTCCCAGGGGGCAATGACAATGGCGTATGTTGCAAGGCCTGGTGGAGGATCAGGTGCAAGTTGGAGGGTGAGGCCAAGACAAACAAGGTGTTGGAGCCAAAAAGGAGCACCTGTGGTGTCCTAAGAAACAAGCATTGCAAGCTTGAAGGCCAGAATTATGGGTAAAAGGACTCCGTGTTTTGGTACAGTATTTGCAGGATGTCTTAGTGGAGTATGGAGCGGGTTCTTCTTTCTTTGGAGGTGGGAAAGTAGTTTGGAGGGATGAAGGTTTTCCATGTAGCACTGGTAGTATATGCGAATCCTGGGGACAGAATTCAAGTTGTGGGTGCACATGGTGGCTATTTTTAGACGCAAAAGCAAGTAGGCACAGCAGTCAACATTGCCAATGGGCTCAGCATTGGGCGGTTGCGGAAGCCACAGCACAAGAGGTTTTGGATTCAAATTCTGGCTGATTGCAAAAGCTTTCAGAGGTTAAAGCTTTTTCTCTGCAGCTGTTTGGGTGCAATTTCCCCAGCACAATAGCAGGCCAAGCCTGGTTTATTTCCTTTTGTGGAATAAATAACCATATTTTTTCTTTTGTGGATATATAGCTGAAGTCTTTCCTTTTGCAGAATAAATAAACCCCTCTGAAATCATGGATTCTGGAGTAGGAATGTGACTTCAAGTGATTGGAACTATGGGGTATGTATCCAAAAGTTGAATATAGGGTATCAACAAAGATCATGGAGGATATTTAATTTTTGGGAAAATTGAACACTAGAGTCAAAGAGTTAACATTCAGATAGATGGTGATCTGTAAGGAAGATTGAAAGGGGTCTTCTGTGATGCCATATGATGGATCAAAGGGAATATTCTAAAAGAATTTTAAGAAGGATTGGACTTTAGCACTGCATTGGGGCAAATAAACTGTTAGGTTCATTGGAGATTAGAATAGTATCACTGAATTTGATGTATGAGGTGTAGGACTCCAAAAAGTTCTGAGCCAGAGGCAGTTCTGTGGAGGTGAAAGGTGCTGTTTAGGCTGTCCTACTAAGAGTTAAAAAACATTTTAAATTTAAACAGAATTGAGATCCAGTGGCTTGTAAATAAGGAATAAATGGAAGGGATGAGTTTGGATGTATTTGTTAGCAATGGAGAACAACGCTATCTGAGGCAAGGCGGTGTGGCAAAAGAATTGAACAAGTAAGTTAAAGTTTTTTCAGATTTCAATGGGAAAAGGCAGTTTTAATTAACAAAGCCCAGAAGCTAATAGCTCTTGTTTTCAGCAGAAAATTAGGAAAGATCAACTCAATCCCTGAAAATCTCCTGGTTCTCAATGAACCTGCCCAAATCTCCGCAATCAAGCCCTTGATGGGTACCAGATAACTGCGGGTTATTGTACAAAACAAAGCAATTTTTTATGAAGATCTAGAAGCAAAGCAGTAACAAATTCAAACAAGAATGAACCAAAAACTTCTCAAGGGACTCAAGAATAGCATGGAGGAATTCAACTTCAACGGAATAAAGGGAGTTTCAACACTCCATGTTTAAAACTTGAAGAAACCTCTCAGCCAAACATGACTGGTTCCGGAAAGACAATCAAATGAATGATCAGGACCAAGGTGGTTGGAGAAAGGGATCAACGGAGTGGCTTAGAACATTCAATAAATCAACCCAATGAATTCTTCTTCAACCTGCAAGGCTATTGCTGGGTGATAAGGATTGGGTCATAGAGGACAGGTCACATGATTGAGTATGGAGGCTCAAAAGATCAAGGGGCAATCAAAAGATAAACCCAGGATAAGGATGCTCAGAAAATGGGAAGGGCCCCATGGATTGATTATTCAGGTGATGATAAGATGGATTAGATTATAGCTGATGATGATGGTTCAAAAAGGCAGGGGAGAGCCCCTCCTTTTATGGACAAGAGCCCTGTAGAGTACTTACAAGAGATACTACAAATTAAAGTGTATTTTTTTTAATTGATGTATTGGGGAAAAAAACAATTAAAAAATAGTAACAGCAACAGGAAGACCATAAAATGTAAAACAAATGTGAGAAAATGGAAACAGCCAGCGTCATGGATGACAGTGGGCAGTGGATTAAAATCCATGGCATTTCAAATGAGAGGTTGGGGCAGGAAACAGTAGGTTTTTGACGGCCACAAGCATTGTTTGTTTGGAGGTGATAGGATGATTGAGAGGAAAAGACCAGACTGGAATTCAAAAACAGCGCACAAAGCTGATGATTGTCACAATAAATTGGTGGAGATTGGTGGAGGAGGTCAAAGCAAGGGAGATGGAAAAGGGAGGATTGGATGGTGATCAGGTTGGAAATTGTTGCAAGAACTCTGATGGCCGCAAACAACAGCTCACGTTTTTTTGGGATGAGAAGGTTGATAGGGGGATGATTGGTTGGTTGCTGGAAGCCGTCATCAAAGAATATGGTGGGGTGAATTTGACCATTGGCTGGCCAAATGTAGAAGGGGGGATCAATGGGTGATGATGGGTGAGATGGGATAGTTTGGGAAGGAAGTCTTTTTCATTGCTGATTATGGAGAAAACAATTGGCTGCTTGCATGCTTGGCCAAAAGAACTAGGCTAGGAGCGCGCCAAGGAGGCATTAAACAGGGATGTGGGAGCTTGAAGAACCCAGGGGAGGCCTCCCTAGAACACTATTACAATGAGAAGTGGAGAGAGGGGAAAGATTGGGAGTACTGTCAGCCTCCTGGATTCCAAGACCCTTTCCATCCTTTAGCTACCAGAGGTGATAGAATAGATAATAAATATATTTTTCAATAATTTCAGCAAAAAATCCGTAAAATATTTGGATAAAGCTATTGCAAGGTTGATTGGTTTGGTTTAGGTTTAATATTATACATCAATATTAATAAATTGATTATTTAATAAATTAATAGAGTTGCCACAGTAATATTGGGGATCTTTAACACCTCTCTTCAGGGAATTCACTTTGAAAACACGTATACCTGGTTCCTTTGGAACCTTGAATTAATATTCTTAAGGGATATATTTCCCAAATATAATATATATATAAAATATATGGTGGTGTGACAGAGCCTTTTAGCCAATCCTCCAAACCAGAAAAATGATAATAAGACTCGCTGGTATTTCATTCAATCCTTTAGGTACCTGTTTGGGATGTGCACTGATGGGTTAAACCTATTTCTGAGGTTAAAAAGGTTGTTCAGCAGTTTAAATTGATAAAAAGGCTTGGGTACAGATATTATTAATCAGACTAAAGCCATAAATCACTTACTTATCTATTATAATTATTTGATTACTTTGGCACAGTTTTTCAGCCTCCTGTATTCCAAGACCCTTGCTATCCTTTAGCTAACAGAGGTGATAAAATAAATAATAAATATATTATTTAATAAATGCAGCAAAAATCCGTAAAATATTTGGATAAAGCTTATTGCAAGGTTAATTGATTTGGATATAGTTTTTTGTTAAAATCAATATAGATAAATTGATTATTAAATCTTTTTATAGAGGGGCCACAATGATATTGGGGATCTTTAAAACCTCTATTCAGGGAATTCAGTATGAAAACATGTAGGCCTGGTCACTTTGGGCCCTTTAGTTTAAAGGATATTTTGCCCAAAGATAATATGTATATAAGATACAGGATGGAGTGGCAGGGCTTGGTAACCAAGCTGCCACGATAGAGAAAGTATAATAAGACTTACTGGTATATTATTAAATCCTTTGTGTATCTGTTTGGGACGTGCACTGATGGGCTAAACCTGTATACTGGGGTTATAAGGTTGTTCACCAGTTTAAATTGATAAAAGAGGGTTGAGGACGAATATTATTAATCAGACTTAGCCATAAATCACTTAATTATCTCTTATAAGTATTTGATTACCTTGGCACAATGTCTGGATTTAAAGATAACTGGGTCTCTGGGTATCAATATCCTCTAAAGAGCTCTTTATTTAAAGCTGTTGGAGTCCAAATATTGTCCTTCTGAGGGGTAAAGGGGCTCAAAGGGACAGACACTGAGGCTAGAGGGGTAACCAGTGGTAGCCTTTCATGTGTTCTTGGTGATTTAGCACGGGTAGAATCTGATTGTACATGGTATGGGTATTATTCTACTTTATAATTGATTTTTGGACATGTGAATAACACTAATCTGTCCTTTTTATTTATTATTTAATTAATTATCCTTAGTGAATGTTTCCAGTAATTTAATAATTATTTTAATAGACATTCCTACAAATATTCTGATGTCAGGTGATTTCTCATAATGTTTTTAATATTTGGAGTAAATTCATGTTATTGATTTTACTCCTTATTTTCAAAATTCGGTTGATTTACTGAAATAATTACTGAAAAAAATAAGTCATGGGTATTCATGTGATATTTTTACATCATTAGTTTTCTTAGTACCTCACAAAAATATTGATGTCTAGAAATCTTCAAAATAGTATATTAAAGTATTTTAATATATTTTTAGAAGTAGTAATTATCTTATTTTCGACATTTTTGGTACTTTGAATTGGATTTAATAAAAAATATGTATAAAGGTTATTCAGATATTTTATATAAGCTTATGTATTTTTAGACTATCTGCTATCCAGGTGAACATTTATCAAATATTTAGAATGTTCCCATGTAGGTTGTAGCATGTTTAGGCGGTACCTAGGTTTCTCAGGCTGCCTGTCACTTTGTCAACCCGTAGTCCCGCAGCTGCGTACTTTTCAGAGGCCTGGGGTTGCCTGCACAACTTTGACAAAGTGACAGAGCTGTAGCTCAGCCGCGCGCGGGTACATTGGCTGCCACGGATGCGTGCAGCGATTGTGTCAGAACACATTTCTGTCTGTAACTCCTAAAATATACACCACACCTCAATTGTGACTGAATTTTAGGTGTGAAACCTATATGTGAAAATACATGTGAAATATTTAATTGGCCCAAAAGTTCAATAGTAGTGCCGTGGCATTTAGTTCTTTCTTTTCCTTCATTATTTAAAATTATAAGGAGTTGGATTTCAAGGGTGGGGTCAGTGGATAAACCTACCTAATTTTGGGTGGAAAGTCCATTTTTGCAATAATATTCATGGTTTTCTTTCTCATTGCTAGTTTAATTTTATTATTATTATTTTTATGTTATTTCTATTACTTCTGAAGCTTGCTTTGCAATAGAATCAAGCTGACACGGTTTCTGGATTTAAATATAACTGGGTCTCTCGGTATCAACAACCTAAAAAAGGGACCTTTATTTATATCTTTTTGAGTCCCATTTCTGGCTATAGGGGCCCAAGGGGACGGGTTCTAAGGCTTGAAGGGCAACTATTGCTGGCCCTGCATGTGCTCAAGGTGCTGTAGCCTGGGTAAGAGCTTCATCAGTCCGGATCTGGAGATATTTCCAATAATAATTGAATAATTTGTTGGAAAAATGGCTAGTTGTTCATATGATCTTCCTTTAGTCATGTATGTCATGAGAATTTAATGAAGTTGATTGAATATTCTAATTTTTGGAATTTCTACAAAAAGTTTCATCTCATATAGTTCCTGGTTATTTCACTCTATGTGTGAGTTCTAGTCCTTTGAAGTTGTTAACATCAATTTTTGAAATTGGTGTTGGTTTACTTAGATAATTTATTAACAATAATTACTTGGAATTTATATGTAACATATTCATTTTATTAGATTGAGGGAAACCCTATGGAAATTAAGATGGCTTTAAACTTTCATAAAGGTCATGGAAAGTAGTTTATTAGACTTTTCCAATCTCTTGATGGTTATTTTCAAAGTTCAATGATTTTTAGTAAAATAATTTATTAGAAATAGTTCCTTTCAGAGCTTTAGTAATACTTTTACATATCTGGGTTTAGAGAACTTCAAGGAATATTTAGTGTCCTGAAGCCCTCATTTATGTCAATATTAGATAGGTACGCAGGCCTCCAAAGTTGTTAATATTCTTTTTTGAAATTTTATGTATTCATTTATATAATTTATTTAAATATGTAAACTCATCTTTTTATATATTTTCAATGGATTTATGTACCTATTTATTCACTTTCTACGTGTGGAGATATTTATTAAATACCCTGAATCTATCAGTATGGGCAGTAGCCTGTCTAATTGGTACCTTGACAGAAGTTCCTCATCATGTTTTGATGGCTGTCGCGCCTGTCGCTTTGAATCTTCCCGCAGTTGCGCGTTGGTCACCAGACTGGGGCTGCGCGCCCGCTTGTCAGCCATTGTTCTCACGCAGGCTTTTTCTCTGCCATCTATTTTGCCAGTTTGTAGCTTTTTCAGCTGTGCACAGGAGTGTCAAAAAATTCTTATTCATCAATAACTCCCAAAATATAAAGAATTCTCTAATTCTGACTGAATTTTAGCTATGAAACCTAACCCCAATTTCTCATGTCAAATGATTAAAGTGGCAAAATGTGAACTGGTGGCTTTGTGGGCTACAATTTCACTATTATGTGATTTAAGATGGGTATGGAGTAGGAATTGGAAGTTAGGGTTTCTGAGTGACCCTACCTAAAATTGGGCAAGGAATCCAAATCATCAATGATATTTTGGATATTTATACTATTTAATTATTTCTTTATTGATTTTGATTAATTTTCTTGCTTTTGGTGCTTTTTCAGCCATCTCTGACATAGTAGCAAGCTGACAAGTACCCATAGAAACCCAAATGTTTTTTTTGACAAATGATGAAGGATTATATGTAAAAAATATCAAAATTTTGCCCCTTTACATGAGGTGTCCCAAATTGGACACCACAGCAGAAGGGTCAGCTAGAAAAATTAGGCGCAATAGTATACTGGGTCATTGCAGAAAGTGTTATGGAGGTGGTGTGGAGGAAGTAATTCTTTGTTTTTTTCTTGTGTTTGGAGTTTTATTTTTGGTCTTTATATATAAGGGGTCTTGTTACATAAGGATGGGGTATCTTCATCAGATCTTTTAGGGAGTCTTTAGGGGAATCCTTTTGGGAAGGATTTATTTATTTTAACCAAGCATCAGAGACAATTAAGGAGATTTTGTTAAGGTAGTATCTTATTATTGGAGTTCCTGGACTTGCTATGGAAGAATCATTTCCTAGTAGTAAATTGAAGACATAGCAGAAGAATAGCTCAGGAAGAGCTTTTGGGGGAGTCTGTTTTTGTTTATTAATTTTATTTCATTGCCTGTTAGTCAAAAGAAGAGTCTTCAGGATTTGGAGGCAGGATCAGTGTGTTATTTGGCAAGGAGAAGGTATTGTAACTCAGGGGACAAGAAAAGTATCTGGTACCACAGCAGATTTTTTGCAGAAACTTAGTGTAGCACATAATTCATTACACACCATTTTCCACTTGCTCAAACCCTGGGGGGTTGCAAAATACTTGTTCAAAACACTTTTAGGTTACACATTTGCCGCTTGGGACCTCCTGGGGGTTGCGCAAGTTGGCCAGATCATTGCTTGCAACCTGTATGAGTTGTGAACAGAGCAGGTTCACAACTCATATAGTTTTTAAAAGTTGTTTCACACCCAGTTTCTACCCAGGGTTGCAAATTTAAAATTCCCCATTTTTCAATTAATGTATTTTGGTTGAAGACTTAAAAAATGCATTTCAGCATTTTCATGTTGCTCCTAAAACACAAGCTCATCCTCCATACAAACCATGTTTTTCAAAAACCATTAGAAATTAGATTTTTGATACTCAGTGAACTGTTGTGAAATCCCATATAGAAAGGTTAGGACCAGGAATTTTCAAGTTTCAGAATCCAAATTGGTTCCAGGATTCTTTTTTATTTGCTTTTTTTTATTTTTGAAATTTTTGCTTCTTTTATTTTATGAATTTTTTGATTTTGTGATTTTTTTCAAATAACTGGTTTTTTTACTTTTAATTTTTTTTATTTTATCCATTAAAATGGTGGAAAGACATGGGCTAATTTTTCCATCTCCCCACAGTAATTCATATTTTTTTAGATTCTTTTGTTTTTTGTTTTTTGTTTTTTTTTGTTTTTTGTTTTTTGTTTTTTGTTTTTTGTTTTTTTTTCTTGTTGTTATTTTTTTTTTGTTTGTTTTTTATTTATTTATTTTTTTCTCATTTTTGTGAATACTCTCATTGCCAGCATAATGAACAACTTGGCAAAATTTAAACATGAAACTGAAAATTGTCCAAAGAATGACCTTTGTCTGGCTCCGCCTTCCCATAAGGGATGCATGCACAGAATGCCTGAAGGGAGGTGGACAACTTAGCCTAAGTTTTCTACCATGTTGGTGGAGGGGAAAAAAATTGAAATTAAAATTAAAAAAAATTCAATAAAAATACAAAAATAAAATATCAATGCTGTCTGGCCCAGTGGAAAACTTAGGCTAACTTGTCCACTGTTCCAGAACCCCAAAAAAACAAAAACTCAAATAACTGAAAATTGACATAAGACCAAAAAAACAATAAAATGAAAAAAAGAAACAAAAAGAAAAGAAAAAGAAAAAGAAAAAGAAAAAGAAAAAGAAAAAGAAAAAGAAAAAGAAAAAGAAAAAGAAAAAGAAAAAGAAAAAGAAAAAGAAAAAGAAAAAGAAAAAGAAAAAGAAAAAGAAAAAGAAAAAGAAAAAGAAAAAGAAAAAGAAAAAGAAAAAGAAAAAGAAAAAGAAAAAGAAAAAGAAAAAGAAAAAGAAAAAGAAAAAGAAAAAGAAAAAGAAAAAGAAAAAGAAAAAGAAAAAGAAAAAGAAAAAGAAAAAGAAAAAGAAAAAGAAAAAGAAAAAGAAAAAGAAAAAGAAAAAGAAAAAGAAAAAGAAAAAGAAAAAGAAAAAGAAAAAGAAAAAGAAAAAGAAAAAGAAAAAGAAAAAGAAAAAGAAAAAGAAAAAGAAAAAGAAAAAGAAAAATAAAAATAAAAATAAAAATAAAAAGAAAAAGAAAAATAAAAAGAAAAATAAAAATAAAAATAAAAATAAAAATAAAAATAAAATTAAAAATAAAAATAAAAATAAAAATAAAAATAAAAATAAAAATAAAAATAAAAATAAAAATAAAAATAAAAATAAAAAAAGAAAAAAATGCTGGACCGCATTTAGGTTCTGCCAGCTGAAATTCTTGGTCCCGCCCTAATTCAAGGGAGTGCACACCAGTGCACTGAGTATCAAAAAATTGAATTTTCAATGGTGCTTTGCGAAAGTGGTTTCTAGTGAGGATGAGCTAGTGTTTGAGAGAAAAATCAAAGATAAAACCATAATTTCTTCATTCATCCACAAAAATCAAAGAAATCAAAAAAATACTAATGCCCTCTGGCACAGTGGACAACCTAGGTTAAGTTGTCTTCCATTCCAGAACAGAAAAAAATTGAAATAAAAATCAAAATCAAAATATGCAAAAATTAAATAAAACCCAAAATTGATTCAATCACAAAAAAAATCAATCAATCAAAAAAAAAACCTGGACCACATTTGGGTTCTGCAAGCTGAAATTTCCGGTCCTTCTCTACTATATCAAAGGGCACACCAGTGCACTAAGTATCAAAAATTGAATGTTTGATGGTGTTTAACAAAGAAGGTGTGTAGTGAGGATGAGATATTGTTTGAGTAGCAACATCAATATTCCAAAAAAGGTTTCACTTCTCACCAGAGTAAGCCTTTAAAATAAAAGATAAATTCAATTTTTTTTATCAAAAATTGATAATTGAAATGAAAATAAAATAAAAATAAGATTCAAGAAAGTTCCAAGAGCTACAACAAAAATGCAAATCAAATAAGTTAAAAATGAATATTATTTAGATACTGGGGCTGCTTTCATATTCTTTTTATCTTTTTTTTATATTTGCCAGGGAAAAAAACACAGAAAGGATTATAAAACCACTTCCAATACCAATATCTTTGTTTGATAGAGCCCTTTAAGGATTTGTGACTAAAAATTTATTACGTTTTCCTTTAACATTTTATATTTTTCAGTTTGAATTTAAAAAAGAAAATATTTCAAAATGTAGATCACCCCTCTTATTTGCAGTTATTTTCATGGTGATCAATATTATATGGGGTAACACTTTTGATAAAAATGAAAAGGTATTTCTTTTCACTATTTTGATGCTGTTCTGAATACCTGACACAAAAGAAAGTTTGATTCCTGTTATATAAAAAAATATTGAAAAGGATGTGTCATTTAGAATTTGTTTCATGTTGGATAAAACTTTTTGCGGTTCATAATGTATCCAAAAGATCCCAAAAAATTGATTTTCAAGATTTTGAATTCATTGCCAAAATTTCTGAGAATTTAATGCCAAGAAAAGCATTCATTTAAAATGAAAAGGAATGGTTGCAGGAATTCATTGAGTTTCTTTTCTTTTTTGATTTTTTGTTTTGAATTCTGAATCAATTTTTGAATTTCTTAAAATACTTCAAATTGTCTTTGGCATTTTTGGAATCTAATTAACAAAAATGTGTTATCTGAAATTTCAATAAAAAACTTCATGAAATACCTCCCTTCTCCAAGAAAATGGCGGTGTGTATAGAACATAAGAGGGATGTAAGATACCCACACATTTATATAAGGGTGAGGCTTTTGAAAAAATAAAGCACTAAAAAAAATTAAAACAGAAAACTAAAATAATAAAATAAAATAAAAAACCAGATAAAAAAACCGGACAAATTATAAAATAATGAAATAATAACAAAATAAAATATGTACCTGAATTAAAATTAAATTCAAACCCTGTACAAGCAAATCAATCCAATAAAAATTAATCAATTCACAACATTATTATTAACAGAAAAAAACATGAATAAAAATAATTGTGAGATCAAGAATTGACATATCTGACTGAAAGTTTACAAAAGCATTGAGATTTCCAAAAAAATTCATGAATTCAAAAGAATGAAGAAAAGATGCTATTTTCAAAATCCCTAATTGTACTTTTTGAAAAAAACTTGATGAAACTTGGAAAATTTGATGGAAACAACGCACATTTGATTAAATCTCATATTTGTTAAAACAAATATGATTTTCTTGATGGTATACACAAATTTATTCATTACATAGAATTTAAATTCAGCCAATGTTAAATTTGGGACCCTGTGGTTGCAAACGGGTTTGAATGACCATTTGGAACCTATCCGTGTCAGCTTGCTACTTGTACAGAGCAACCTATCAAAATAGAATAAAACTAAAAGTGTAATGTTAAATTCACAACTCTTTGGGTGCTGTAAATACACAACTCTTTGAGTCATGTACATAGCTCAATGGGCCTTGTGGCACCTTAAACAACTCAAATCAGCCTTGTGGCATGCTACAAGATTAAAATGGGCCATGCGGCCTGCTACACAACTCAAATGGGCCGGGTGCCAAGCTACACCACTCCAATGGGCTGTGTGGCATGCTACACAATCCATTTGAGTTGTGTGGCACGCTAAACAAGTAAAATCAAGTTGTTTAGCCTCCACTAAATAATAAATAATAAATAATAAATAATAAATAATAAATAATAAATAATAAATAATAAATAATAAATAATAAATAATAAATAATAAATAATAAATAATAAATAATAAATAATAAATAATAAATAATAAATAATAAATAATAAATAATAAATAATAAATAATAAATAATAAATAATAAATAATAAATAATAAATAATAAATAATAAATAATAAATAATAAATAATAAATAATAAATAATAAATAATAAATAATAAATAATAAATAATAAACAATAAATAATAATTAATAAATAATAAATAATAAATAATAAATAATAAATAATAAATAATAAATAATAAATAATAAATAATAAATAATAAATAATAAATAATAAATAATAAATAATAAATAATAAATAATAAATAATAAATAATAAATAAAAAATAATAAATAATAAATAATAAATAATAAATAATAAATAATAAATAATAAATAATAAATAATAAATAATAAATAATAAATAATAAATAATAAATAATAAATAATAAATAATAAATAATAAATAATAAATAATAAATAATAAATAATAAATAATAAATAATAAATAATAAATAATAAATAATAAATAATAAATAATAAATAATAAATAATAAATAATAAATAATAAATAATAAATAATAAATAATAAATAATAAATAATAAATAATAAATAATAAATAATAAATAATAAATAATAAATAATAAATAATAAATAATAAATAATAAATAATAAATAATAAATAATAAATAATAAATAATAAATAATAAATAATAAATAATAAATAGTAAATAATAAATAATAAATAATAAATAATAAATAATAAATAATAAATAATAAATAATAAATAATAAATAATAAATAATAAATAATAAATAATAAATAATAAATAATAAATAATAAATAATAAATAATAAATAATAAATAATAAATAATAAATAATAAATAATAAATAATAAATAATAAATAATTAATAATAAATAATAAATAATAAATAATAAATAATAAATAATAAATAATAAATAATAAATAATTAGTAATAAGTAATAAATAATAAATATTAAATAATAAATGATAAATAATAAATAATAAATAATAAATAATAAATAATAAATAATAAATAATAAATAATAAATAATAAATAATAAATAATAAATAATAAATAATAAATAATAAATAATAAATAATAAATAATAAATAATAAATAATAAATAATAAATAATAAATAATAATAAATAATTGATAATAAACAATAAACAAAAAACAAAAAACAACAAACAATAATAAATAATAGATAATTGATAATATGGTTGTGTACAGGGTTAAAAAAATCAAAAATGCCCATCATGGGTGTATACGCCCCCCAGGGGTTTTGCGTGTTTAGAGCAACCATTTGGAGTAGTGTTTGGGCCCCCCCCCCTGCGTTGAGGGGCCCTAAACAACTCCAACACGTTTTTTGGGGCCCTACAAAACTCCCAAAGGTTTTGTGGGGCCCTACACAACTCCCAAAGGTTTTGTGGGGCCCCAAACAACTCCCACAGGTCGTGTGGGGCCCTACACAACTCCCACAGGTTGTTTGGGGCCCTACACAACTCCCACAGGTTGTGTGGGGCCCTACACAACTCCCACAGGTCCTGTGGGGCCCTACACAACTCCCACATGACTGGAGCTGTGAATTTAACATTACCCAAACTAAAAATAAATCATAAAAGTAAACAAAAGAGAGAAATCCTGAAATATTATTGCAATTTTCGGATTCTGCACCCAAAATAAGGTAGGTTAACTCACTGACCCAACCCTTGAATTCCAACTCCTTATATTTTTAAATAATTAAAGAAGGAAATGACCAAAAGGCCATGGAATTACTATGGCAGTTTTTGGCCATTTTAATATTTTGCATGAAATGTCATGTATATTTTTCACACCTAAAACATACTGAGAATCCAGGTTATGTGTATATTTAAGGAGTTACAGCCAGATTTGTGTTCTGTCACAATTTCTGCGCACAGCCCTCATCCATACAGCCAAAGTACATGCGCCTGACACTTAATATATGCGCGCCTTTAAACAAAACCACATGAAAAATGCTGCTGGCTGCAGATTCTGGATTCCCGCACGCAGCTTTCAAGTATGCGCGCGTCAAAAATAACTGCACCTCTCCTGACAAGCCAGGTACAGCAGGAACAGGCTACAACCTGCATGCATACATAATGCATACATAAAATCATAACTGCAGGATAGAGGTATTTCTGAAACATCTGGATATTGAATAAAAGGTATGAAATTCAAGATATAAGACAGACAAATAGGGGATAACAATAATAAAGGTTTTCACATAAACATTATTATCAAATATTTATGAACCACAAAACATATCAAAGAATTCCCTTAAAAATTATGAAAAATTACCAATATGTTCAGAAGATGGCTTTGAACCTACAAATACCCACTTGTGACCATGTCACTCAAAATAAACTAATACAAAATTAGGAAATATGGCTGAATTTTAAGAATAACAAATTAAAATTCAAACAGATTCTGATAACTATTTCACCCATTGATATGACACAGAAATTTCTAGCTGATTGATGGCATGTATAATAAATGCCAAACTAGCCCTGGCCATTCTGCTAGATTTAGCCCATAAGTAAAACCCTCTCTATGTGCGCAGGGAAGGTCCTTTTACCCAAAAAAATATATATACAGCCCTTTTTGGATGATTTAAACACCAGTAATTTTTTAAGGAATCAACCCACACCTATTTCCATCCGTGATGAAGTGTTTCTGAATGATAGACAAGTGATTTATGGCCTCAGTCTGATAGTGTAATTAATAATTCCAACCATACCATTACTTCCATTGATGAATATCAGAAAAAACCCCAACAATTGTCCTGAGACCCTTTCACTCCGTGAATTTCTGCAAGTATCTTGAAGTGTCTGCTTAAATTAGTAAGTTATCTCCTCTTTTCTTTCAGGAATAAGTTCTTTGAGACAGTCAGTCCACCCATTCCCCTTGAGTAAACCACTTTTGAGAAATCACTTAGTGAAAAAAATTGAAGAGTAGGAAAACCTGGACCAAGATATCATTTCAATCAAACACGCAGAGTCAATGATTCAGAGCACAAGTATTGATAAAAATAAGAAATCAAGAAGACTTTAAAAGAAAGAAGAAACAGTTAATCACAAACAAGCAAACACAATTCTACAGGATTGATGATGGCCTCTAAATAGACTTAGTAGAACTGTGTGCACTATACTCCAATAGACCAATCTGAGCCTACCAATTTTTCTTGATGTCCTGAGTCGTAATGCCGGTTTAGAAGGAAGTTAAGGTCAACACTGATAGTGAGTTGATTCACACTTTGCTACATACTATTTGCTGCTGGGACTTGAATTGGATTGGGTGGAGGTTGTAACTTCTATCTTGATGGTGACAATCTTGAGACTCGGAATGAAATGGTTTCTGGTTGTTCTTCAGTCTTTGTTGAATCTTCTTGAGAGTTGAGGAGATGGCATTGACTGAGTGCATTGGTGAAAATCCAGTGACATCACAGCAATTCGCGCGAATGATCTGTTGAACCAGCAGTAGACACTCATGAAAGCTACGGATAACAAAAACAGAGATGGGGAAATTTTGGAACAGGATTTGAAAAACAAACAAAGAAACAATGAAAGAACGCAGATGACAGTGAATCGTGACTGAGAAATAATCATTGCAAATGATCAACACTTAGGACCCCATTGTCCCAAGGTCTTAAAAGATTCAAAAGAGCCCCTTGAAGAGAGGTTGTTTCAATAAATATCCCCAGTTTTTCTTAAACGGTGGCCCCTCTTTGAAAATATATTTAAACCATTTTGACCAAACCACACTCCAAACTTTGCACTTGCTCTTATTATATCAACATTTTTGAGCATTTTACGTATTTTCTTGGAATTATTTTTGTTCCAACACCAATATCACTTGGTGTAGCTAAAGGACTGCAAAGTTCCTGGTATCAGTAAGCTGACAATCTGAGTCACAACTGGCTGTTTCCAATCCATCTGAGTTGTGAATGGTTACAGTAGGTCAGCTCTCTGATACCAGGAACCTTGCAGTCCTTTAGCTACAGAGAGTGATAAAAACACTGGAATAATAATAACAATTATTTTTCCAAAAATAAACACTTAGAGGCTCAAATAAATAATATAATAAGAGCAGTTGTAGGTTTAATTGGTTTGGTAATAAAATGTTTTCAATATGTATATAAAAGAGGGGCCACAGTATTATACTACTGGGGATCTTTGCAGACAAGCAACCTCTCTTCAAGGGGCCTCCTTAGGCAGTTTAAGAACCTTGGAATGAAGATGGGTGCCTTAGAAAGTGCTTATTCCACTAAAGGCCGGAAATAACAGCACAATGGCAAAGAAAGGAAGGGAAACACTCACTCTGAGCACTTTACCACAAAAAACCTGCAATAATAGGAAGGGTTTCAGAGAAGATGGGGTGGATTGCTTGACTAAACTTCAAGGGTTGATTGATTTTAATAAATAAATAATAATACTACAGACTTGGTCATAAATCACTTGCTTAGATTCTTCATAAGCACTGGAATAACAATGACATGGTTTCTGATTGATAATAATAATTCCTGGTAAACTCATCATGGAATAATGGATCCAAAGAGGTCTGTATAAATACCTTTTTGGGGTGGTTTTGAGCTTCTCAGGGCACGTAGAGAGGGTTCTACTCATGGGCTGAGGCTGGCAAGCCAGTCAAATCAAGATTAGCACGTCCACTTTGTGCTGTCAATCAGCTGACCTTAGATCTTCTGGATTTCTATACTATTTTTGCCCCAGGATCTGTTAATCTATTATGGCCTAACTTTGATCATTCTGCACTGATACTTCATTTGAACTATTTTTATTGCTTTAAAGTGAGCATATGTAGAAATTTACTGATTTTCCATCATCTTTTGATCACGTAGATTATTTTTAATAGTTTTTATGAACACTCCTTGTAGTGTTTTGTGGTCTTCAAAGATCAGATTCAATGATTTATGTGGTAATCCTTGATCTTTGATTTATTGTTAAAAAATGTTCTAAACTTAATTTTTATTAATTTTATTTAGGTCTTGATCTTTTTAGACTATTACTAATGCATATGTCAACTTGTTACATATTCCAGGCAACCCTAACTAGGTTGTAGCTCTTCTGGGCGGTACCTGGTTGTCAGATTAGTCACAAGGGATCCAGATGCGGGGATCAGTCAGTACAGATGCACGCGGGGTAGGGTCCGCTGTGTGCTTGGCAGAATTAGCTGCAGGCAATTCTCTAGTACACGGCAATTTGCTACTACAAGTATGTAGGGATATGTAAGGATGTGGGGCTGCGCATGGGAATTGTGACATAACACATTTCCCCGTGTAACTCCTAAAATATTCACAACACCTCAATTCTGAGTGAATTTTAGGTGTAAACCCTATACGTGTCAACACATGTGAAATGTTAAAATGGCCTAAAGGTGCCATACTGGTGTTGTAACTTTTAGTACTTTCCTTTTTAATTATTTTAAAAATGTAAGGACTTGGATTTCAAGGGTGGAGTCAGTGAGTGACCCTACCTAATTTTGGGTGAGGAATCCATGTCTGTAATAATATTCATGGATTTCTCACTCCTTATTTTGTTAATTGAGATATTCTTATTTTTTGTAGTTTTGTGTTGCTATGACAGGTTGCTCTGTACATAGTAGCAAGCTGACACATCATATCTAGATATATGTTTTTAACATTTTGTTTACCCTTTTTTATCTATTATTTATTTTTTTATTTTACTAAAAAAACAAAAAATAAAACAATAAATAAAAAATGAAATATAAAATAATGAATGAAATTAAAAATATAGATATAAATAAATATCAATTAATTAAATCTCATAAATCAATAAACAAATAAGTAAAAAAATAAATTAGTTAATTAAATTAGAAATATAAATATAATTTTTTTTTTAATTTTTTTTGTGCCATTCACAAACCATTTTGGGTTGTGTGGGGAAGTTTGCAACCCAAAATTGGTTGTAAACTTCCATTCACAACCCACCTGAGTTGCAAATGGCCATTTGCAACTGAAGTGGGTTGTGAATGGCCATTCATGACCCATTTTGGGTTGCAAATTGTGCCCTGCATCCCCTTTTAGGTAGGGAAAGGGGGTTGCAAGGTTGTGAATTTAACATTGCCCTTTGAATTCCCCACAATTCCAGATCTTTTGTATTCCATGCATGCACTAGAATTACTTGGAATACTCAGGAGTTGATACAAACAACTTTTCACAGGTTCCTACTCAAGTTAGAAACAGATCTTCCTCAGAGTCAAAACCAATCCCAAACAAGTTTCAGGTGCTACACCTGCCAGCAGGTACAGCCATTTTCTTCATGGTCAGCCGATATTGGGAATCAGGCATTTCTCTGATACCAGCGTGTATTGGGTTGGGCCATCCAAAATTGATACCTGACCAAAAGGTATACCCGCGCCTCGGGCCTCGGAAGCGATTTTTGGGTTGGGTATGCCCCGGGGTCCGGCCCTGCTGGACCACAAGCCCGTGCCTGCACGGCTGGGGCCGCCGATTGTGGAGAAGCGGACATGGAGTCTTCTTTAGCCGAAGCTGCCATGTCCATTAGCCTGAGAGCAAACGACCTATGACCGCATTATCGACCTGAATCCGAGCCTATGATCACAACAATTGTTGTGAGGCTCCTTTATTCTTTCCAGTTCGGCGAAGCTTGACGAGCGCCTGAGGTCTTGTCCACCGGATGTGCCATCCTTTCAATATGGGAAACGTCTTCTCAAAGCAACAACTACATATGTAGCGGTTGAGGAAGGCGAAAGGTCGAGATCGTTGAACAGATTCACACCCTGATGCACACAACCCTTTCATAACCGGTGCTACAGGTAGAGGGTATCACTGTGGGATCCAAAGCCTGCCTTTGTCTTCGGTTCTATGATGGTAATTATCTGCTAGAAGCTGAAAACACGTCCGTTGAACTATCAGTGACCGACCAACTATATATTCGCCTGCTTTTACGACATTACATAAGCTCAATTTGGATCATTCCTTTGTGGATTTACTTCATGTTCGAAAGACATCATGCGCTCAAGTCCCGACAACACAAATATGTACTCTTACCGTCTAGGTTTTCGCTCATGCGTCGCTGCCGCGGCATCTTGAGATTCCATCGCCCTAGTGGCCTGCAGAAGCAGAATTCTCGTCTCAATTTCGCGCCGACAATGTGACTGCTCCAAAGTAAGCCACATTAAATTCGAAACTTCCGACCCATTGTGTTTCTGTAACCTGACAATAACCAAGACTCCGAACCGCCTTGAGCAAGCAATTTCTCGCCCTGATACCAAACACGGCGGTTACCTTCTCACAATATAATGAGAACGCGCCGTATGGTATTCAGAAACTACTTCCACCGAGGGTATGCATGGCCTTTGTCTCGATCAAACCGTGGCATAAAGTTTCCAAGCGAAAGAACTGTTCGAGGGTCGATTCTCGGGAAGCATTTAAGCCAACTTGAGTCGAGTGCCGGAGATTGATCATTCCCTCAGCTTGAAACTATTGAAAGTTATCGCAGTATTATCATTACTTATCGTCAAGCGTCTTGTTTCAAAACCCAAACTCCCAGATAAAAAAAAATGGCTTTCATCTCCTCAAACGTGCATCGCGCTTGCGACCCACTAGGTGCTACCCAAAAGCCTGATCTTGATCTTCACAGTCCCGAAGGTAATTTTCAGTCGTATGGAAATGTAGACCCAAAACCTTCACAGCGCCTTCCCCCTTTTTTCTACCTTGCTTGTGTCCTATGTGCCGCCCAAAGCCTCCCCCTTGCTCCATACAATTGCTTCTTTCTGACTGCCTTATTTTTCTTGATCATTAACTCAACGAATTTCCTTATTTAACATGCGAATGGAGGTGCTGACACTCAGGCTCCTGAAATTGCGGAATACTTGGTTTGTTTTACGTAGATGAACGCGCCAACAGTGTACTCGATTCTACCTCTGCAAAAACTGAACTTTCCCCCTCATCAGGTTCGTCCCATTTTTCCGGCGCAGACTTGGCCGAAAATGTTATTCCATGATGATCATAATATCATGAGCCACCTTAAATTTTCCAACTCATGATTAATCCGATTTTTTTTACCAAAGGGGAGGGCCCGAAATGCGTTGCGAAAGAGGAAAAGTCCACAGCGGTCGCGCAATCTAGCAGGAAACCTTGCAGTTAGTTAATTTACCTTCGATTTGTCCCCGTTGTTTTGTTCTATAGTTTTTTCAAATACCCCGAAGTAATCCTCGACTTATGAGTATATGGCTTGATCCTTTCTGCCGGTTTAGTCATCAAGTTGTTCAAGGGTGATGATCTTGACGAGGATTTTGTATACACGGATGGTGATATGCTGAACATCATTTCTAGAATTGTCAATGAGGATATCGAGTGTTTTGAAATCGAGGAAGTTCAAAGCGGTATGTTACTCTTAATGCCCAGATTCGTTCTAGACTGAATTTGAAGGATTAAATCTTTATGAGACTTCCTGCTTCCAGCCGCCTATGATCGACTCAAGTTCATTGGCCCCGAGAAGGAGGAGGGTGAGAACGCGAACTACGAGAACATCGTCCATAAGACCCCCATCCGAGAATTGTTTTCAAGTGAGTCTCGCTTCTCTGTCTCGGCCAAGGAAATTGGCCAGGGAAAAGGGGTGTTATGACTTCACTGTCTGAAGCAGCATCTTCTTCACTTCATTCCAGTGATAGAGTTTCTCCGGGGCCACGTTCAGGCTACTTATCAGCGCGAAAACAATGAAGAACAAGTGATTCATTCCGATGTTCTCTTTGAAGAGGGAGGCTCGATCGAAGGTTGTATTTTGAGTGAAGACAGTCCTCTGTGCGAACATGAAAGTTATGTGCCTAACGAAAACTCGGAGGTGGGTAGTGAAGGAGAATACGATCATTCCTCACCTATTCGGGAATCATCAATCGATGCTTTTGAGGAAAAATCGGTTGGTTCGCGGTCCAGTCAAATCGATGCTGAGGAAGAACTGCCTCTAGACGAAAAACTTGCAGAAGTCGAAGCGCCGCTCGGAGATGAAACCGTCTCTGAAGGTGGGAAGTTGCTTATCATGGATGGAAGAAGAATACCTTCAGCTAATAAACTCCTCCCGTGCTTGTAGTGGATGGAAGCAGCCAGTTGGCTTCAAGCGCTCCGATGGAAAACGCCCAAATAAGATATGCCTCGGCGGTGCGAAAGCTCGTCACGTCCGTCGAACAACTCAGTGAAGATATTTCCAGCAGGGCTGTTCTCAGTTCGCGTCCAAAACTTCCACCCCTGGACCTTAGTTCTGAAGCAAAGATAAAGCCACAAACATGCTCGCCAATGTCTGCGATCCCCGTACCTCTTACATCTCGCTTGGACGCCGCGTTGCAATCTCCACTCACACCCGCTAAAGTTCAAGGTGCCGCAGCGATGATCGAAGAGATCATCCGTCGCTATACGAAATATACACAAAAAATCGAAAGGGCCAACGCGGGGTGAGTTGAACCTTGAAAGTCTTTCCTGCATATCTAAGTGATGACCTCAAGCTAATTTTTCTTTTAGCATGAGAGCCATTACTATCAGAAGTTTGGCTTGATTCTCCCTATTAATTCACCGCATCAGGAAAGCGCTGTCTTCGGTATTGCGTCCACTGTCAGAGCATATTAAGAACAAGCTGTGTTTAAAGATTCACCTTCCAGTTTTCTTTTTCTGAGGTGGAGGGGGCATGATGGCGAAAGAATGCACGTAGCTACTGTCAAAGCTTGATGGCTGGTGCTTCTGCATTCCCATATTCTAACAGCTACTTAGTATCTAACTTGACACAAATTACTGGAAATTTTTCAATATTTGTTGAGATCAAAATCTAACCAACCTACGAACGCGTCTCTCTCCTCGCATTGAAGGTATTTTGGAGGAAATCCTTACTACTTCGAGTCCTAAGAGAGATAGGCTTCTGTTTTATTTCAAAAGTGTATATAGATTTGGCGATGTGAATGTGAAACACTCCCGATCGCCATCTTACCAAAGAGAAAATGACTCCAGGCTCCCCTGTCAAAAATATTTTTAAGCTTGCGCCCGCGTGTGAGAATCCTCGGGAAAATCGCAGATTAAAGCTGAGCATGAAAGATCCGGTCGGGAATTGATATCACCAAAATTGATCAATGTGATATTCTATGGGAAAGCACCGAAGGCCGGTATCGAACTTGGCTAGTAGCAAGACATTTTGGGTAAGGCACTGATGGAAGAATCTTCGATAGCAAGTTGAACTATAATAAAAGAACTGCATGGTATTAGTTGGGGATCTCAAAATGAATTAACCATTTTAAAAATTACTTGTCAGTGTAATATACACGCGAAACCTGTTATTGATCCTCAACAGATAAATATCACAATATCGAAGGAACTGGTTTTAGTGATTCTTGAAAACGGAGAGAGGGAACGATAAAAATGGCGACCCAAATCAGCATCTCTTGAGACGAGAGCATGTTTTTTTTTTAATTTTGCTACCCCTAACAAAGGAAAATGACGAGATCAGGGAAGATGAGGAAGTGGCCAAAATACAAAGATAAAAAGAAAACCAATAACAGAAAGGCTGAGAAAAATTCTGGCACATAAATCAAATTTGGTTATCTTGGTACATTAATTTGTGCTTTTCAAATACAAGCTTGCCGACTTCTAGGAGGAAAAATGCAAATTCCTGATCTCATGGTATCTGACTGGTTTTTGCCACATTTCCGCAGAAGTGAACTAGAAATCTGAACCCAGTAATCAGAATGGGAAGTGGGATACTAAGCCCCAATGTGTTGCCACAATTCCTTGGATCCTCACTAACAAAAGAAACCGTCAATTGAAATTTTCAAAAAAAAAATATATGATATTCAGTGTCTCTCAATGTGATTTGATCAGGGACCAAAGACCTTGATGACTCTTATTCATTACATTTAATAAGTGAAAAAATGAAATATAAGTGTTCAAAGCAGAAATATCCTCCTCAAAATTAAATAAAAAATTTTATAAGAAGATGATTGTTTTGTTAATTTAAAAAAGATATAATCATGCTAAAATACAGTAAAAAATGGACAACCAAAACAACTGGGTTTGCTTTCACATTCAAAAATACTTTATCCATGAAAATGAAAATATTCATGTTGAAAATCCTGATTATGGGGACCAATTTCAATTTAAAAGTCCACCAGGTGATAAATCAATTTCCAAAGATATAATCATGCCTTGAAATTTATGCAATCCACAGCTTTCTTCAAAGAGTGGCATGATTTTAGGATTTTTTTTTTGGATAAATTGAAGCCTCCTTTGAAAAAATGCATGAATATAGCCAAAGAAGGGTGATAATAAATGTCAGCTCTCTGATACCAGGAACCTTGCAGTCCTTTAGCTACAGAGAGTGATAAAAATGCTGGAATGATAATAATAATTATTATTCCAATAATAAACGCTTAGAAGCTCAAATAAGAGCAGTTGAAAGGTTTAATTGGTTTTTTAGTAAATGGTTTTCAATATAATATAAAAGAGGGGCAACACTATTATACTACTGGGGATCTTTACAGACTAGCAACCTCTCTTCAAGGGGCCTCCTTAGGCAGTTTTTAAGAACCTTGTAATAAATATGGGTGCCTCAGAAAGGACTTAATCCACTGGTGGCCGGGCTTAACAGCAAGAGCGGCCTAGAAAGGATGGTTAACACTCACTCTGAGCACTTTAACACGAAAATCCTGCAATAATTGGAAGGGTTTCAGAGCAGATGGGGTAGATTGCTTGACTAAACTTCAAGGGTTGATTGTTTATAAAGGTAAAATAGTACTACTGCAGACTAAGTCATAAATCACTTGCTTATCTTCACCTGAGCACTTGATTAACAATGACACGGTGTCTCATTGATAATGAAAAATTCCTGGTAAACTGATTAACTGATTGGATCCAAAGAGGTCTGTATAAATACCTTTTTGGGGTGATTTTGGTCTTCTCAGGGAACGTAGAGAGGGTTCTACTCGTGGGCTGAGGCTGGCAAGCCATTCAGGGCAGGATTAGCACGTATACTTGGTGCTGTCAATCAGCTGTCCTTAGATCTGCTGGATTTCTGTACTATTTTAGCCACAGGATTGTTAATCTGTTATGGTGTAAATTCGATCATTCTGTACTCATCCTTCATTTGTACTATTGATATTGCTTCCAAGCGTGCAGATGTGGATTTTTACAAAATGTCCATCATCTGCTGATCATTTAGATAATTTTTAATAATTTTTATGAACACTTCTTGTAGTGTTTTGTGGTCTTCAAAGATCATGATCAGTGATTTACGTGGTAGTCCTTGATCTTTGATTAATTATTACAAAATGTTTAAAACTTAATTTTAATTAATTTCATTTATGTTTTGATCTTTTTAGATCATCAGTAATGCATATCTCTGTTTGTTACATATTCTAGGCAACCCTAACTAGGTTGTAGCTCTTCTGAGCAGTACCTAGTTGTCAGATTAGTCACGACTGATCCAGGCGCGGGGATCAGTAGTACAGATGCGCGTGGGGTAGGATCCGCCGCGTGCGTGGCAGAATCAGCTGCGCGCGGGTCTCTAGTACGCGGGATCCTGCTGCTGCTAGTACATAGGGTTATGTAATGATGCGGGGCTGCGCGCGGGAATTGTGACATAACACATTTCCGCATGTAACTCCTAAAATATACACAACACCTCAATTCTGAGTGAATTTTAGGTGTAAACCCTATACGTGACAATATGTGTGAAATGTTAGAATGGCCAAAAAGTGCCATACAGGTGTCATGTTTCCAGTACTTTTCTTTATAATTATTTTATAAATATAAGGAGTTGGAATTCAAGGGTGGTGTGAGTGAGTGACCCTACCTAATTTTGGGTGAGGAATCCATTCCTGTAATAATATTTATGGATTTCTCACTCATTTCTCTGTAAATTGATTTATTCTTATTTTTCATATTTTGTGTTACTATTTGACAGTTTTTCTCTGTATATAGTAGCAAGCTGACATGTCCTCTGTACTGTTGTATAGCTATCTGCCATCTCAACATATGCCTGCTAGGGGTCTTCATGTTCATCAAGGTTCTGACAGCGTTGCAGTCAGTAATAATAGTGAATTTGGTGCCTTCTAAGTAATAATGGAGTTTCTCTAGGGCCCATACTAAGGCCAGGCATTCCAATTGGCTTGCACCGTACCTTTTCTCAGTATCATTAATTTGTCTAGATATGAAGAGTATAGGTTTTTCCACTGGTTTATCATCTTCTATGACTTCCTGGTTTAAAGCAGCTCCTAGACCTTCCATGCTGGCATCTATGTAGAGCTTGAAAGGTTTAGGGTAATCTGGCTGGATCAGTACTGGAGCTGAAGTCATTGCCATTTTGAGTTCCTCATAATTTTTGACTCTATCATTATTCATTTCAAACACGGTGGTGTTGTTGCAGATCTCATAAAAACATTTTGTTAGAAGAGCAAACTTTGGTAAATACTTCCTATAGTAGGTTCAGAAGCTGATGAAGGATAGAAGTTCAGTTTTATTCTGCGGCATAGGCCTATTCATTACTGCTTCTATCTTTTTTGGTCAGCAGCTAAGGTCAGTCCAGAGACAATGTGTGCTAAGGCTTTGAGTTCCCCATAGCCAAAGTTACAATTTTTCATTGATACTTTCAATCCTACAGCAGAGATGGTTTTGAGGACTAGCCTAAATTTATCCATGTGAGTATCCCAATGATCAAAGTAAATGATAACATCATCAATGTATACCATCATCCATCCCAATCCTAGGACTGTGTCCATCATTCTTTGAAAATGAGAAGGAGCATTTTTGATACCAAGAGGCATCCTACAATACTCATAGATTCCCAGATGACAGATAATTCTCATGAATTTCCAGCTATCAGGGCTGATAGGTGTTTGGTGAAAACCTTTCAGCATATCCATGTTGGTTATGTACTTAGCCTTATACAGGTTATGTAGAGCGTGGTCAATTCTTGGAATTGGATAATAATCAGCTTGGGTGTAATTTTTAAGCATTCTAAAATCTCCAACCATTCTTGACTTATCATTGTGCCAAGCTATAATTACTGGGGTAGTCATATCCACTTGTTCATTGTGTTATAATTATGGCCAGCAATTAGCTTAGGCAAATGAGCAGTATTTAAAGCAAAAGAAATGCTGGACACTGTGTGTCAATAATGGCTAATGGGGCTCTCACAATGGGGCAATATGTTGGATGAATTCGATTGGATGATGAATGAATGATGGAAAACAGCAGGGAGAAGAGCTCCTTAAGTACAAAAGATTGGCCTATTGTGAGCCCATGATACAACAAGCCAAAAGGCAAATTTTCCGCCCCAAAAGAGCTCTACAGGCTCTACAAGCCTTGTTACTTGGTTTGGACTACATCAGCCCACATGGCATCAGTCCCTGAACCCTTACGACCAGCCTATTCCGGTCCATTCTGGTGTTTCCACCGTTACGGGGCTGAACCAGCCCCTTTGCTGTTCAATCCCCTGGCTGGTTGTCTATTACAACCGGCCCTGATGGCCTTATTACCTCTGTTACGGGCTGGTTGCCTCATGCATCCAGCCCCTGGCCCCTCAAATGGGCCAGGTGGGACCCAGGGCTCACCTGGGTCCGGTTTCAACCTCACATGGGGGGGGGTGTAGCCGGCGGACATGCCGCCCCCCCCCCCTCTTTCTCTCAATTCCCTGGTGGGGGCGGTCAAATCCCCTCACCAGGGGCCCTGGGGGTCGATACCCCCAGGGCGTCGTCAAGGTAAGGATGGCTGGGGGGTGGTCAGATCCCCCCTGGCCCGTCGCTCCTCCCCCTCGGTAAAGGGGGGGGGAGAGCGCCCCTCGTCACCTCTTCGCTACAAGGTGGGAGGGTGATCAAATCCCCCCAACCGTCCGGTCGCTACACTCGCGGCCGGCGCCGCCACCTCCCTGGGCAAGGGGGTGGTCAGGTCCCCCCTGCCCTGACCGACCGCGTCATCGCGGCCGGTCGCTGGCTGGTTCAACCCAGCCAGCCTGCCCCCTCCCCCTCGCGACGGCGAGCGAGGGGAGGGGGAGCGAGCCGGGGCCGCGAGCCCCGGCTCCGCGGCGCTGGTCGCCGGTCGCGACCAGCCGGGCCCGCGCGGCATCGCACCGCGCGGGATCCCTCGGCCGCGCAACAGCCCCGCGCGGGCCGTCGGGCCCCGCGTGGGCCGTGCCGAGGAACACAGGCGGCCCCGAACGGGCCGCGACGCGAGCAGCGGCCCCGGGTGGGCCGCGACACTGGCGGCGGCCCCAATGGGCCGCCCCAAGCCCGAAAACTGAGAAAAACATACTTTGGCGGGCCAGCCCGTCTGGCCAAGTATGTCCAAAATAAACCTTGGGCCCAATTATGCCCATACAAGCCCATCTGGCTGTATCTGCCCATATACCCCACCGGGCCCGTTAGGGCCCGTGTACCAATAGGCCTATTTCACGCATTTTGAGGCCAGTTTCCCCAAATCCGTGACATCCACATGGGCCCGCATGGTCGGTGTGTGTGTCCAATGGGCCTTAGAGGCCCATTTGTGCATCCCATTTGGATTACACTTATACGTAGCACCCGCGTAAGTGCGTACGTATTTTAACACATTGTGGCCTACTTTCCTTAAGACTTGTAAGTCAACCAACTTTTGAATGTGGGTTTCCAGAGCAGCTCTAGATTTTGGACTCAAAGGGTAAGCAGGTCTCCTGAGGTTGGGTGGGTAAGGAGGCTCAATAGTTAGAGTCAGGATCATGTCATTTCCTTTGATGTTACCAATGGGGTGATCTTTGGTACAGAAAGAATTCTGATTTTCAAAGCATACTTGTAAAATATCCCGTTTCTGTTCTTCATTGAGAAGGGAATTTAAAGAAGCTTGAGAAAAGTATCCCTGATTGAACTTTTCTAAGTGTTTTTCATAAGTTGAATCAGAAGTTTGAGCATTGACATGACATATTTGGAACTTCTTATTCCAGTCTCCCCCTACGGTGAAGTATCTACCTTTGCTTTGGAATACATCTATACCATATAGGCAAAGAGAATCAATCCCAAGGATAAAATAGTCACATACTCCATTTTGGAGAACTACAAATTCAATGTTCAGTTTGAGTGCTCCTTTAGAGTGGGTGAGTATGATATCAGAAGACCATACTCCAACAGCATTGAGAGCAAAATTACAACTGCTGAACTTAGCCTGAGGTACTGGTAGTAATTTCAGTTTCCAGTTTTGGTCTTGCTTCTCCAGATAAGTTGAACCAACACACAAGCAGAAGGCTCCACTGTCTAGAAGTAACTTAACAGGGGAACCTTGGATTAAACCAGTAGCATAGCATGTTTTGCCTGAAGTGTAACTTTAACCGGCAGAAGGTTTTAATGCCAAAGCCTTAGCCTCAGAGATGTGGTAAATCTTCATGTTGGGATTCCATTTTTGAGGTAAGTTAGAATCCTCATTGACAGAATTTATGTCCAGAGAAGACTCAATACTACCTTCAATCACATTGATAGGGTTAGTGATCATTAGATCACATTCAGAGAGTGATCCATCAGTATCATCAAGGTGAGGGTCAGGATTGTCATGCTCTTCTCCTTCAATAAGATTAATCCTTTTCCTAGGTAGAGGAAAATCAGGTTTTACGTTTCCTGTTTGGTTACAGTTCCAACATACTTTCTCTTTTGATTCTGGGGTCTTCTTGACTTCCAAAGTAGATGGATTAGTAGCAGGGGATCCCTTAGTTTTGGCGGTATATTCTGCCCTATTCCTAGTATTTTGTTCCCTTGGAGGTCTATTGATCCTTTTGTCAAGACCATTCATATCAATAGTCTCTTCCAATACACCTATTAAGGTGGAAAGATCTGAATAAATAGGCATTCTACACCTTACACTGTGGTTTATTTGTCTGCGAAATAAGTTCAGGAGTCTTTCATTGACTTCTTCTTTATCAGTATCAGGGTAGAAACAGTCCAACCTTTTTTTCTGGTCTAAGCACCACTTATGAGGTTTGTCCTTGGATTGATCAAACTGGGAAGTTTTGAAAGTTTTCATCATCTTTCTTTTCCAAATCCTGGTTCCAAATTGCACTTTGATCAATTCTTTCAAAGAATTCCAGTATAAAGATCCAACTTCTTCTCTTTTATTGATAAACCAATCAAGAGCTACTCCTTCAAATAATCGTGGCAATCTTACCACAGCTATCGCATCAGGGAGCTCATAGGAAGAAAGAGTATAGTCAATAAACTTAATAAAACTGACATGGTTTTATTCTCCTTCTCCAGAGAATTTAGGCCATTCAGTGATGGGAGGAAGTAGCTTCAAAGCCTTCTCCATTTCCGGAGTAGGAATGGGTCTGAAAGACTCATTCCTAGTTATCCTGGCTCTGGGAGGAACACTAGGAGTACTGGTGAACCTGGCAGGTCTAGTTTCTTCTAGTTCAATGACTGGAGAGTTAGTGGAGTTGATCTCAAGATATCTGAGATCATTCTTAATCATACCTAACTCTAAATCAAGTTTGTTGCTTAATAATTTTATTTTTAGTCAGATGAGCTGAAGGAGTAGGACTAGTTTTCTTAATTTCTTCCTTAAGCTGGTCTATGGTTGCAAGAATATCTTCCTGAAGGATTGATTGGTTGTTATCAATATTTTTCATCAGGTCAAACTTACTAGCTCTTATACTATCCTTTATTTTTTGTATTTCCAACTCATCAATTCTCATAATCTGAGACTGAGTGTCAATCACTCTAAAAATACTTAAACTTAATTTTTCCAATTGGTTATAAACTTTGTCAAAGAATTGGCTAATAATAGTAAAATTGTGAGACACATTTACAGAAAATCTATCAAGAGCTTCTACATCAAATTGCAGTACACCTTTTTCCACTTCTGGGCTAAGTATATTATGTTGGCCCAATTCTTTGGGTTCCTTAGCTTCTGATGGGCTGAGGACCTCTTGTTTTTGGGGTCCTTTCCCTTTAAGGAAGCGAACTGATCCCAAGGATTCCAGTTCTGCACGTAGCCTTCTACTTCTTTCTTTGGGATCAACCTTTGAAGAGAAATCTGAGATTTCTTTGCCTGAGAAATGGCTTTTCTCATACCTGGTTGATCCTCCTGGGTCTGAGACAACCTGAATTTTTCCCAATAACTCACGTGCTTTTTCACTAATACTTTGACTCTCTCCTCCTTGGTTGAGTCCAGCTGGGGTGGTGTAGGAGGACCTGTACCCTCCTGGGATAACCTGGTGGGCAACAGATGGCTCTCCAACTGTTTGTTGGTCAAGTTGGCAGCCGTGGTCATCGCCGTTGTCATCCCGCGTGACACTATGGTCATGGGTTTGAGTCCCCTCATTGCGCTTGCAACTGGAGTCCTTGCGCGCACGGGTTCCTCTGGGCAGAGATCCATATGACGGGGCTCTACCGGTTGCACGGGTGTTGTGCCTATTTTGATACATAGCACCAAAAAAAATGGGTAAGTCTTTTATTGAAACTTTTGAAAAAAGACTTTAAAATTACAAAAATTATATTTTTCATGTATTTTTTATTATTAATAATTTTTTAAATATTTTAAATTACTTAGAGTTGAATTCAAAGGTACCAACACTTGATTGGGATCACAACTATCCTTGGAAGGTATCCCAACATGGTCTGAGTGAGTTCAAATCAGATCCTGGGATAGATCCTGGGATATATCCAATGGTACAATGTCTGGGACGTCCTCTAGGAGGTCCTGGTCAATGAGATCACCAAAAACAGAATCCACTGAGATGAATAAAAAAAATACAATTTTAATATATTTTTGTATTTCCACATGATAAGGTAATTTTTAGGAAAAATAATCACGTTTAATATTTTTGGTTTTTTCTTTGTCTTCAGGATTATTTAGTTTATAAATATAAAGCTTCCTTTGATAAATCTTCCACTCCTTATGTTGCCTTAATAAAGAATTGTAATTGATAACTCTTTCAAGATCAAGTTCTTTGTCTTTTATAACCTGCTGCTTATAATAAAGCAATTTCTCCTGTTGTTGCTCGGGATTTATAATAACAGGGACAAAGTTACGGAGTTTTTCTTCTTTTTTCTTTTTAAGAAGGTTTAAATAATAATTTATCAGTTCTCCGTTGGTCTTAAGATCCACTAGAGAAATAAATGATCAAAAATATATGTGATAAGTGTGTTAACTTATTTTAAAAATAAATAGACTGGTCCAAGGAATAAATAATTAAGAATTAATTATTTAAGGATATTGCCCAGCCAGACCCCCAGTTGTCAGCTCTCTGATACTACAAACCTTGCAGTCCTTTAGCTACAGAGAGTGATAAAAATGCTGGAATGATAATAATAATTATTATTTCAATAATAAAAGCTTAGAAGCTCAAATAAATGATTTAATAAGAGCAGTTGCAAGTTTTAATTGGTTTGATAGTAAATGGCTTTCAATATAATATAAAAGAGGGGCCACAGTATTATACTACTGGGGATCTTTACAGACTAGCAACCTCTCTTCAAGGGGCCTCCTTAGGCAGTTTAAGAACCTTGGAATAAAGATGGGTGCCTGAGAAAGGACTTATTCCACTAGTGGCCAGGATTAACAGCACAAGCGGCATAGACAGGAGGGGTAACACTCACTCTGAGCACTTTACCACGAAAATCCTGGAATAATTGGAAGGGTTTCAGAGCATATGGGGTAGATTGCTTGACTAAACTTCAATGGTTGATTGGTTAGAAAGGTAAAATAATACTACTGCAGAATAATTCATAAATCACTTGATTATCTTCATATAAGCACTTGATTAAAAATGACACGGTGTCTGATTGATAATAAATAATTCCTGGTAAACTGATTAACTTATTAGATCCAAAGAGGTCTGTAAAAATACCTTTTTGGGGTGTTTTGGTCTTTCTCAGGGCACTTAGAGAGGGTTCTGCTCGTGGGCTGAGGCTGGCAAGCCAGTCAGGGAAAGATTAGCACGTCTACTTAGTTCTGTCAATCAGCTGTCCTTAGATCTGCTGGATTTCTGTACTATTTTAGCCACAGATCTGTTAATTTGTTATGGCTTGAATTTGATCATTCTGTACTCATCCTTCATTTTTACTATTGATATTTCTTTAAAGCGTGCAGATGTGGATTTTTACCAATTAGCCGTCATCTGCTGATGATTTAGATAATTTTCAATCATTTTTATGAACACTTCTGGTAGTGTTTTGTGGTCTTCAAAGATCAAGATCCGAGGTTTACGTGGTAGTCCTTGATCTTTGATTTTTTATAAAAATTTTTTTAAAACTTAATTTTCATTAATTTTATTTAAGTTTTAATATTTTTAGATTATTATTAATTCATATTTCCTTTTGTTACATATTCTAGGCAACCCTAACTAGGTTGTAGCTCTTCTGAGCGGTATCTGGTTGTCAGATTAGTCACGACTGATCCAGGCGCGGGGATCAGTAGTACAGATGCGCGCGGGGTAGGATCCGCTGCGTGCATGGGAGAATCAGCTGCGCGCGGGTCTCTAGTATGCAGGATCCTGCTGCTGCTAGTACATAGGGTTATGTAATGATGCGGGGCTGCGCCCAGGAATTGTGACATAACACATTTCTGCGTCTACCTCCTAAAATATACACAACACCTCAATTCTGAGTGAATTTTAGGTGTAAAACCTATACGTGACAATACGTGTGAAATGTTAGAATGACCAGAAAGTGCCATAAAGTTATTGTAATTTTTAGTACTTTTCCTTTTAATTATTTCAAAATATAAGGAATTGGAATTCAAGGGTGGGGTCAGTGAGTTACCCTACCTAATTTTGGGTGAGGAATCCATTCCTGTTAAAATATTTAAAGATTTCTCACTCCTTACTTTTTTAATTGGGGTATTCTTATTTTTCATATTTTGTGTTACTATTTGACAGTTTTGCTCTGTATATAGTAGCAAGCTGACAATTATGTTGTCCCAATTCTTTGGGTTTCTTAACTTCTGATGTGCTGAGGATCTCTAATTTTTGGGGTCCTTTCCCTCTAAGGAAGCTAACTGATCCCAAGGATTCCAGTTCTGCACGTAGCCTTCTACTTCTTTCTTTGGGATAAACCTTTACAGAGAAATCTGGGATCTCTTTGCCTGAGAAATGGCTTTTCTCATACCTGGTTGATCCTCCTGGTTCTGAGCCAACCTGAATCGTTCCCAATAGCTCACGTGCTCTTCCACTAGCACTTTGACCCTTTCCTCCTTGTTTGAGTCCAGCTGGGTGGCGTAGGAGGACCTGTACCCTCCTGGGATAACCTGGTGGGCACCAGAGGGCTCTCCAACTGTCTGTTGGTCTAGTTTGAGGCCGTTGTTCTCCCGTGTGAGGCTATGGTCACGGGTTTGAGTCCCTTCATTGCCTTTGCCACTGGAGTCCTTGCGCGTACAGGTTCCTCCAGGCAGAGATCCATATGACGGGGCTCTGCCAGTTGCACGGATGTTGCGCCTATTTTGATACATAATACTAAAAAAAATATGTAAGTCTTTTGTCAAAACTTTTGAAAAAAGACTTTAAATTTATAAAAATAATATTTTTTGTATGTTTTATATTTTTAATAATTTTTTTTTATAAATATTTTAACTTACTTAGAGTTAAATTCAACGGTACCAACATTTGGTTGGGATCACAACTATCCTTGGAAGGTATTCCAACGGGGTCTGAGTGAGTCCCAATCAGATCCTGGGATAAATCCAATGGTACACTGTCTGGGACGTCCTCTAGGAGGTCCTGGTCAATGAGATCACCAAAAACAAAATCCAGTGAGATGGATAAAATCAATATAAGTTTAATAGATTTTTGTATTTCTAGGTGATAAGGTGATTTTTAGAAAAAATAATCACTTTTAATATTTTTGGGTTTTTCTTTATCTTCAGGATTATTTAGTTTATAAATATAAATCTTCCTTTGATAAATCTTCCCCTCTTAGAAAGAATAGAAATTGATAATTCTTTCAAGCTTGAGTTCTTTGTCTTTTATAACCTGCTGCTGATAATAAAGAAATTTGTCCTTTTGTTGCTCAGGAGTTATAATAACAGGGACAAAGTTAGGAGTTTTTCTTCTCTTTGCTTTTTTAGAAGGTCCAAATAATAATTGATCAATTCTCTGTTGGTCTTAAGATCCACTAGAGAAACAAATGATCAAAAATATATGTTATAAGTATGTTCACTTATTTTTCAAAAATAAATAGACTGGTCCAAGGAATAAATAATTTAACATTAATTATTTAAGGATATGTTCCTGGCCATAGCCCCAGTTGTCAGCTTTCTGATACCAGGAACCTTGCAGTCCTTTAGCTACAGAGAGTGATAAAAATGCTGGAATGATAATAATAATTATTATTCCAATAATAAACGCTTAGAAGCTCAAATAAGAGCAGTTGCAAGGTTTAATTGGTTTGGTAGTAAATGGTTTTTGATATAATATAAAACAGGGGCCACAGTATTATACTCCAGGGGATCTTTACAGACTAGCAACCTCTCTTCAAGGGGCCTCCTTAGGCAGTTTTTAAGAACCTTGGAATAAATTTGGGTGCCTCAGAAAGGACTTATTCCACTGGTGGCCGGGCTTAACAGCACACGCTGCATAGACAGGAGGGGTAAAAATCACTCTGAGCACTTTACCACGAAAATCCTGGAATAATTGGAAGGGTTCCAGAGCAGATGGGGTAGATTGCTTGAATAAACTTCAAAGGTTGATTGGTTAGAAAGGTAAAATAATACTACTGCAGAGTAAGTCATAAATCACTTGCTTATCTTCATATAAGCACTTGATTAACAATGACACGGTGTCTGATTGATAATAAATAATTCCTGGTAAACTGATTAACTGATTGGATCCAAAGAGGTCTGTATGTATACCTTTTTGGGGTGATTTTGGTCGTATCAGGGCACGTAGAGAGGGTTTTACTCGTGGGCTGAGGCTGGCAAGCCAGTCAGGGCAAAATATGCACGTCTCCTTGGTGCTGTCAATCAGCTGTCCTTAGATCTTCTGGATTTCTGGACCATTCTAGCCACAGGATCTGTTAATCTGTTATGGCGTAAATTTGATCATTCTGTACTCATTCTTCATTTGTACTATTGATGTTGATTTGAAGCGTGCAGATGTGGATGTTTACTGATTGTTAATCATCTGCTGATCATTTAGATAATTTTCAATAATTTTTATGAACACTTCTTGTAGTGTTTAGTGGTCTTCAAAGATCAAGATCCATGGTTTTTGTGGTAGTCCTTGAACTTTATTTATTATTAAAAAATGTTTAAAACTTAATTTTCATTAATTTTATTTAAGTTTTAATCTTTTTAGATCATCAGTAATGCATATCTCTGTTTGTTACATATACTAGGCAATCCTAACTAGGTTGTAGCTCTTCTGAGCGGTACCTAGTTGTCAGATTAGTCATGACTGATCCAGGCGCGGGGATCAGTTAGTACAGATGCGCGCAGGATAGGATCCGCTGCGTGCGTGGCAGAATCAGCTACGCTCAGGTCTCTAGTACGTGGGATCCTGCTGCTGCTAGTATGTAGGGTTATGTAATGATGCGGGGATGCGCGCGGGAATTGTGACATAACAAATTTCTGCGTGTACCTCCTAAAATATACACAACACCTCAATTCTGAGTGAACTTTAGGTGTAAACCCTAAAAGTGACAATAAATGTGAAATGTTAGAATGGCCAAAAAGTGCCATACAGGTGTTGTAATTTTTGTATTTTTCCTTTTAATTATTTCAAAATATAAGGACTTGGAATTCAAGGGTGGGGTCAGTGAGTGACCCTACCTAATTTTGGGTGAGGAATTCATTCCTGTAATAATTTTCAAGGATTTCTCACTCCTTACTTTGTTAATTGAGGTATTCTTATTTTTCATATTTTGTGTTACTATTTGACAGTTTTGCTCTGTATATAGTAGCAAGGTGACAATAAATTCACAGATCCAACCGTGTGGTAGTTGTTTAGGGGCCTACACGGCCCATTTGAGCCATGGGGGCCCATAGAAAACTACAAAGGGACGTTCCAAACAAGCGCAACCCCCAGGGGGTTATATAGGAGCTTTTAATCCCCAGAAACAGAAAATTTGAGCCATTTACCCCCCAGAAAAGGAAATTTTGAGGAGGTTACTGTTAAGTGAAGATCCCCCATACTATGCAGGTTCTATGGGCAGCGCTGTGTAGGTAGTTGCCATCCCATCCAGACTACAGTTAGGCCAGAAGACCACAGTCTGATTCCAATACTTGTTGACTCCATCCCTTTCTATCCCGTCAACTTCAACTCCACCTCCGTCAACCCAATCCTCATCTCTTTTCACTTCTCTTGATTCTCACCCAACCAACTCACCTCAAGACCGGTACCACACACAATCTAGATCGTGGTCCCTTACCAAAGTTCAGCAGGAGAAAGCCAATCCAACGCATCCTCTGGAAACCCCACTAAGCCAGGCCTACTAGTAGTGCACCCAACTCAGGTGAAAACTCACATTCTTTCTGTCTATGTTTCATCTTACCGCTACAGCTGTCTCATTTCCTATTGTCCTTTGTTCTTGACATAACATGTCCTAACCTCAAGTTCTTTGTTCATCTCCTTCACAATTATCCTTGTCACATCACTCAGTTATACTATTATGTCAGCTTGCTACTTTTGCAGAGCATGCTGCAAAAGTAACGAAAATAACATAAAAATAATAATAATACAATTAACCTAAGAAGGAGTAGTAAAACCAAAAATATTATTACAGAAATGGATTATCCACCCAAAATTAGGTAGGGTCACTCACTGACCCCACCCTTGAAATCCAACTCCTTATATTTTTAAATAATTAAGGAAAGAAAAACCAAAACACTACGGCTCCATTATTGACCTTTTTGGCCATTTAAATATTTCACACACATTTTCACGTGAATGTTTCACACCTAAAATTCAGTCAGAATTGAGGTGTTGTGTATATTTTAGGAGTTACGGGCGGAAATGTGTTTTGTCACAATTCCCGCATGCAGCCGCAGCAGCCAATGCACCCGCGCGCGGCTGAGATACAGCCTTGTCACCCCGTCAAGGTTGTGTAGGCAGATCTGGGCCTCGGACAAGTACGCAGCCGCGGGACTATGGGTTGACAGAGTGACAGGTAGCCTGAGAGGCTCAGGTACCGCATAAACATTCTACAAGAACTTCCTACATATGTAATGAATGTTCCCGTGGATAGAAGACTGTCTAAAAATACATAATATAATATAAAAATACATAAATAATCCTTACACATATTCTTCACTTAATATAATGCAGAGTACCAAGAATGTCAAAAATAAGACAATGATAACTTCTAAAAATATATTAAAATATATTAAAATACTTTAATACACTATTATGAGAATTAATATACATCAATGTCTTTGTGACATACTAAGGAAAATAATGATGTAAAAATATTACATGAATTCTCATGAATTATACTTTTAAGTAATTATCTTAATAAATCAACTGGAACTCAAAAATAAACTGTAAAATCAATATTATGAATTTTACTCAAGTTATATAATACATAATGAGAACTTACCTGACATCAAAATGTCCGTAGAAATGTCTATTAAATATAATTATTAAATTACTGGGAACATTTACTAAGGATAATTAATTAAATAATACATAAATAGGACAGATTAGTGTTATTCACACGTCCTAATGTCTATTATAAGGTGGAATAATTCCCATAACCTGTGGAATTAGATGCTACCCGTGCTATAGAACCAAAAAAAACATGACAGACTACCACTGGTAACCCTGCTAGCCTTAGTGTCCCTCCCTTTGAGTACCTACAACCCTCAGAAGGACCATATTGGGACTCCAAAAGATGTAAATAAAGAGCTCTTTTGAGGATATTGAAGGGCAGAGAACCAGTAATATTCATATCCAGACGCCGTACCAAGGTAATCAAGTACTTATAAGAGATAAGTAAGTGATTTATGGCAATGTCTGATTGGTAATATCTGTCCTCAAACCTCTTTTTATCAATAAAAACAGCTGAACAGCCTTATAACCCCAGTATACAGGTTTAACCCATCATTACACGTCTCAAAAAGATACCCAAAGGATTTAATAACATACCAGTGAGTCTTATTATCCTTTCTATGTCGTGGTAGCTTGGCTACAAGGCCCTGCCACTCCACCGTGTATTTTATATACATATTATCTTTGGGTAAAATATTCTTTAAACTAAAGAGCCCAAAGTAACAAGGACTACGTGTTTTCATACTGAAATCCCTGAAGAGAGATGTTAAAGATCCCCAATATGATTGCGGCCCCTCTATAAAAATATATAATAATCAATTTATTCATATTGATTTAAAACAATAAACAATAACCAAACCACTTAACCTTGCAATAAACTTAATCCACATATTTTACGGATTTCTGCTGCATTTATTAAATAATATATTTATTATTTACTCTATCACCTCTGGTAGCTAGAGGATAGCAAGGGTCTTGGCATCCAGGAGTCTGACATATTACAAGAGTTTGTGGATTGAATCAAAATAAAGAGTCTTGTGAAAATGATCTCATGGTAGCAAGAGGAACCTCTTGATTCATCAAACTCTTGAATAGATACAGTAGTCAGATAACAAGGTACCACCCACAATGGCCAAAAGCGCTGGAAATCCCATCAAAATTCCTGACTCCAATGACTCAGACGACAATTATACAACCAAATCTAAGATAGTCAAACTCAATCAACACAACTGGCATGATTGGAAGAGTGCTGTGGAAAGAATAGAAGGTTATCCCCCTATAATTGTCCCAAGGTTCAGAAGTTAACGGTTCCCTGCGTTTGAAAGGAGATGAGGATGTCCAAAGTTGCACTTAAATGAGAAATAGAAATAAGGAGATAAAGAGATAAAGAAAAGTAGAGAGAGAGAGAGAAATCACCAATCTTTCAATCCTAAGAACTTTCCACCTGGATGTGTATCCGGTATGAGTTCCTTTAATCTCCTGGTGAGATGAGTGATCCAATCCAATTATGTGATGTGATTCTTACTCCTCTGCATCCATGCATCCCCTCCTCCAACCCAGAGTTGGGAGTGAGAATCAGTCCTCCCCCTCAACCCTAACCTAAGTACACCTGCAAATGACAGTATGACAAGGAAACAGAAAACAATCCCAAAACAGAAACCCTAGCCTCCTCTCCCCACCTCCTCCATACCAAACTCCCCCCCTTGTTGGTACGCCGTTCCATCCATCCGGTTTGTCCTTCTCATGACGCCATCCTTGCACCGCGCCCTACTTGGAGCCCCCCGCGCCTTTCCGTATCCGTTTGTCCGCGCCCCTCATGGGTGTTTGGTAATATCCGGCATGATCCGCGGGCTTGGGTGCGCGCTCCATCCGTTCCTTCATAGCCCGCGGATTGCTCCGCCCCTACGTATCCAAACCGGCGCGCCCGGGAACCTAGTTGAGCACACTACCTTCCAAATCCAATCTCCGGGGCGGATCGCCGCCCACGCCAAATTTGATGCTGAGCCCGACCCGTCCACCGGGTGCGGAGCCAAACAGCCGCTGCTGCTGATCCAGCAGCTGCCGCTGCTGAGCACTCCGAATACCCTAATGCTGAGCCCGCTTGCCCCCAATTCTGAGCGCGCAGCCGCGATGCAGTTCCCAATCCGTGTCTTTAAATTGACACCACATCCCCCCCCAACTTGAGTTCTGTCCGCAGAAGTTTCCCATTGCTTCACCATACTACCACCCCCACCACTTCCACTACCACCCCCACCACTTCCACTACCACCCCCACCACTCCCACTACCACCTTCCCCGTCCTCCTTCTGCATCTTGCAAATATGCTTCCATGCAAGTTCTGCGCCCAGAACGGGCACGCGTGTTCAATTGTCCCCGTTTGACGCGCCTGTGTTGCTTGCCGTCGCGGCCATCGTCGCTGCTTGCTTAGCGACAGCATCCCTCAAGCTCCCACCCTATCCAGCTCTTGCCCCAGGCCGTGCAAGAGGGCTTGTCCGGACCCGTTCGTGGTTTCCGACAACAACTCGATCTTGGAAGGCTTGTGGACACCCCCTGGTTCACCTTTGTCCCCCCGCCCCCAAGCTCCGTCACCCACCACCTTGCACGTGAGCCGCGACTCGGCATCACCTCTCCGCCGGGACGGAACTCCGCAATGGGGAAAATACAAAACCTCGGAGGAATGGCGCGCGGCAACCCCCGCTTGGGCCGCCGCTGTTGGTGTGAACCAAACGGTACCGGATCCAAGACTCTTTGGAAGACCCGCGGCCGCGCCAGCACCCCCTTCTCCTCCTCCAGAACCGCTGACACCGCCCGCGCCACCAGCGGCCTCGGATGAGATGCCTACGTCCCCCAATGTCCCTCCGCCTCCGTCACCTATAGTCGTCCCGTCATCGCCTCCAGCTGGACCAAGCCCCCCTGTTGGTTCCCCAGGGGACCCATCTCCACCGGCCACTCCTCCAGCCAGCCCTCCACCCATCCCGGAGATTCCAATCATAATGGCGCTCCCGGCGGCCGGCTTCAAGGCTTTTGCAGAAAGGTCAACCACAATGCTCTGGAATTTCCTCGCAATCCCCTGCGCACAATCCTTGGAATCCCGGTGCAAACTCCTGGCGTCTTTCCGGGCTTTACTGGCGGCCTTGAGGGCCGAAATGGAGGAAATGATGAAGATGGCTAAGGCGCATTGCCCCCCCTTTTCCCCTTCTCCCTTTCCTCTACTTCTTCTCTTCTTGTTGTTGTACCGTGATTCCCGTTCCATTAAGAAAATACATGTGTCCGCGCGAGGTCCTAACCTTCTGAGAAAAAGTGCGCAACCAAGCTTTGTGAGAGTGAGCTTGAGATTGAGTCCGCACCTGCACGCTTGCTTTGTGAGCAACCGTAAGTGACTAGCCATTCCAAAAGACGCTCCTGGACCGCCCCAGACAAACTGCCACACAGTTCCCCCTAGCCTTCCTGTAACAAACACAACAACCAAAACACCAGTGCGCGCCACCGTAAGGGAAGAGAGAGATAGAGAGAAAGAGAACGGACATTCTGGGGTGTCTAGTTGTCCCGGCTGTGAACCGGCTAGAGCACCCCCTCACCAAATCAAGCTTATTTCCATACCAGCCACCCATCCTTGAGATGTCCTGAAAGAAAGAAAAAGAGAAAAAGAAACCAACAGAGAAGAAAAATAGAAAATAACACCCTTTTTTTTTTGCCTGACGCCCATAGACTGCCCGCAAATTGCTCTTCATCCCGCTTCCCCCATCTGGGGGATTGCCCATGCGTCCCGGTTCCGCGGGGCTTGTCCTTGCGTTTACGGACCCGGCTTTGTGCCGCGCCCGCATTTCCTGCAAAAACCCCAAGCCAGCAAAGACCCCACAATCCAGATAAGAAAGAAACATAGAGAAACAAAAATTCTGGGGTGTCTAGTTGTTCCAGCTTTGAAACAGCTAGAGCACCCCATCACCAAATCAAAACTTACCCCCTACCCCCTCTACCTCCCCCCCAACTTGGCCACTGTGCCCAGCTGGTCGCCACCACCCCGTCCGGTTCCTCGTCATACTCCAACACTCTCCTCCGCTTTCCCTGCCCGTGATCGCAGATAGTTGTCTCAAAACTCCCGCCCAACAAATCCTCCACCGTCAACGCCTCTGTTCCCGTCCCCAGATCAAAAACCATTTGTGCTCAAAACCCAAACATGAATGTCCTTCCCAAAATCACATCCCCAAAATCAACCAAAAGAAAAGAAAGAGGCCTACGGACCCTTGCAACCTTGACCTCCTCCTCCTCGACTACCCCATCCACACAACACTCCACTCCGTTAAGCGCGCAGAGACCCATCGCGCATTTCCGCCAAACCAACCCAAAATCATCCACCATCCGCAATGGCAGCAGGTTCACCATTGAACCGCTGTCCACCATAGCCCACACCTTCCTTCCTGCTATGACCATTGGAACGTAAGCAAGCAGAGTCAAAACCAATTTCAACTCGCACTCCCCGCGCCCCTCCTCCTTCCGCGCCACATGAAACCGCTGTACCGTCTGAGGTATCCAGCCCTGACCGCAATCCCGCAACGCCTGAACCATATCGCCTACCACCACCGGAGACACGGCCGCCAGTTCCCGCAAGGTCAGCGGAACTGGTGTCTTGTTACCCATCACCCTTTGCACAATGTCCGCCGCTTTCTTCTTCCCTACAGGGTTTGCTGCCAGCGCCTTGGTTCCGGGCACGCGCGCGGCCGGTTTTGGAACGGCCAACGGGGGTCACTCCTTTGCGTCCACCTCCATTTTATTGGAGACCTCCACCTTTTCTTCCGTTGCCACTACCCTTACCTCAGCTTCCACCCGAGGTGGTTGCCACAATCTGGGACCGGTAACAATGCCCAGTGATGCTTGCCCCGTTGTTCCCGCCTCCTGACCCCGTGTGCACACCTGCTGCATTGCGTTTGGCTGGCTTGGCTCCATTGGAATCTGTTCGCCCGTCGGAAACATGTACCCCATCCCTGCTGTTCAAACCAATCCCGCGCTGAGATCCTTTGTAAGCTCCTCGCACGCCAATTGCAAATGACTGTTTGCCCCGCAGTACAAGCACCCCCTTGGCACAAAGGTACCGCGCGGCCAAAAACCTTCCGCTATGTGAGGTGGAGGCCCTCGCGGCTGCTGCTGGCCCATACAGCTCATGCAGATCTTCAGATCCTTCATTATTTCCGTCAATTTGCTTACCGGAAGGGCGGGCGCGGGTTGAGGAACCGGAACACGCTTGGAAGTAGGTGGAACTGGGGCCGGAAATTGCGCCGGAGCCGGAACCTGGGGGGCGGATTTCTTTGGTCCCGCTGGGAAGGACTTAGCGGTGTCCTCAATAAGCTCCTCTAAGTCAAGCTCACTCTCCACAGCCCGGCGAATGACAGCCAACTCTGGAAGGAGCGCAATGCTCCCGTCCAATGACCGCTTTACCAAGTTGTGATCTTGGAGATGCCGCTGCACCCTTGCCCAGAGTTGAGAGCCTAAAATGCCCAGAAACACGCGTTTCATGGCCCCCGTCTGTCCCGCCACCACCTCCTTCTTTGACAAGTACCAATAGATCCGATCAAATGTTGAGGTGTACTCCGCCAGCTCCACCCGCGTTCTGACCCCTCCGCATGCGCTTGCCTCCAAGGCCACGCGGTCAAAATTGCTTTCCCAGAACCAAGGTTTGTGCCTACCCCACCGCGTTAGGATCTCCGCCTTCAGTTTTGGCCAATCTTGATTCTTGTAGCCTTCCATTTCCTCCACATCCCCAAGCTTCTCTTTTTCCATAATGAACAGGACGACAAGCCTGGCCTTATCAGCGTTGGACGCACCTTGTGCATCTGCAATACCTTTGTAACTTGAGATAAATTTCTCCACATCCGTGGTGTTGAATTGGATGTGAGGGTAGTTGCGCGGCCTGATGCAAACCAGATGAGTGGGTTCATGGTCACTGGAGACCAATGGGGGAATGGCGTAGCTTTTCCTGGGTCAAGCAGAGGGAGGGGGAGGAGGAGGGATGGAAGACAAGAGTGGGGTCGGAGTAGTGGACCTGGAGACGGAAGGAGAAGGAGAAGAAGAAGAAGGAGCAACTGTAGGGAGGTATGAATAGGACATGGAACCAAGTTACCTTTGAAAGACAAGAAATGGAAGGTTACTTCCTGGCCAGACCCCCAGATGTGGAAAGAATAGAAGGTTATCCCCCTATAATTGTCCCAAGGTTTGGAAGTTAACGGTTCCCTGCCTTTGAAAGGAGATGAGGATGTCAAAAGTCGCACTTAAATGAGAAATAGAAATAAGGAGATAAAGAGACAAATAAAAGTAGAGAGAGAGAGAAATTTCCAATCCTTAAATCCTAAGAACTTTCCACCTGGATGTGTATCCGGTATGAGTTCCTTTAATCTCCTGGTAAGATGAGTGATCCAATCCAATTATGTGATTTGATTCTTCCTCCTCTGCATCCATGCATCCCCTCCTCCAACCCGGAGTTGGGAGTGAGAATAAGTCCTCCCCCTCAACCCTAACCTAAGTACACGCACAAATGACAGTATGACAAGGAAACAGAAAACAATCCCAAAACAGAAACCCTAGCCTCCTCTCCCCACCTCCTCCATACTAAACTCCCCCCGTTGTCCGTACGCCGTTCCATCCATCCAGTTTGTCCTTCTCATGATGCGGTCCTCGCACCGCGCCCTACTTGGAGACCCCCGCGCCTGTTCGCATCCGTTTGTCTGCGCCCGTTGTGGGTGTTTGGTAATATCCGGCATGATCCGCGTGCTTGCGCGCGCGCTCCATCCGTTCCTTGATAGCCCGCGGATTGCTCCGCCCCTACGTATCCAAACCGGCGCGCCCACAAAACTAGTCAAGTGCACTACCTTCCAAATCTGATCTCTGGGGCGGATCGCCGCCCACCCCACATTTGATTCTGAGCCCAACCAATCCACCAGGTGCGGAGCCAAACAGCGGCTGCTGCTGATCCAGCAGCTGCCGCTGCTGAGCACTCCGCATACTATAATGCTGAGCCCGCTTTCCCCCAATGCTGAGCGCGCAGCCGCGACGAAGTTCCCAATCTGTGTCTATAAATTGACACCATAGCGCTTTTGAGGACATATTAGTAGGCAAGGGGCACAAAGAGATACTGGACAAAGAGTGGATAAAGAATAACTCCCACACCAAGACATATTGACTTAAGAATGCACTGTCCTTGAGCCTACTCAGAAACTCAATTGAGAGAGACCTGCTCTCATGTGTGCAGTCCAACAAATCCAACTTCAGCAAAGCGTACTGTGTACTTGCCATCAAATGTGGGGAAAGTTTGCTTATAGTCATAGGCAACACATTTATCAGACTAGTAAAACTAACGTAAGATCCAGGAAAAAGTCTTTGGGAGCACACCTCCACCTTTAAGGACGCATACGTCCAACTCATTGAAATGATTGAAAGTCAACCTAAGGAAAATCAGATCATGAACGTCTCCCCGGACCTGGCCGCAATCTTTCTCATCAAACTTCTGCGACAGGATGACCTGATCTCAAGCATCACCTATACACTCTCAAAATACAACCATTCATGCTGGAAGCAGTGTCTACTAGGGTATTACTAGAGGACTCCTGTAAAGAATCAAATTCAGTTGACAAAGGTTACTTAGCGTCAGACAGCACATCCAGATATTGTTGAAAAAACAAAAAACCCCTCCATAGAAACCCTCAAAATCCAGTTCCACCCCAAGTATATCAACCATGCTTTGTTGCCCCCACAAGACAAAATCCTCAATTACAACAACAACCTACGTCACTAGCGGCTCAAATTGATTGACTGGACCGCAAACTTCAGCCACATTCACAGAGTTCATTGAGCGCAGTTGTTTTTCTTGGAGGGATCAAATGCAGACAAACCAGCCAACAAGCTACTCATGGTCACAAAAAAATCCACCAATCCAGAGGACTGGGGATTTCTAATCTGTGAGGACGTTGTCTATAATACCGCTGCCTCAACTGGTCCCAGATGGGAACTTGTGTACAACTTGGGTGCCTCCAGGTTGATAGTCTGCAATCTATCCTTACTACACAATCCAACTCCAGTCACAATGCAACTAAGCACATGCGGAGGTCATATCAATGTTACTCACTTTGGAAAACTTAACCTTGGAGGGACAACCATCTTTCTGGTATTCTACACACCCAATTGGCCTCAAAATCCTATATCTGCAACTCAATTGGAGGATCACGGGTTACAAGTAGTACACAAGCATAGGAAATTACTGTTGAAGCTAGCTGATTGCATCATCTACCAATTCCCACGTATTGGTAAACTCTATCTGTTGTACCACTCTCCTCCATCTGATATGAACCTGGCTAGAGTGATGAGCACATTGGTGGACTGGCACATAACCCTTGGCCATCCGTCTGATGTATACCTCAAATGGTTTCTCAAACTCAATAACCTACCAACTCCAAAGCTTTTTCCATCTTCCAATAACTGCAAAATATGTTCTGAGTGCAAGATCAAGCGCAGGCCACACTCCAATCATTACCAACCTTGCCCAAGGCCTTTCACCAACTCCACATGGATGTTCTTCAAATCTTGCCCCCATGTAAGCAGTTGGCCTTGTAAATACTGGAAATAATTGATGAATTCTTGAGATTCAACAGGATTTATGTGCTGAAAAAAAAGTCAAATGCAGAGGACCAAGTAATCAGCTACATCCATGAGATCAACAACCAACTCAATGTGACACCGGCGTTCCTGCATTGCAATAGAGGAAGAGAATTTGGGTCCACCAAGCTCCGCAACTTCCTCGCAACCCCCGGAATTGTCATTGAGCAAGGACCGGCTGATTCTCCTTAAACCAATGGACTTGCAGAAAGTTTCAATCAAACTATCCTCACAAAAATGACGTGCTCACTTGCAGAGTCTGATGTTCCTATAAACTACTGGGATGAAGCGGCCCAATAATCATCAATGCTCATCAATATGCTCCCCTTGGCGTCGCTTGGCTAGAAATCTCCGGTCAGCACTTTACTCAAGGTTAACGCAACGTGTTGACACTGATTCTGTTTGGTCTCAAGGTCCATGTTCACAGCTCAAACCCAACCAAACTTGAGGTAAGATCCAAGCAATTAATATTCCAGGGTTAGGAGGCTTACTTGGACGCGGGGAGATTCTTTGATCCAAATCAACAACAAGTGGTTGTAAGCCAGGACTTCACACCAACATGTTTGGTTTTTCCTTATCATTTGAAGAATTCTCTGAAAAAGTCCCCATCCTTGCTTCCGCAGACTGTCTCAACGTCCCGTCTGATCCCCCTTTGTCAGTCAGAACTGTCGCTGGTTTTTGTGCCAGCTTCATGAGCTCACGCCCCCAAGCATGACATTGGCACTGAGCTATCCAACAAAACAACCTCACTGTTTGTTGTACCTGCCAGTGAGAACGCAACCCACAAATTTATCACTCCGGACGCCAGAAAACCTCTGCATGAGACACAAACTCTCACCTTGATCACTGCACCTAAAGGCTACGCTTATGTCCCTTACTACAACAAGGCACCAAAAAACATATCCTCCAACATTGATTTTACCGCAATTATTGCTGGCTCACAAATCACCCAAAAATCCCATGCCAAAGACAAAGATTCCAACAAAGTCTTACTTAGCAAAGTGATATTGATTGACAAGGCTTTTGCTGATCCTGACAAGCGTCCAAAATGGCTGGAATCCATGACAACAGAAGATCAATCCCTACTCATGCATGAGATGGGAACGTTGGTTCTGCGCCCTAAAAACAACAAGGTAATTGGAGGCATGTGGCGTTTGGTGCAAAAAAAGAATGAGATTGGCAAAATTACTTGACGCAAATCAAGATGGGACTGCTTCACAAACCACCAGGAATACCCTTGACATTACCTTGATACGTACTCCTCGGTTGGTTAAAGTGAATCTCTCAAGGTGTTACTGTTGGCGGCAGTCCAAAACAACTGGCACATGCTTCAATTTAACATTAAGACTGCGTTATTGTATGGCAACATCACTGCGGTAATTCATGTGGCTCAGGTGGCGCGCTTCAAGGTACCGGGAAAGGAAGATTGGGTGTGGCGACTCAACAAGTTGTTATATGGCACAAAACAGGCTCTGCATTTCTGGCGTGCGCATCTGTCAAATTCTCTTCTCTCCCTGGGGATGGAACTGTTGGTGGGTAATGAATTGATCTTTATCAACAAGGCCAAGTCAATGCGCCTTCACTTGCATGTCAATGACGGTCTGGTGGTGGGAAGTGATTTTGATGAGATCAAGCAATTCTTGAACCTTTTGGGGGACCAATACAAGCTAAAGGTTCAAGAACAACCAACTCAACATCTAGGTTACACCATTGAGTGGAACAAGGACGGCTCACTAAAAATCCACCAGCACGACTTCATCAAAAAGGCACTTAAGGACTTTGGGTTCAAACATCTCAATGCGGTTAAGGCGCCAGTACCAATGAAAATACACAATGTTGTCGGACAGGAATCATCAGAATTTGATGTGAAAACTATGCAATGGGATCTTGGCACTCTAATACACCTGGCCATCCACACCAGACCAGATATACAATTCACGGTTGATCTCCTCTCACAGTTTGCAAACAAACCAATGCAGGCTCATCGGAAAATGTTTAAACACTTGTTCCAATACCTACAGGGGAAAAAAACCGTTTTAATTCTGTTCACAAAATCCCCTAACCCTGGAGAACAGCTGTGTGGATGGGCTGATGCAGACTATGGGCAATCCACAACCACCCAGAAGTCAAAGTTGGGATATGTCATTACCCTATACAGGAATCCAATCAGTTGGACCACAAAGAAACAGACCATTGTTGCTCAGTGCACAAAAGAAGCAGAGTTTGTTGCAATCAACTTGTGCGCAAAGAAGGTAAGATGGCTGTCCACCATGATAATTGGAATTGGGATTGATATCTCAAAAACAACAATAAAGAATGACAACCAAGGCGCCAACTTTATATGTAAAGAAGCACAACTTAACCCCAATTCCTGGCATATATAAATCTGTTTCCAATAAGTTTGGTACCTAGTGTCCATATTGTTGCTCTCAATGGAACACTCCCCCTCAGACAATATGATTGCCAATATACTGACTAAGCCACTTGGGTACGTCAAAGTTATCCAAGCCAGACATAAACTGCACCTCACCTCCGCGGAATCAAGGAGGAGTGTTAAGTGAAGATCCCGCGTACTACGCAGGTTCTACGCGCAGTGCCATGTAGGTAGTTGCAATCCCATCCAGACTACAGTTAGGCCAAAAGATCACAGTCCAATTCCAATACTTGTTGACTCCATCCCTTTCTATCCCTTCAACTTCCACTCCACCTCTGTCAACCCAATCCTCATCTCTTGTCACTTCTCTCAATTCTCACCCAACCAACTCACCTCAAGACCGGTACCACACACAATCTAGATCCTGGTCCCTTACCAAATTTCAGGAGGAGAAAGCCAATCCAAGGCATCCTCCGGAAACCCCACTAAGCCAGGCCTACTAGTAGTGCACCCAACTTAGGTGAAAACTCACACTCTTTCCGTCTATGTTTCATCTTACCACTACTGCCATTTCATTTCCTATTGTCCTTTGTTCTTGACATAAAATGTCCTAACCTCAAGTTCTTTGTTAATCTCCTTCACAATTCTCCTTGTCACATCACTTAGTTATACTATGACAAGAGTTTGTTGATTGAATAAAAATAAATATTCTTGTGAAAATGATCTCAGTTACCCCGGTACACAGCTCAAATCCACCATTTTTGGGGGTGCGCAACCCCCTGGAAGTTGTTCCAGAATTTTGGGCACCCCCTGGACCACACTTGGGTTCCCTCAAACCAAATTTGGGATCAATGTATACTATGTGGGACAGTTGGACCATACCTAGCAATACTAAAGCAAAATTAAATTGAAATCAATTGAAGTATCCTAGATATTAAAGTGAAATTTGACACAACTCTCTCAAATTAAAAGTGAGCACAATTTGCAGTTGTTCCATTGAAAGTTGGATTGAATATTGAAGTAGCATTTCAATTGTTTTGCATTATTGGAACAGTGGCAATCCCTCCTTGTGAAATGGCTGCATTGAAGGAATAAATCAATAATGCCGTTAACAAAGCTTTGGAGAAAAAGGATTTGGGTAATGAAACATTGAAAGCCCCAATTGCATCCTCATCTAGGGTGAAAATTGAGGAACAGAATTTTTCACAGTTGGATTTGACCTCTGGTTGTGAGTAAAATTTTATGATACTAAGGTCTTTGCCTGATTTAATTTCATCAAAAATAATTGGGGGATTGTAATTATGAAACTATGAAACTATGAAACTATGACACCTATGAAACTATGACAAGAACCAATGAATTTTTACAAGATCCACTTGACCCACCTCCCATAAGACCCTTTCCTACTAGGGAAGAGGTGCAAAACTATTGTCAAACATAGGCTATGAAGCATGGTTACGCACTGAAGGTTTTTAACTTGAAAAAAGATCAATGTGTGTATTTGGCCTGTGATCAACATGGTTCCTACTTGGGGAAACTCCTTACCAAACGGTCTTGGTAAACTCACCAAGGAAGGTTGGGTGCAATTTTTTAATCCATGCAAGTTGCAAAAAAGGCAGACCCCTTGTGGCAACTCTCCTACAAAGAAAATAAACATAACCATTAATAATCAGAACATCCCTGTGTGCATCCTCAACTGAGGAAAATCACTGTGGTGGCCTTAGGAAATCTAATACAAGGCATGAGTGATGGGCTCAATACATTAAAAATTAAGATAAAATTGAACAATATTGATGGCCAAAATTATGTTGATTACCAAAAGATCTATAAAACTAAGCGGAAGGTAGCTCTTGAAGAACTGAAGGGGAAAAGTGTTAAGATGTACTCTATGAACAGCTTGAAGAAACAACTTGGATTCACTGTTCAAATTTCAGTGGAGAGGGTCACTTGGAGGCCCTGTACTTGGCACAACCTGAGGAATTAAAGCTTTCAAAATAATTCCTTCAGATTGCTATGTTTAATTGTAATTATAAGACAAATAAGTACAAAAACCCGCTACTGCATGTTGTAGGGGTGACAGCCAATTGTAAAACTTTCACAAAAGCTCTTGTTTTTATAAAAAAAGAAAAGTTTGAGTTCTACACTTGGTCTGTGAATGCATTAAAGGAGTTGGCTTATGATCCTGCAAGAATTCCAAAAGTCTTTTTGAGAGACCGTGACAGGCTCTGATTTGTAGAATTGAATCTAGTTTCCCAGATTCATCCGGACAATTTTTCACTTGGAACCTGTCTAAAAAAATACCAGAAAACTGTAAATGGAGATTTGTTGATAACATTGAAGGATGGAAAAGCTTTATGACTCTATAGGCAAACTACAGGGCCTCAACAACCAAGGAGAGGGTGGAGGTCAATGATGCAGAACTCAGAGTAGGTCCAAATCACTGCTTCTTATTATTTCTACTTTTGGGTTCTGAACTTTTTACTTGTATAGTGTTTGTTGAAAGACTATGAGGATGTGCTTGAGTATATGGAAAATAACATTCCCCCTATCAACAAGAAATTTGTAATGGTGTGGACTTGTATAAACCCAGATTTTGGAAACAAAACAACTTCTTTGGTTGAAGGGGCCCATGCAACTCTCAAATCATTCCCCGCAAACTCTTTGGGAAACATGTTGGATGTTTGGAAGAACCTTGAAGGAAAAGTTTTGAATCAAATTAAATCTTCTCATGAATCACTACACAAATCTTGAATTAAGTTAGGGACAGTTCCCCCACCTGAACTCTTAGCATTGGGATAGAAATTGACTTTAGAGGAAATTCAGCTTTTTAGGGAACAGTTCAAGAAGTTCAAGTGTGATCATGATGGCAAAGTGTGAACCAAGTCATACTCCAAGACTATGATTTTGCCCTGTTCCCACCAAATAGGTGACTGTCTAGCATTCAGAAGATCCGTGGTATCCAAAGATGTTCATCCTCAGTGGAGGTTGGACTATGACCCTTGCAGTTCCAGTTCTGTCAGTTGGCTTAAGTTGGATTGTTCAAATCACTGTGTGATTAATGCTTTTTGATTAATGCTTTTTGATTAATGCTTTTTGATTAATGCTTTTTGATTAATGCTTTTTGATTAATGATTTTTGATTGATTATTCCTAATTCACTAATGGTTGATCCTTTTGAATTTTTGAAATGAAAAGTGGAAAAAATGCTGAGCATTCCTCAGTTATGTGACAAATTGAATGCAATGATCTTGGAATCTCCAGATCATGAGCAAGGGGGACTATTGAATTATATCATTTGGAAGATCCAAAAATATTTATTGAAGCCAAGACTTTAACCTAAAGTCTTACAATCATGTAGGGGCTGGCCAAAATTGACAGATACTCAGAGAGAACCATCATGGTTTGAGCATTTTGAAAAACAACTCAAGCGGGAAAATAGGACTGGAAGGGTGCCAAATAAGGAAATAAGAAAGATTTTGAGTCTTTTATTTTTGGAAATTTTCATTTTTGGGTTTAATGAACCAACTAACTAATGATGAATTGTTAGTCAAAGTTGGCAGGATCTGTCAGCTTTCTACTATGTAAAGAGCAACACAAAACTATGAAAAATAAGAATATCTCAATTAAAAAAATGAGGAGTGAAAAATCCAGAAATATTATTACAGAAATAGATTCCTCACCCAAAATTAGGTAGGGTCACTCACTGACCCCACCCTTGAATTCCAAGTTCTTACATTTTTAAAATAATTAAAAAGAAAAGTACTAAAAATTACAACACCGGTATGGCACTTTTTGGCCATTCTAATATTTCACACGTGTTGTCGCATATAGGGTTTACACCTAAAATTCACTCAGAATTGAGGTGTATTGTATATTTTAGGAGTTACATGCGGAAATGTGTTATGTCACAATTCCCACGCGCAGCCTTGCATCATTACATATCCCTACATACTTGTAGTAGCAGATTCCCGCGTACTAGAAACCCGCGCGCAGCTGATTCTGCAACGCATGCAGCGGATCCTACCCCGCAAGCATCTGTACTAACTGATCGCCGCTTCTGGATTGGTCGTGACTAATCTGACAACCAGATACCGCTCAGAAGACCTAAACCTAGTTAGAGTTGCCTAGCATATGTAAAAAGTTGACATATGCATTAGTAATAGTCTAAAAAGATCAAAAATTAAATAAAATTAATAAAAATTAAGTTTAGAAAATTTTTTAATAATAAATCAAAGATCAAGGATTATCATGTAAATCACTGGCCCTGATCTTGGAAGACCACAAAACACTACAAGGAGTGTTCATAAAAATTATTAAAAATTATCTACATTATCAGCAGATGATGGATGATTATTAAACATCCACATCTTCCTGCTTCAAAGCAATATCAATAGTACAAATGAAGGATGAGTAAAGAATGATCAAATTTAAGCCATAACAGATTAACAGATCCTGTGGCTAAAATAGTACAGAAATCCAGCAGATCTAAGGACAGCTGATTGAAAGCACCAAGAGGACGTTCCAATCTTGCCCTGACTGGCTTGCCAGCCTCAGCCCATGAGCAGAACTGTCTCTACGCGCCCTGAGAGGCTCAAAATCACCCCAAAAAGGTAATTATACAGACCACTTTGGATCCATTATTCCATCATCAGTTTACCAGGAATTTTTGTTATCAATCAGACCCCATTTCATTGTTGATCAAGTGATTATATGAAGATAAACAAGTGATTTATGACTTAGTCTGTAGTAGTATTATTTATTCTTATTAACCAATCGACCCTTGAAGTTTGGTCAAGCAATCCACCCCATCTGCTCTGAAACCCTTCCAATTATTTCAGGATTCTCGTGGTAAAGTTCTCAGAGTGAGTGCTACCCTTCCTGTCTTGGCCATTTGTGCAGTTACGCCCGGCCATTAGTGGAATAAGTCCTTTTTAAGGCACCCATCTTTATTCCAAGTTTCTTAAACTGCCTAAGGAGGCCCCTTGAAGAGAGAATTCTAGTCTGTAAAGATCCCCAGTAGTATAATACTGTGGCCCCTCTTTTATATTATATTTAAAACCATTTATTACCAAACCAATTAAACCTTGAAACTGCTCACATTATATCAGTTATTTGAGCCTCTAAGCGTTAATTTTTGGAATTATTATTATTATTATTATTCCAGTATTCTTATCACTCTCTGTAGCTAAAGGACTGCAAGGTTCCTGGTATCAGAGAGCTGACATGTACTTAGACTACTAAACCAGCCAACTCTCCAGTGAATGATCATTATCAGTTCATTAACTAGCCTGAACCAGAGTTCCCCCTGAGGTTCCCCTCCTAATACTCCCTGATCTGCCTGTCTCTGAAACATCAGACCCTCTCTTCCTCCTTTCTTAAATTCTTCACCTGAGCACCACTCCTCATCTCTCAAATATAGTTTAGAAGTTACAGGTGGATTTATGTTGTGTCACAATTACCCAGCGCATCCCTGCATCAATAAAGCTAGGGTAAACATGCCTTGCACTCAATATGTAGGCACCTAAAAAGAAAGCTGCTTTCAATATGAGGCTTGCTGTGTATGACAGGTCCCTCATGCAACTGTCAAGCCTGCACCGTTCAAAAACAAAAGCACTTTACTGAGAGCCAGGTACCGCAGGAAAATGCTACAACCTGCATGCATATATAATCAATTTTTACAGAAAGATAGAGGATTGTCTAAAAAATCAGAAAATTGAATAAAAGTGTCAAATTCAAAGCATTAAACAAATAAATTGAAATAAACCATAATAAAGTTTTTCACCTAAATGTGATTTTGAAATCTTTATGAACCAAAAAGCATATCAAGAAGTTCACCTAGAAATTATTAAAAAAACCCAACATGTGCAGAAGATGGCTTAGAATCTACCAATACCCACTTCCGCCCATAAAGAAAATAATAAAAAAGAAGGAAATAAGCCAGAACTGTAGAAATAAGAAATCACCAGTGGAAGTGTTTCTGACAATTATTTCACATAGAAAGATGAAACAGGCAGGGCTAGAAGATTGAAAGCTATAAAAATAGGTGCCAGGATAGCCCTGGCCAACTTTGTAGCCTCAGCCCACAAGCACAAGCCTCTCTACATGCCCTGAGATGGTCTTACTACCCTAAAAAGGTATATAAACATCCTTTTTTGGATGATTCAAACAACAGTAATTTTTAATTCATCAATTCAAAACCCTTGCCATCTGTCATCATGGGTTTATATTTGATAAAAATGATTTATGGCCTCAATCTGATATTATCATTGTTAATTATAGCCTCACCAATGATTTTTTGAAGAATATCAGCAAAATCCCCAATAATTGTCCTGAGACCCTTTTAAAACATGAATTCCTGCAGGAATCTTGGAGTTCCTGCTTCAAGTAGGCAGTTATCTGCTAGTTACTTCCAGGCATAAGTTCTTTGAGACAGCCAGTCCACACATTCCCCATGATTAAACCCCTTTTGAGGAAAATCACTTAGGACCACATTGTCCCAAGGTCTTTACATGGTTAAAAAGAGCCCCTTGCAGAGTGGTTGTTCCAATGAAGAACACCTGTTTTGTTAAGACCATGGCCCGCCTTGAATAATATATTTAAAACATATTTAACCAAACCATATTTAACCAAACTGTCAGCTTCCTGATGCCAGGAACTTTGCCGTCCTTTAGCTACAGAAAGTGATATTGGTGTTGGAATAATAATTCCATGAAAATTACAGTAAAATGCTTAAATAATTGATTTAAAAGCAAGTGCAAAGTTTGGTTGGTTTTGTTGGATTAAATTTGTTTAAATATTTTTCAAGAGGGCCCACAGTTTGTGCAACCTGGGGATTTTTATTGGATAACAACCTCTCTTCAAGGGGCTCTTTTGTACCATGTAAAGACCTTGGTATAATGAGGAATTAAATGATTTCTCACATAAGACTAACTCAAGGGGATGGGTGGACTGGCTGTCTTACAGCACTTATGCCTGGGTTGCAAGGAGGAGACAACTTACTAGTTTAAGTACTTACTCCAGGAGGCTTGCAGAGATTCACGGTATGAAAGGGTCTCAGGAAAATTATTGGGGTTATTTGCTGATATTCTTCACGGAATCAATGTTGGGGTTAGAATTATTAATAATTCTATCAGACTGTAGCCATATATCACTTGTTTATCTTGAATAAACACTTGATCATGGATTGCAAGGGGTCTGTATTGATACTTAAGAATTACTGTGTTTTAAATCACTTAAAAAAAGGGTTGTTTATATACCTTTTTGGGTAATAAGACCTTCTCAGGGCACATGGAGAGGGTAGTGATTGGATGCTGAGGCTAGAAGGCTAGTCAGGGCTAGTTTAGCACGTAGCTCTGGTGCTTTCAATCTGCTAGCCTTGTCTATGTCATATTTCTTTGTGAAATAATTGTCAGAAGGTGTTTAAATGTTTATTTATTATTTTTTATGATTCAGACACATTTCCTTATTTTGTATTAAATTCTTTTGGGTGATATGGGTGATAGTGGGTATTGTAAGAGACTTGAGAGCGCTCACTGTGGACACTCCACCAATAGAGTACCACTCACACTACTGCTCCACCTTCTGAGTCTGGTTCAAGACCTTGACCCATGGTCACTCCTGGTCTCTTCCACTTCCTCATCACCTAAACACCTCCACACCCAAAAAACCCAAAGATGCCCAGATGACCATATCACCATTGATATCAACTCACAAGTCTCAACACCATTGGTACAAAGCCTTGGTTTGATCACAATTCAACTCAAACTAACTTTCTCCATTTCTCAGATATCAACTCACAAGTCTCAATTCCCTCAACCACGTCAACCCGGTCATCACCTTACCATCATCTCAAGTCAAACAAGTATGATCTCTTTCCGTCTCTATTCTTCTTTTTCATTGAATCTAAAAGAGTCTCTTGCCACGTTGCTACATCAACCATAGTTGTATACTCAAATGTCCTTCTTCATGATCAAACAAGATTCCTGAAACCCAAGCCTTCAACGCCCATGTTGGTTGTTCTTCCTATTCATCTTGTTCCACTCCTTCATTTAATTCTCAAGCTCACACTCATTGTCACTTGTGCCTGATTCTGAATGAAATGACAAACACCAGTGGTCCTTGTTTTTAGCTCAAATTGTGTCAGGTATTAGTAGATTCTACGGCATCTTCTGCATATTTTGGGAATTTTTAATAATTTTTAGGTTAACTCCTTGTTGTGTTTTGTGGTTCATAAAGATTTGGCAATATCATTTAGGTAACAACATTCATTATTGTTTCCCACAATTTATTTGCTTTATATTTTGATTTTCATATTTTTTTATTCAATATTCTTAGGTTTCAGAAATACCTCTGTTTGGCAGTCAAGTTATTACATATATATGATGTATGCATGCAGGTTGTAGCCTGTTCCTGCGGTACCTGGCTGTCAGGCTTAGTCCAATTTTTGTTGAAGCGCGCAGGCTTGACAGCTGCGTGCGGGAATGTGTTGCCTGCAGCCAGTCAGTCATTTTGCATGCGGGCCTTTTGACATACACCTACATATTGAGTGTCAGGCATGTGTACCCTTACTGTATGAATGCAGGGCTGCGTGCGGGAATTGTGACACAACCCAAATCCACCTGGAACTCCTAAAATATACACAACAACTCAATTCTGACTGGATTTTAGGTGTGAAACCTATACATGGCAAAATGTGTGAAATATTAAAATTGCCAAAAGGTGCCATGGTGGTGTTGTGGTCTATTTTGTTTAATAATTATTTAAAAATGTAAGGAGTTAGAATTCAAGGGTCGGGTCAGTGAGTGACCCTACTTAATTTTTGGTGGGAAATCCATTTCTTTAATAATATTCATGGATTTCTCACTCCTTCTCATTTTATTATTTTTATTTCTGTTTGAAATCTGCTTTGAAAGGTTTCCCTGTCCAATTAGCAAGCTGACATTCCCCCACTCCAAGATATGTCTATATCTGAAAACAATTTTGGGGCTCAATGTCTTTTATTGGCTTTGTAATTTCTTAAGTGAATAGGTCCATCTGGAATGTTGTTTTCAGGTAACCATTCATCTTTGTCAGCAGATTCTCCTTGGTATCTGACTAGATAGAGTCTGAAATCTTTCCCATTTATCCTTCCTTTCTTGTCTTTAAGGATTTTGCTTATTTTTCCTTTGTCTTTCTCAGTTTCATCTGCTATAGGAATTGCTGGTGACAGAGTGTTTTCTCCTTCTCAAGTATGGTAGTGTTTGACAATGCTTACTGGGAAGACTGGGTGCTTTCTGGAAAGTTCATGACTGAAAATTACTTCCACAGCATTCTTTCCATGGAGTTTCTTAATAGTGAATGGTCCAACAAATGCAGGTCTGAGTTTCTTGTTTCCCGCTAAGTAAGTGGAATTGGTGGTAGAAACTAAGACTTGGTCACCAATCATGAAGTCAGGTTCTTTATGGGTTTTGTCCCATCTCTTTTGGTTGTACTCAGCAGCTTCTTGAGCGCATTTTTCAGCGTGTTTGTTGGCTGTATCTATCATATTCTTGAATTCAAGTGACGTGGTGTAGATATTGGTTAGTTTCTGATTCAGGTTATCCTTGGGTAATTTAGGAATCCATCCTCTTTCCAGTATGTAGGGTGCTTCCTTAGAGGTAGAGTGCTTGCTACTGTTGTAGGCCATCTCCAGTGCAGGTAAAAAGCTAACCCAATTGTGGCAATAACCATCAAAATTCTTGTATTCTAGAACAAAACCACAGAATCTCCTGAGCATATCTTCCAGGGTCTGAATCATCCTTTCAGCTAATACATCTGTCTGAGGGTGATAAGCTGTAGAGAAAGCTAAGGTGGTTCCCAGCAAGTCATGAAGATTTCTCCAGAACTCAGGGGTGAATTTAGGATCTCTTTCACTGATAATGATCTTGGGAATTCTAACATCAGCAATTAGTCTTTTTCAAAATAATAGGGCAAATTCCATAGCGGTGCCTTCTTTGTGATTAGGTAGAAACTTTGCTTTCTTGGAGTACCTATCCACAATGAGAAGGACTGATTTGTAGGAATAGGCTTCTCCTGGTGGTAGTCCAGTTAAAAAGTCCATGTTGATGATCTCCCATCTTTTCTTGGGTTCAGCAATCTTTTGAAGTAGACCAAACCTTTTCCCAGTGGTCCTGTTGGAATTTTGACAGGTTTTACAACTAGTAACATACTGGATGGTGGAGTCTCTCCAATTGATCCACCAAGCAGTTTGTTTAACCTTATCTAAGTTTATATCAGCAGATAAATGACCAGATGAGCAGTTATCATGGCATTCAGCCAGGACATGTTTGATATGGTCATCTTTGGTTAAGACTATGACACTTGAATGTTGATTCCTGTATCATACTAGACCATCCCATATGGTGAACCTTCAAGCTTTTTATGGTTTCAAGAGGGGTTCAGGTAGGCTATTGATCAATTCAGATGGTGGAGAAGTACTTTCCATAATGGTGATCAGGGTTTTCATGCCAGAATTGTAAGATTCTTTGATTGAGTTGAACAAGGATTCATCCAATTCACAAACATGGATTCCCATTATAGGAGCTTCAGCTTTCAATATGTAAATGTTAAGGATGGGGAAGATACCATTATCCTCTGGGTCATAAGCGGGGTAACTTGGGTCATTGGGTAGATCATTCCTACTCAGACTGTCAGCATTCTGTTGTTTGCTGCCAGCTTGATGTACTATTGTCATTTGTCCTCTGTACTGTTTGATAGCTATTTGCCATCTTAACATGTGCCTGCTGGGAGTCTTCATGCTCATCAGGGTTTTAAAAGCATTGCAATCTGTAATAACCACAAATTTAGTACATTCCAGATAGTAATGGAGCTTTTCTAAGGCCCATACTAGAGCTAGGAATTCCATTTGACTGGCACCATATCTCTGTGTCCTTCACTTGCCTAGAGATAAAGAGTATTGGTTTTTCTACTGGTTTATCATTTTCTATGACTTATTGATGAAGTGCAACGCCTAGTCCTTCCATGCTTGCATCAATATATAGTATCAAGGGTTTACTGTAATCAGGTTGTATTAGTACGGGGGAAGTAGTCATAGCCACCTTGAGTTCCTCATAGTTCTTAACCCTTTCATGAGCCATTTCTAACAGGGTATTGTTGTTTCATCTCATACAAACAGTTATTTAGTAATGCAAACTTGGGTAGGTACTTCCTATAGTAGCTGCAGAAACTGAAAAAGGATAGGAGTTCAGTTTTGTTCTGAGGCATTGGCCTGTTCATAACGGCTGCTATTTTGCTTTGGCCAGCTGTAAGAGTTAGACCAGATACTAGGTGACCTAGTGCTTTGAGTTCACCATATCCAAAGTTTCACTTTTTCATGGATACTTTCAATCCTTCAGCAGAGATGGTTTTTAGGACAAGTCTTACTTTATCCATATGGGAGGTCCACTCATCAGTGTAGATGGTAGCATCATCAAAGTATACCATCATCCATCCTTGCCTTATTAAATGGCCTAGTACAGTGTCCATCATCCTCTGAAAGTGGGAAGGAGCATTCATGATTCCAAAGGGAATCCTCAAGTACTCATAGATACCTAGGTGACATATGATCCTCATGAACTTCCTACTGTCTGGGCCAATGGGGATCTGGGGGAATCCTTTCAGCATGTCCATGGTAGTAATAAACTTTGTTTGTGAGAGATTATGAAGGGCATGGCCAATCCTAGGAATGGGTTAATAGTCTGCTTGAGTGTAATTGGTCAACATCCTAAAATCTCCTACCATTCTTGACTTATCATTGTGCCAAACTATGATCACAGGAGTAGTGATATCTACCTGCTCATTGTGTCCTACTTTCCTCAGGACTTGTAAGTCAATTAGCTCCTGGATGTGAGTTTCTAAGGCTGTTCTTTATTTTGGACTAGAAGGATAAGCAGGTCTTCTCAGATTAGGAGGGTAAGGGGGTTTGATAGTTAAGGTAAGGATCATATCATGTCCTTTGATGTGACCAATAGGGTGTTCCTTAGTGCAGAAAGCATTCTGTTTCTCAAAGCAGACCTGAAGGATATCACATTTTTGATCTTCACTGAGTTGGTCATTCAGGGCAGCTTGGGAGAAGTATTGCTGTTTAAAGGTTTCCAGGTGTTTCTGATAAGTGGAGTCCATGGTTTGAGCATTAACATGGTATATTTGAAACTTCTTGTTCCAATCCCCTCCTATAGTAAAGTATCTTCCTTGAATTTGGAATAAATCTATACCATACAGGCAAAGAGAGTCATTCCCTAAAATGAAGTAATCACACATTCCATTCTGGAGTACCACAAACTCAACCTTGAGTCTCAGGGAACCTTTGGGATGGGGAAAAATGAGATCTGCAGACCATACTCCAATAGCATTAAGGGAGGAGTTGCAACTGCTGAACTTAGCTTGTGGAACTGGTAGCAAGTATTCTTTCCAGTTGGGGACTTGGTTATCTAAGTAACTTGAACCAACACAGGAGCAGAAGGCTCCACTATCTAGGAGTAACTTCATGGGAGAACCTTGGATTAGTCATGTAGCATAACAATTTTTGCCTGTGGTGTAGCTTTTTACAATAGAGGGTTGCAGATTAAGAGTGTTGGCTTCAGAAACATGTTGCATTTTCATGTTGGGAGTCCATTGTTGTGGTAGATTGGAATCCTTGTTGACTGAATTGATTTCCAGGGAGGATCCTTTTTCCCCTTCAATTACATTAATGGGGTTAGTAATCATTAATTCATACTCAGATAATGATCCATTGGTGTAATCCAGTTAAGGGTTGAGTTCATTATCCTCATCTCCTTCTTCAATGAGATTGATCTTTCTTCTGGGCTGGGGACAGTCATGTCTTACATGTCCAGTTTGGTTACAGTTCCAGCATCCCTTTTCTTTGGTCTCAGAAGTCTTCTTGATTTCTAATTGGAGATTGGTGGAGTCCTTAGTTTTTGGATTATACTCTTCTCTAACCTTGGGGGAAATTTCCAAGGGTCTATTGGTCCTTTTGTCAAGACCATTCATTTCAATAATTTCCTCCAAGATACCAATAAGGGTGGAGAGATAAGAATCCATAAACATTCTACACCTTACACTGTGATTTTAAGCTCTCTGATACCAGAAACCTTGCAGTCCTTTAGCTACAGAGAGAGATAAAAATGCTGGAATGATAATAATAATTGTTATTCCGATAAAAAACGCTTAGAAGCTCAAATAAATGATTTAATAAGAGCAGTTGCAAGTTTTAATTGGTTTGGTAGTAAATGGTTTTCAATATAATATAAAAGAGGGGCCACAGTATTATACTACTGGGGATCTTTACAGACTAGCAACCTCTCTTCAAGGGGCCTCCTTAGGCAGTTTAAGAACCTTGGAATAAATATGGGTGCCTTAGAAAGGACTTATTCCACTAATGGCTGGGCTTAACAGCATACATGGCCTAGAAAGGAAGTGTAAGACTCACTCTGAGCACTTTACCAAAAAAATCCTGGAATAATTGGAAGGGTTTCAGAGCAGATGGGGTAGATTGCTCGACTAAACTTCAATGTTTGATTGGTTAATAATGGTAAATAATACTACTAAAGACTAAGTCATAAATCACTTGCTTATTTTCATATAAGCACTTGATTAACAATGAAACGGTGTCTGATTTATAATAAATAATTCCTGGTAACTGATTATGGAACCATGGACCCAAAGAGGTCAGTATAAATACCTCTTTGGGGTGATTTTGGTCTTCTTAGGGCACGTAGAGAGGGTTCTGCTCTTGGTCTGAGGCTGGCAAGCCAGTCAGGGCAGGTTTAGAGCGTCCACTTGGTGCTGTCAATCATCTGTCCTTAGATCTGCTGGAGTTCTGTACTATTTTAGCAACAGGATCTGTTAATCTGTTATAGCCTAAATTTGATCATTCTGTTTTCATCCTTCATTTGTACAATTGATATTGCTGTAAAGCGTGCAGATGTAGATGTTAACTGATTTTCCATCATTTTTTGATCATGTAGATAATTTTTAATAATTTTTATGAACACTTCTTGTAGTGTTTTGTGGTCTTCAAAGATCAAGATCAGTGATTTACATGGTAGTCCTTGATCTTTGATTTATTATTAAAAAATGCTTAAAACTTAATTTTCATCAATTTTATTCAATTTTTGATCTTTTGAGATCCTCAGTAATGCATATGTCTGTTTGTTACATATACTAGGCAACCCTAACTAGGTTGTAGCTCTTCTGAGCGGTACCTGGTTGTCAGATTAGTCACAACTGATCCAGGCGCAGGGATCAGTTAGTACAGATGCGTGCAGAGTAGGATCTGCTGCGTGAGTAGAAGAATCAGCTGCGCGCGGATCTGTTGTACGCAGGAACCTGCTGCTACTAGTACATAGGAATATGTAATGATGTGGGGCTGCGCATTGAATTCTGACATAACACATTTTGGCATGTAACTCCTGAAATATACATAACACCTCAATTCTGAGTGAATTTTAGGTGTAAACCCTACACGTGAAAATACTTGTGAAATATTAGAATGGCCAAAAAGTGCCATACAGGTTTCATAATTTTTAGTACTTTTCCTTTTAATTATTTTAAAAATATCAGGACTTGGAATTCAAGGGTGGGGTCAGTGAGTGACCCTACCTAATTTTGGGTGAGGAATCCATTCCTATAATAATATTTACAAATTTCTCACTCCTTAATCTTTTAATTGAGGAATTCTTATTTTTCATAGTTTGTGTTACTATTTGACAGTTTTGCTCTGTATATAGTAGCAAGCTGACAATCCCCCTCTCAAAGATATGTCTATATCTGAGAAAAAGAAATTTGGGCTAATGCGTCCTGTTGGCTCTGTAGTTCCTCAGGTGTATAGGTCCATCAGGGATATTATGTTCAGGCAACCATTGATCTTTATCAGCTGATTCTCCCTTGTATCTAACCAGGTATAGTCTGATGTCTTTTCCATTGATTCTATCTTTTTTATCCTTAAGATCTTGCTAATTTTAACTTTGTCTTTTTCAGGTTTTTCTGTAACAGGTATTGCAGGTGAAGGAGTATGTTCTCCAATCCTTGGGTGGTTGTGTTTGATGAGGCTTACTGGGAAGACTGGATGTTTCCTGCAAAGCTCATCACTGGGGATTACTTCCACAGCATTCTTACCATGAAGTTTATTAATGGTGTAAGGTCCAAAAAAAGCTGGTCTATGATTTTTATTTCCACCCAAGTTGGTAAAGTTAGTGGTAGAGATCAAGACTTGATCATCAATTTTGAAATCAGGTTCCTTATGGGTTTTATCCCGCCTTTGCTGGTTTTACTATATAGCATCCTGGACACATTTAACACCATGTTTGTTTGCTAAATCAATCATGTTTTTGAAATCAAGTGGTGTAGGGTGAATATTGGTCAGCTAGTGGTTAAGGTTATCCTTGGGTAGTATAGGAATCCATCCTCTTTCCAGTATTTAAGGTGCTTCCTTAGTGGTAGAGTGCTTGCTACTGTTGTAGGCCATCTCCAGTGCAGGTAAAAGGCTTACCCAATTGTGGCAATAACCGTGAGAATTCTTTTATTCTAGTCCAAAGCCACAGAATCTCCTGAGCATGTCTTCCAGGGTCTGAATCATCCTTTCAGGTAATCCATCCGTCTGAGGGTGATAAGTGGTAGAGAAAGCTAATGTGGTTCCAAGCATATATTGTAGGTTCCTCCAGAACTCAGAGCTGAATTTAGGATCTCTGTCACTGATAATAATCTTGGGAACTCCAACATCAGCAATGAGTCTGTTCCACAATAATAGGGCAACTTCCATAGCAGTGTCTTCCTTGTGATTAGGTAGAAACTTTGCTTTCTTGGAGAATTTATCCACAATGACAAAGACTGAGTTGTAGGAATAAGCTCCTCCTCATGGTAGTCCAGTTACAAAGTTTGTATTGATGATCTCCCATCTTTTCTTGGGTTCAGCAATCTTTTGTAGTAGACCAAACCTTTTCCCAGTAGTCCTGTTGGACTTCTGACAAGTTTCACAACTAGTAACGTACTGTATAGTGGAGTCTCTCCAATTAACACATAAAGAAGTTTGTTTAACCTTACCCAAGGTTCTATCAGCAGATAAATGACCAGATGAGCAGTTTTCATGGCCCTCAGCCACAAAATGTTTGATATGGTCATCCTTAGTTAAGACTATGACACTTGAATGTTGATGCCTATAGTATACCAGACCATCCCATATGGTGAACCTTCCCGCTTTGTATGGTTTCAGAAGAGGTTCAGGTAAGCTATTGATCTATTTAGGAGGTGGAGAAGTACTTTCCATAATAGTGATCAGAGTCTTTATGCTAGAACTGTAAGCTTCTTTGTTAGAGTTGAACAATGATTCATTTAGTTCACAAACATGGATGGCCATTACAGGAGCTTCAATGTTTAACCTGTTAAAATTAAGGATGGGAAAGATTTCATTATCCTCTGGATCATAGGCAGGGTTACTTGGGTCATTGGGTAACACATTCCTGCTTAAACTATCAGCATTCTGATGTTTAGTCCCAGCTTGATGAACTATGGTCATCTGTCCTCTGTACTGTTTTATAGCTATCTGCCATAACAACATATGCCTGCTAGGGGTCTTCATGTTCATCAATGTTCTGACAGCGTTGCAGTCAGTAACAACTGTGAAGTTGGTGCCTTCTTAGTAATAATGGAGTTTCTCTAGGGCCCATACTAAGGCTAGGCATTCCATTTTGCTTGCACCATACACTTTCTCAGTATGTTTAATTTGCCTAGATATGAAGAGTATAAGTTTTTCCACTGGTTTATCATCTTCTATGACTTCCTGGTGTAAAGCAGCTCCTAGCCCTTCCATGCTGGCATCTATGTAGAGCTTAAAAGGTTTAGAGTAATCTGGCTGGATCAGTAGTGGAGCTGAGGTCATTGCAATTTTGAGTTCCTCATAGTTCTTGACTCTATCATGAGTCATTTAAAACATGGTGGTGTGGTTGCAGATCTCATACAAAAATTTGGTTAGAAGAGCAAACTTTGGTAAATACTTCCTATAGTAGCTGCAGAAGCTCATGAAGGATAGGATTTCAGTTTTATTCTGAGGAATAGGACTATTAATTACTGCTTCTAACTTGTTTTGGTCAGAAGCTAAGGTTATTCCAGAGAAAATGTGTCCTAAGGCTTTGAGTTCTCTGTAGCCAAAGTTATAATTTTTCATTGATACTTTCAATCCTACGGCAGAGATGGTTTTGAGGAATAGCCTTAATTTCTCCAAGTGAGTATCCCAATGATCAGAGTAAATGATAAAATCATCAATGTATGCCATCATCCATCCCTGTCTGATGAATAATCCCAGGACTATGTCCATCATCCTTTGAAAATTACAAGGAGCATTTTTAATACCAAAAGGCATTGTAAGATACTCACAAATTCCCAAATGACAGATAAGTTTCATCAATTTCCGGCTATCAGGGCTGATAGGTATTTGCTGAAAACCTTTCAGCATATCCATGGTACTTATTTACCTAGCCTTGGACAGGTTATGCAGAGCATGGTCAATTCTTGGAATTGGGTAATAATCAGTGTGGGTGTGGTTGTTAAGCATTCTAAAATCTCCAACCATTCTTGCCTTATCATTGTGCCAAGCTATAATTACTGGGGTAGTCATATCCACTTGTTCATTGTGGCCTACGTTCCTTAAGACTTGTAAGTCCACCAACTCTTGAATATGGGTTTCCAGAGCAGCTCTGGATTTTGGACTAGAAGGGTAAGCAGGTCTCCTGAGGTTAGGTGGGTAAGGAGGCTTTATAGTGAGAGCTAGGATCATATCATGTCCTTTGATGTTACCAATGGGGTGATCTTTGGTACAGAAAGCATTCTGATTTTCAAATCATACTTGTAGGATATCCCTTTTATTTTCTTCATTGAAAAGGGAATTCAAAGCAGCTTGAGAGAAGTATTCCTGATTGAACTTCTCTAAGTGTTTTTCATAAGTTGAATCAGAAGTTTGAGCATTGACATGACATATTTGGAACTTCTTATTCCAGTCTCAACCTACAGTGAAGTATCTACCTTTGCTTTGGAATACATCTATACCATATAGGCAAAGAGAAAAATTCCCAAGGATAAAATAATCACATACTCCATTTTGGAGCACTAAAAATTCAATGTTCAGTTTGAGTGATCCTTTACAGTGAGGGAGTATGATATCAGAAGACCATACTCCAACAGCATTGAGAGCAGAATTACAACTGCTGAACTTAGCCTGAGGTACTGGTATTAAGTTCAGTTTCCAGTTTTGGTCTTGTTTCTCCAGATAATTTGAACCAACACATGACCAAAAGGCTCCACTGTCTAGCATTAACTGAACAGGGTAACCTTGGATTAAACCAGTAGCATAGCATGTTTTGCCTGAAGTGTAACTTTTACCAACAGAAGGTTTGAGAGTCAAAGCCTTAGCCTCAGAGATGTGATGAATATTCATGTTGGGATTCCATTTTTGAGGTAAGTTAGAATCCTCATTGACAGAATTTATGTCCAGAGAAGACTCAATACTACCTTCAATAACATTGATAGGGTTAGTGATTATTAGATCACAATCAGAGAGTGATCCGTCAGTATCATCAAGGTGAGGGTCAGGATTGTCATAATCTTCTCCTTCAATAAGATTAATCCTTTTCCTAGGTAAAGGACAATCAGGTTTTATGTGTCCTGTTTGGTCACAGTTCCGACATACTTTCTCTTTTGATTCTGGACTCTTCTTGACTTCCAAGGTAGATGGATTAGTAGCAGGGGATTCTTTAGTTTTGGCAGTATATTCTTCCCTGTTCCTAGTGATTTGTTCCCTTGGAGGTCTATTGACCCTTTTATCAAGACCATTCATATCAATAGTTTCTTCCAATACACCTATTAAGGTGGAAAGATCTGAATACATAGGCATTCTACACCTTACACTGTGGTTGATTTTTCCGGGACATAAGTTGAGGAGTCTTTCATTGAATTCTTCTTTATCAGCATCAGGATAAAAACAGTCCAACCTCTTTTTCTGGTCTAAGCACCACTTATGAGGTTTGTCCTTGGATTGATCAAACTGGGAAGTTTTGAAAGTTTTCATCATCTTTCTTTTCCAAATCCTGGTTCCAAATTTCACTTTGATCAATTCTTTCAAAAAATTCCAGGATAAAGATCCAACTTCTTCTCTTTTATTGATAAACCAATCAAGAGCTACTCCTTCAAATAATCTGGGAAATCTTAGCTCAGCTATTGCATCAGGGAGCTCATAGGAAGAAAGAGTATAGTCAATATTGTCAAAACTTTTGAAAAAAGACTTTAAAATTATAAAAATATGTTTTTTGTGTGTTTTATATTTTTAATACTTTTTTAAGTATTTTAACTTACTTAAAGTTAAATTCAAAGGTACCAACACTTGATTGTGGTCACAACTATCCTTGGAGGGTATTCCAACAGGGTTTGAGTGAGTTCCAATCAGATCCTGGGATAAATCCAAGGGTAAATCCAATGGTACACTGTCTGGGACGTCCCCTTGGAGTTCCTGGTCAATGAGATCACCAAAAACAAAATCCACTGAGATGGATAAAAAGAAAAAAAATATAAGTTTAATATTTTTTTGTATTTTTAGTGTTGAAGTGATTTTTAGAAAAAAATAATCACTTTTATTATTTTTGGGTTTTTCTTTATCTTCAGGGTTATTTAGTTTATAAATATAAAGCTTCCTTTGAGAAATCTTCCACTCCTTATGTTGCCTTAATAAAGAATTGAAATTGATAATTCTTTCAAGCTCAAGTTCTTTGTCTTTTATAACCTGCTGTTTATAATAAAGCAATTTCTCCTGTTATTGCTCAGGAGTTATAATAACAGGGACAAAGTTATGAAGTTTTTCTTCTTTTTTATTTTTAAGAAGGTTCAAATAAAAATTGATCAATTCTCCGTTGGTGTTAAGATCCACTAGAGAAACAAATTATCAAAAATATGTGTTATAAGTATGTTAACTTATTTTTAAAAATAAAAAGACTGGTCCAAGGAATAAATAATTCAAAATTAATTATTCAAGGATATTTCCAGCCAGACCCCCAGTTGTCAACTCTCTTATACCCGGAAACTTTCAGTCCTTTAGCTACAGAGAGTGATAAAAATGCTGGAATGATAATAATAATTATTAATCCAATAATAAAGGCTTAGAAGCTCAAATAAATGATTTAATAAGAGCAGTTGCAAGTTTTAATTGGTTTGGTAGTAAATGGTTTTCAATATAATATAAAAGAGGGGCCACAGTATTATACTACTGGGGATCTTTAAAGACTAGCAACCTCTCTTCAAGGGGCCTTCTTAGGCAGTTTAAGAACCTTGGGATAAATATGGGTGCCTTAGAAAGAACTTATTCCACTAATGGCTGGGCTTAACAGCACAAGTGGCCTAGAAAGGAAGTGTAACACTCACTCTGAGCACTATAACACGAAAATCCTGGAATAATTGGAAGGGTTTCAGAGCAGATGGGGTAGATTGCTTGACTAAACTTCAATGGTTGATTGGTTAATAAAGGTAAATAATACTACTACAGACTAAGTCATAAATCACTTGCTTATCTTCATATAAGCACTTGATTAACAATGAAACGGTGTCTGATTGATAATAAATAATTCCTGGTAACTGATGATGGAATAATGGATCCAAAGAGGTCTGTATAAATAACTTTTTGGGGTGATTTTGGTCTTCTCAGGGCACGTAGAGAGGGTTCTGCTCGTGGGCTGAGGCTGGCAAGCCAGTCAGGGCAGGATTAGCACGTTCACTTGGTGCTTTTAATCAGCTGTCCTTAGATCTGCTGGATTTCTGTACTATTTAAGCCACAGGATCTGTTAATCTGTTATGGCGTAAATTTGATCATTATTTACTCATCCTTCATTTGTAATATTGATATTGTTTTGAAGCGTGCAGATTTGGATGTTTACTCATTTTCCATCATCTGCTGATCATTTAGATAATTTTTAATAATTTTTATGAACACTTCTTGTAGTGTTTTGTGGTCTTCAAAGATCAAGATCAGTGATTTGAATGGTAGTCCTTGATCTTTGATTTATTATTAAAAATTGTTTTAAATTTAATTTTAATTAATTTTTTTTAAGTTTTGATCTTTTTTGATCATTAGTAATGCATATGTCTGTTTGTTAGATATACTGGGAAACCCCAACTTGTAAAGGATTTGAGAGTGCTCACTGCAAATACTCTGTTAATAGAGTATCACATGAATCACTCCTTCCAATCCAGAGTCTTCATCTATCAAGAGATGGTACTTAGCTCAACTTTCTAGTTAGCGCTCATCATTCTCCTTCATCTTTCTCATTCTATTTTTCATTTACGATTCCTGTCTATTCACTAGTCCATCATTGTCCATCATCCCTGCACAATCGAATACTCCAACACTTGAACAATACAAAGATGGTCAGATGACCTTTAACTCCATCGTTAAGAAGAGCTGGTTTGATCTCAAGTCATTCCTGACTAACCTTCTTCATTGACAGGACTTTGACTTGAATCCCAACTCATCCCATCACGTCAACTTGGTTATCACCTCACAGTCATCTCCATACACTTCAGTGTGTCTTTTCCATTTCTGTTTCTTCTCCATTGAATATAAGAGAATCTCTTTTCATGTCGCTACTTCAGCCACCTAGTCTACTCAAATGTCCTACCTCTTGATTCAACAAGGTTCCTAGGTCTCAAGCCTTCAACGCCCACGTTGGTTGTTTTTCATGTTCATTCTGTTCTTTCCTTTCTTCATTCCTCATGCTCACTCTTGCTCTCACTTGTGCTTTAACACAATGAATGAAATGAAAAACTCCAGCCTTCCTGGTTTTCAACTCAAATTCTCTCATGGTTAAAAGCCAAAGCTCTATCGAGTATACCGCAAAATGGCATCATCAACACCAGGACCGGTGGGATATTAGTCCAAGGCACTGGCTCTTAAAGGAATCTACAAATGTATTCCACTACCCAACAAAGGTAACTATTCAATCTGGCAATTGAATTTTCAAAATCTATTTTGACTACACAAAATACTTTTTATCATGAATCAAGAGGACAAGGCAGTTGAACTAAACAAGGACCTCAACCAGGAGATCACCACATATTTGCTTTCAAGACTTGAGGCTGCCACTCACTCCAACATAATCACATCAGAGAACAAAAACAGTGCTTGTGGAATCTGGATTGCGGCCAAGACGCATTTTGCCTCATCTCAGTATTCAAATTGAGCTTGAGTTTTCAACAACTTCTTGTACCTATCTTTCAACAAACAGAAAATTGAAAAATTTGTGACCACTGTTTGAATCCATCTGAACAAGCTCTCTGAAGTTGGAATCAAGCTGCCATCAGATATCTTAGCCCATCTGGTACTGTTCAAGTTTCCTTCCTCCCTGAAATCTATGCAATCCCAAATTATGCACGGGAGCCAAGTCATCACCGTCAATTATGTCCTCAATCACCTAATCCAACATAAAAATGAAGTTAGGGCGACTAAGGAAGAATCAAAAACTGATCTTAGCTTAGTCAACATATCTTACACTTGATGCACAAATGGGATTCATAACAAAAGAGTGAAGAACCACCAAAGCAAACAATGCTGGGCGGAATTCCCTCATCTCAGACCAATTAACCAAAAAGGGAAGAAAGCGGAGAAGAAAGAGGACAATCTTGCTCACTTCTTCACCTTCTTCTGCGGAGCCAACACTGTCAACTCCTTGAACAAATCATCTTTTATCCTTGACTCGGGGTGTTCTGTACATCTTCTCAACTCTAGAAAAAATTTCAGTCAACTGACTACTCTCAATGGTTCTGAACACATAAAAACCGTCAAGCCAGGCGCCGGACTTAGGATACTAGGAAGAGGAACTTCATTCCTAAAATTCAGAGAGATCAATCTCAAGCTCACCAACGCATACTATGTTCCTGAAGCTACGCTGAATCTGTTATCCTTTGGAAAGTTCCTGCAGGATGACTTTCAGATCTTGGTAGACAACTCCGCCCACTCTCCTAGATTCACCATTAGATGGAAGGAAAAATCACTCATGCACGGGTAAATCCTAAACAACTTATTGGTTCTGGATACTCCAGCAAAAGAATCAATGTATCTCATGAAAATTGACAAGTTAGATATCTTACATCAGAAATTAGGACATGCTAGTTTAGGACAAATCAAGAAACATCTTGGAGAATCCACCAACGTCAAAGTCAAAGAGCAATTTTCTTGCCCCGGATGCAACCTCAGTAAGATCACAAAATTTCCATTTGCTCAAAAATCCACCACTGCCTCTAAGGTATTCAAACAAATCCACCTTGATCTCATGGGACCAATCACTCCCATGTCAAAAGGTCACCATTGGTTCTTGCTTACCTTGGTTGACAACTTCTCCTTGTATATAGCCATGTTTCCCCTTTGCGCCAAGAGCAATGCCGCTGAATTAATCAAGTTCATCATCAATAACAAACATCATAAGAGAGGCTATTACCAAAACAAATTCTGTTGCGATGGAGGAGGTGAGTTTGTAAACCAATCTTTGACCAATTTCTTTGAGGAAAAAGGGATAAGAAGGATTTGTTCCGAACCCTATCACCCTGAACACAACGGGCGTGCTGAAAGAGCAAACCAAACGATAGCTGAATCAGTACATGCGACTCATTCAACATCCAAATTGCCACTGAATCTGTGGCACAAGACTATCAAAGGATGCTGCTTAGCACTCAACCAGATTCCTAGGAATAATGGTGAGCCATCTCCTTGGGAGATGATGCATGGGTCTAAAATACCTAATGACTATCTCCAGCCACTGGGAACTCCTGTAGTCTACCTGAATCAAAAAGAAAAATCCACCCTCCAAAAGTTTGAAGAAAAAGGGATCCCTGGAAAAATTATCAGATACACACCTTGACTGTTGTCCTACACAATCATCAAAAACTCAGGAGAAATCATCCAATCAAACCATGTTAAAATCTGTACAAACGGCGACAGTGCCACCAAGTTCAGCTCTGACAAAATCAATGTCACCCAAGAACCAACCCATGCAAACTCTACGCCTGAGAATCCAAATCAAGAATACAACACCAAAGAACCCAAACCTGAATTCACCCAAATAGATCCTGCCATAAAAATCAAAGAGACTCTAACATCTTCTGAAAAATCAGATGAAGAAAATGACAAAGAGCAGATAAATGAGATTCTGACAAGATCCAACACTGGTCGCTCCCTCAGAAATAGAGACACTCTTAAAAGACCAGATAGATTTGGCTTTATTGCTACATTTGTGCCCAAGAACATCAACAAAGCTTTGAACTCTCCACCATGGGCAATCTCCGTAGGGAAAGAATTAGGCAAATGTGAAGACCTCAAAGTTTGGGAAGATTCCTTTTGTCCGACTCCCACCAACGTATTGAACACGACTTATGTCTTCAAAATCAAGGAGAAAGCCCATGGAGAACCTCCTGTTTGCAAGACCCAACTCTGCATACAAGGGTTTGATCAGAAATTTGGCATAGACTACTTTGAGACCTATGCCCCAACCAGTAAGACCACTTCTCTCCAAGCTCTCCTTTTGTTTGCTCTGGAAAGGAATCTCCCGATTCTCCAATTAGACGTAAAGGGGGCTTTTCTGCACGCCGAGATAGAAGAGGAGGTGTATATCCAAAGACCAAAAGGAAGCAACCAGAAAACTCCCATCCTAAAGTTGAAAAGGTCACTCTATGGGCTGAAATAGGCACCCAGAAACTGGTACAGAACACTCAGCCAGTGGATTGAATCTCTAGACCCTTGGATTCCGATCCTTGCCTCTACAACCACACCAGCTCTAACTCCTCTTTGTTTTTCCACGTCAACAACCTGCTAGTGGTTGGCAACACAAACAAATTTGAGGAAAAATTCCTGAAGAAATTCCCTAATTCCACCAGTCACGAACCAAATACTATCCTTGGTATGAAAGTGGATCGCGACAAAAACTCAATCTCCTTATCCCTACCCCGCACATTGCTTGGGGTCTTGAAGAACTCAATATGACCAATAGCAAGCCCATCTCAACTCCTCGCACTCCAGGAATCCATCTGCTTCCGGCATCAGAAGAGGAACACTCGGAATTCTTGGCTCTGAAGATCAACTACCAATCACACATTGGGAAACTCAACTTCATTGCTGGATTAGCCCAACCAGACCTCTCCTTTGCAGTCTTGAGCCTTGCTTGCTACTCAGAAAGACCCGGAATCAAACACTGGAACAAGGTAGTATGTACTTGGAGATACCTGAATGCTACAAAAGACATCAAATTGAGATTGTCAAAGAAGAACAATTGCCCCAATCTCATCTGTTACAGCAATGCCACCTGGGGCGATGACACCAGCTCTTGAAAGTCTCAGTCTGGCATTCTGTGTTCACTCTATGGGGTACCCCTTTTCTGGATCAGTCAAAAGCAATGGAACATCACTTACTCATCCACCAAAGTGGAATGCAACACCTTGAACAATGGCCAACTTGAATGTCGCTGGATCAAAAATTTGATTGGTGAGATCTGGAGAATCAACGCTTGCCAAATGACTCGGAGTGTTCACCTTATCAATAACAAAGGTTTAGAAGATAAAATCATTAAATTTGGGACAAACTCAAAAACCAAGTTCATAAACCTGAAAACAAAAGGGATCAGAGAAGATCTGAAATTAGGACTGATCAAACTCCAACTTATCAAATCTGATCTGATGGCTGCTGACGCACTTACCAAGGCAACGGCCAAATCCTCATTAGACTTTCTGGTCAAGCCCTTCACAACTTGACTTGACATCCAACCAAGGGGGGGTGTAAGAGATCTGAGAGCGCTCACTGCAAATACTCTGTTAATACAGTATTGCATGAATCACTCCTTCCAATCCAAAGTCTTCATATATCAAGAGATGGTACTTAGGTTGACTTTCTAGTTTGCACTCATCATTCTCCTTCATCTTTTTTTATTCTATTTTTCATTTACCATTCCTGTCTATTCACTAGTCCATCATTGTCCATCATCCCTACACAATCAAATACTCCAACACTCAAACAATACAAAGATGGTCAGATGAACTTTAACTCCATCGGTACAAAGAGCTGGTTTGATCTCAATTCATTCCCGACAAACCTTCTTCATTGACCAGACTTCAACTCGAATCCCGACTCATCCCATCACATCAACTTGGTTATCACCTCACCGTCATCTCCATAAACTTCAGTATGCCTTTTCCATTTCTGTTTCTTCTCCATTGAATCTAAGAGAATCTCTTGTCATGTTGCTACTTCAGCCACCTAGTCTACTCAAATGTCCTACCTCTTGATTCAACAAGGTTCCTAGGTCTCAAGCCTTCAACGCCCACGTTGGTTGTTTTTCATGTTCATTCTGTTCTTTCCTTTCTTCACTTCCTCATGCTCACTCTTGCTCTCACTCGTGCTTGAACACATTGAATGAAATGAAAAACTCCAGCGGTCCTGGTTTTCAACTCAAATTCTCTCATAACTAGGTTGTAGCTCTTCTGAGCGGTACCTGGTTGTCAGATTAGTCATTACTGATCCAGGCGCGGGGATCAGTTAGTACAGATGCGCGCAGGGTAGGATTGGCTGCGTGCGTGGCAGAATCAGCTGCGCGCGGGTCTCTAGTACGCAGGAACCTGCGGCTACTAGTACATAGGGTTATGTAATGATGCGGGGCTGCGCGCGGGAATTGTGACATAACACATTTCCCCGTGTAACTCCTAAAATATACACAACACCTCAATTCTGAGTGAATTTGAGGTGTAAACCCTATACGTGACAATACGTGTGAAATATTAGAATGGCCCAAAAGTGCCATACAGTTGTTGTAATTTTTAGTACTTTTCTTTTTAATTATTTTAAAAATATAAGGACTTGGAATTCAAGGGTGGGGTCAGTAAGTGACCCTACCTAATTCTGGGTGAGAAATCCATTCCTGTAATAATATTTTATGGATTTCTCACTCCTTACTTTGTTCATCAAGGTATTCTTATTTTTCATAGTTTGTGTTACTATTTGACAGTTTTGCTCTGTATATAGTAGCAAGCTGACATTGGACAAGTTATGTAGAGCATTATCAATCTGGGTGATAGGATAAAAATCTTCCTTAGTATAATTATTGAGAATTCTGAAGTCTCCTACCATTTGTGACCTTTCATTATGCCAAGCTATGATTACAGGTGTGGTCACATCTACCTCTTCATTGTGCCCTACTTTCCTTAATACTTTCAAGTCTATCAGTTCTTGGATATTTTCCTCAAGAGATATTCTAGACTTAGGAATAGAGGGATAAGCTGGTCTTCTTAATTTTGGAGGATAAGGAGGCTTAATAGTCAATGTTAACACCATGTCATGTACTTTGATATCACCAATGGGATGATCTTTAGTACAAAAAGAATTTTGGTTCTCAAAGCAGACTGCCCATGTATCTTTCTTCTGTTCCTCAGAAAGTTTCATATTTAGAGATGCTTGAGAGAAGTATTCTTGATTAAAGTCTTCTAAATGCTTTGGATAAGTAGAGGAGGGGAAGTAAGACTGAATGGTGCATATCTTAAACTTCTTGTCCCAATTACAATCCACTGTAAAGTATCTCCCATTACTCTGGAACACATCTATACCATATAGACATAAAGCATTATTACCTCTTATCAGGTAGTCACATAATCCGTTGAGCAATACCACAAATTCCACTTGTATTCTCAAAGATCCTTTAGTATGGGGTAATATTATAGGAGCAGTATATACTCCAATAGCATTAATGGTAGATTTTCAAGAGCTAAATTTGGCTTTTGGGATAGTCAGAAGGTGTTCTTTCCAATTGGGATCCCATTTGTTTAAGAATTCAGTACGGACACATGAGCAGAAATGTCAGCTTGCTACTATGTACAGAGCAAAACTGTCAAACAGTAACACAAACTATGGAACATAAGAATACCTAAAATAACAAATTAAGGAGTGAGAAATCCATAAATATTATTACAGGAATGGATTCCTCACCCAAAATTTGGTAGGGTCACTCACCTCCCCCACCCTTGAATTCCAAGTCCTTATATTTTGAAAATAATTAAAAAGAAAAGTACTGAAAATTACAACACCTGTATGGCAATTTTGGGCCATTCTAATATTTCACACGTATTGTCACGTATAGGTTTTAAACCTAAAATTTACTCAGAATTGAGGTGTTGTGTATATTTTGGAGTTACACGCGGAAAGTTGTCATGTCAGAATTCACGTGCGCAGCCCCGCATCATCACATAACCCTATGTACTAAAAGCAGCAGGTTCCTGCGTACTAGAGACCCGCGCGCAGCTTATTCTGCCACGCACGCAGCCAATCCTACCCTGCGCGCATCTGTACTAACTGATCCCCGCGCCTGGATCAGTCATGACAAATCTGACAACCAGGTACCGCTCAGAAGAGCTACAACCTAGTTAGGGTTGCCTAGTATATGTAACAAACAGACATATGCATTACTAATGATCTAAAAAGATTAAAACCTAAATAAAATTAATGAAAATTAAGTTTGAAACATTTTTTAATAATAAATCAAAGATCAAGGACTACAACATAAATAACTGAATGTGATCTTTGAAGACCATGAAACACTACAAGAAGTGCTCATAAAAATTATTAAAAATTATCTACATGATCAGCAGATGATGGAAAATCAGTAACCATCCACATTTGCACGTTTCAAAACAATATCAATAGTACAAGTGAAGGATGAGTACAGAATGATCAAACTTATGCCATAACAGATTAACAGATCCTGTGGCTACAAAAGTACAGAAATACAGCAGATCTAAGGACAGTTGATTGACAGCACCAAGTGGACGTGCTAATCTTTCCCTGAATGGCTTTCCAGCCTCAGCCCACAAGCAGAATCCTCTCTACGTGCCCTGAGAAGACCAAAATCACCCCAAAAAAGTATTAATACAGACCTCTTGGGATCCATTATTCCATCAGTGAATCAGTTACCAGGAATTATTTATTATCAATCAGACACCGTTTCATTTTTAATCAAGTGCTTATAGAAGATAAGCAAGTGATTTATGACTTAGTCTGCAGTAGTATTATTTTTACCTTTATTAACCAATCAACCATTGAAGTTTAGTCAAGCAATCTACCCCATCTGCTCTGAAACCCTTCCAATTGTTCCAGGATTTTTGTATTCAAGTGCTCAGAGTGAGTTTTACTCTTCTTGTCTAGGCCGCTTGTGCTGTTAAGCCCGTCCATTAGTGGAATAAGCCATTTCTGAGGCACCCAAATTTATTCCAAGGTTCTGAAACTGCCTAAGGAGGCCCCTTGAAGAGAGGTTGCTAGTCTGTAAAGATCCCCAGTAGTATAATACTGTGGACCCTCTTTTATATTATATTGAAAACCATTTACTACCAAACCAATTAAACCTTGCAAATGATCTTATTAAATCATTTATTTGAGCTTCTAAGCATTTATTATTGGAATAATAATTTTTATTATCATTCCAGCATTTTTATCACTCTCTGTAGCTAAAGGACTGCAAGGTTATTGGTATCAGAGAGCTGAAAACTGGGGGTCTGGCCAAGAAATATCCTTAAATAATTAATTCTAAATTATTTATTCCTTGGACCAGTCTATTTATTTTTAAAATAAGTTAACATAATTATAACATATATTTTTGATCATTTTTTTCTCTAGTGGATCTTAAGACAAACGGAGAATTTATCAATTATTATTTGAACCTTCTTCAAAAGAAAAAAGAAGAAAAACTCTGTAAATTTGTCCCTGTTATTATAACTCCTGAGAAACAACAGGAGAAATTTCTTTATTATAAACAGCAGGTTATAAAAGACAAAGAACTTGAGCTTAAAAGAATTATCAACTTCAATTCTTTATGAAGGCAACACAAGGAATGGAAGATTTATTAAAGGAAGCTTTATATTTATAAAATAAATAACCCTGAAGATAAACAAAAATCCAAAAATAATAAAAGTGATTATTTTTTTAAAAAAATCACTTTAACATGTAAAAATACAAAAAAATATCAAACTTATTTTTTTTTGTTTTTTGATCCATCTCAGTGGATTTTGTTTTTGGTGATGTCATTGACCAGGACCTCCTAGAGGACGTTTTGGAAGCCAGAAAGGGCAATAACCCCTGAAGTTGTCCTTGAATTCCAGAAGTGATTGATCAAAGCGTCTGTAAGGAGGTTGGATGCAGCCAGTCAAGAGAGAGAGAGAGAGAGGGAGAGAGAGAGTGATAGAGTGATAATAAGATGAATTCCTTCCTTTCCAATCAAATCCAATCTGATGTGATTATGTGATAATCCCCCTCACAGCCAGGAGTTGAGGGTGAAGTATTTAAGTCCTCCCTCTCAACCCTAACCTAAGTACAACCGCAATTAAGACAAGAATGATGGAATACAACCCCTAAACCCCATGTTGCCCGCTGGTTTGTCCTTCTCATGATGTGTCTGCCCAAAAACCCGTTCCAGGTATCCGGGGCGTACCCGCGTGATACGATCCGCGCGTCTTGTGATGCGCGATCCGGTTGATCTGCGCAAGCCTTCCAATCCGCACAAGCCTTCTGATCGGCGCAGTCCAATCTGCGCAACCTTTCTGATCCGCGCAAGCCTTCTGATCCTTGCAAGCCTTCCAATCCGCGCAAGCTTTCCAATCCCCGCAAGCCTTTCGATCCGCGCAAGCTTTCCAATACGCGCAAGCCCGCAGCGCGCAGCCTTTCCCAACTCGCGTCCATGAAAGAGCACCACAAGGTCCCAGACAGTGTACCATTCAATTTACCCTTGGATTTATCCCAGGATTCAATTAGAACTCACTCAGACCCCGTTGGAATACCCTCCAAGGATAGTTGTGACCCCAATCAAGTGTTGGTTCCTTTGAATTTAACTCTAAGTAAGTTAAAATATTTAAAAAAATTATTAAAAATATAAAACACATGAAAAATATTATTTTTATAATTTTAAAGTCTTTTTTCAAAATTTTTGTCAAAAGACTTACACATTTTTTTTTGGTGTTATGTATTAAAATAGGCAAAACACCCGTGCAACCAGTAGAGCCCCGTCATATGGATCTCTGCCCAGAGGAACCCATGCGCGCAAGGAGTCCAGTCCCGAGTGCAATGAGGGGACTTGAACCCGTGACCATAGTGTCATTGGGGACAACAACGGCAACAACTGCAGCCACCAACTCAACCAACAAACCGTTGGAGAGCCATCTGTCGCCCACCATGTTATCCCAGGAGGTTACAGGTCCTCCTACGCCACCCCAGCTGGACTCAACCAAGGAGGAAAGATTCAAAGTATTAGTGAAAGAGCATGTGAGTTATTGGGAACAATTCAGGTTGGCTCAGACCCAGGAGGATCAACCAGGTATGAGAAAAGCCATTTCTCAGGCAAAGAAATCTCAGATTTCTCTGCAAAGGTTGATCCCAAAGAAAGAAGTAGATGGCTACGTGCAGAACTGGAATCCTTGGGATCAGTTAGCTTCCTTAAAGGGAAAGGACCCCAAAAAGATGAGGTCCTGAGCCCATCAGAAGTTAAGAAACCCAAAGGATTGGGACAACATAATATCCTTAGCCCAGAAGTGGAAAAAGGTGTACCACAATTAGATGTAGAAGCTCTTAATAGCTTTTCTGTAAATGTGTCTCACAATTTTACTATTATTAGCCAATGCTTTGACAAAGTTTCTCACCAATTGGACAAATTAAGTTCAAGAATTTTGAGAGTGATTTACACTCAGTCTCAGATTATGAGAATTGATGAGTTGGAAGTAAAACAAGTCAAGGATAGTATAACAGCTAGTAAGTTGGACCTGATGAAACATATTGATGACAACCAATCAATTCTTTGGGAAGATATTCTTGCAACCATAGAACAGCTTAAGGAAGAAGTTAAGAAAACTAGTCCTACTCCTTCAGCTCATCTGACTTACAAAATTGAATTATTAAGCAACACACTTGATTTGGAGTTAGGTATGATTAAGAATGATCTCAGAGATTTTAAGATCAACTCTACTAACTCTCCGGCCATTGACCTAGAAGAAACTAGACCTGTCAGGTTCACCAGTACTCCTAGTGTTCCTCCCAGAACCAGGATAACTAGGAATGAGTATTTCAGACCAAGTCCTACTCCAGAAATGGAGCAGGCTTTGAAGCTACTTCCTCCCATCACTGAATGGCCTAAATCCTCCATAGAAGGAGAATACAACCATGTCAGTTTCATTTAGTTTATTGACTATACTATTTCTTCCAATGAGCTCCCTGATGCAATAGCTGTGGTAAGAATGCCCAGATTATTTGAAGGAGTAGCTCTTGATTGGTTTATGAATAAAAGAGAAGAAGTTGGATCTTTATCCTGGAATTCTTTGAAAGAATTGATCAAAGTGCAGTTGGGTACCAGGATATGGAAAAGAAAGATGATGAAAACTTTTTAAACTTCCCAGTTTGATCCATCCAAGGACAAACCTCATAAGTGGTGCTTAGACCAGAAAAAGATGTTGGACTGTTTTAATCCTGATTCTGATAAAGAAGAATTCAATGAAAGACTCCTCAAATTATGTCCCAGACAAATCAACCACAGTTTAAGGTGTAGAATGCCTATGGATTCAGATCTTTCCATCTTAATAGGTGTATTGGAAGAAATTATGGATATGAATGGTCTTGATAAAAGGGTCAATAGACCCCCCAGGAAACAAAATACTAGGAACAGGGAAGAATATACTGCCAAGACTACAGAATCCCCTTCTACTCCATCTACCTTGGAAGTCAAGAAGACTCCAGAATCAAAAAAAAAAGTATGTTGGAACTGTAACCAAAAAGGAAACGTAAAACCTGATTGTCCTCTACCTAGGAAAAGGATTAATCTTATTTAAGGAGAAGAGTATGACAATTCTGACCCTTGCCTTAATGATACTGATGGATCACTCTCTGATTGTGATCTAATAATTACTAACCCTATCAATGTTATTGAAGGTAGTATTGAGTCTTCTCTGGACATAAATACTGTCAATGAGGATTCTAACTTACCTCAAAAATGGAATCCCAACATGAAGATTCACCACATCTGTGAGGCTAAGACTTTGACTCTAAAACCTTCTGCTGGTAAAAGTTACACTTCAGGCAAAAAGGGCTATGCTGCTGGTTTAATCCAAGGTTCCCCTGTCAAGTTATTTCTAGACAGTGGAGCCTTTTGCTCTTGTGTTGGTTCAACTTATCTGGAATAACAAGACCCAAACTGGAAACTGAACTTACTACCAGTACCTCAGGCTCAGTTCAGCAGTTGTAATTCTGCTCTCAATTCTGTTGGAGTATGGTCTTCTGATATCATACTCCCTCACTCTAAAGGATCAATCAAACTGAAAATTGAATTTTTAGTGCTCCGAAACAGAGTATGTGATTGTTTTATCCTTGGGAATGATTCTCTTTGCCTATATTGTATAGATGTATTCCAAAGCAAAGGTAGATACTTCACCGTAGGTCAAGACTGGAATAAGAAGTTCCAAATATTTCATGTCAATGCCCAAACTTCTGATTCCACTTATGAAAAACACTTAGAGAAGTTCAATCAAGAACACTTCTCTCAAGCTGCTTTGAATTCCCTTCTCAATGAAGAAAATAAAAGGGAAATCCTGTCAGCCTGCTACTTAGCACAGAGCAACCTGACAAAGCAACAAAAATAATAATATTAACAAAATTAAAAGGAACAAAGATAAATTAATAAATAAAATTATTATAAAACAAAGGAGTAGGAAATCCATAAATATTATTGCAGAAATGGATTCCCTACCCAAAATAAGGTAGGGTCACTCACTGACCCCACCCTTGAATTCTCACTCCTTATATATTTTTTAATTCAATAGAAAATGGTACATGACCACGGCACCAGTATGGCACCTTTTAGCCATTTTAATATTTCACATGATATGTCATGTATAGGTTTCACACCTAAATTTCAGTCAAAATCCAGGTGTTTTGTGTAGTTTAGGAGTTACACGGGAAATTGTGTTTTGTCACAATTCCCGCACGCAGCCCCGCGTCCCTACAGCGCTGGTCCCCCGCGTACGCAAATTCCCGCACGCAGCCCCGCGTCCCTACAGCGCTTGTCTCCCGCGTACGCAAATTCCCGCACACAGCCCCGCGTCCCTACAGCGCTGGTCTCCCGCGTACGCAAATTCCCGCACGCAGCCCCGCGTCCCTACAGCGCTGGTCTCCCGCGTACGCAAATTCCCGCACGCAGCCCCGCGTCCCTACAGCGTTGTACTCCCGCGTACGCCAACTCCCGCACGCAGCCCCGCGTCCCTACAGCGCCGGACTCCCGCGCAACTGAATTCCCGCGCAGGTGATCCCGTGACCTAGTCACGCGCGCAGCGGTATAGTCCCCCGCGCGCATCTGAGCAGCGGATCAGTCCCCGCGCGCATTTGAATGGACTGATCCCCGCGCCTCCTGCAGTGATCAGTTTGACATCCAGGTACCGCTCAGAGGAGCTACAATATAGTAGGATCTACACTACATATGTAAAGCTACCACACAAGCATAGATTATAGTTCAAAAACCTTAAAAATCAATTAAAATTAGTCATTAACTAATTTTTAGTATTTTTTTATTAATTAAATAAAGATCCAGACTCACCACGACATGAGTTGATCAGAACCTTCAAAGACCACGAAACTACATAAGGAGTGGTCGTAAAAATTATTAAAAATTACATACAGGATCAGCAGAGGATGGAAAATCAAAAAACATCCACGTCTGCTCACTTTGAACCAGTACTTACTGTACAAATTGAGGATCAGTGCAGGATTAGCAAAATGACTAATCTATTGATTAACAGATCCTGCAGCTAAAAAGGAGCCGTTCCTTGACAGATCTAAGGCCAGCAGGCTAACAGAACCTTGAGGACGTGCCAATTTTGACCTGATTGCCCCCCTAGCCTCAGCCCATGGCTAGTACCCCTTCTAGAGGTCCTCAAGCACCCAAAAAAGAATATTTAAACAGGCTCTTTTTGCCCTTCGGTTTCCAATAAGTTAATCAGTTATCAGGAATTATTTATTATCAATCAGACACGGTGTCATTGTTAATCAAGTGCTTATATGAAGATAAGCAAGTGATTTATGACTTAGTCTGTAGTAGTATTATTTACCTTTATTAACCAATCAACCATTGAAGTTTAGTCAAGCAATCAACCCCATCTGCTCTGAAACCCTTCCAATTATTCCAGGATTTTCATGGTCAAGTACTCAGAGTGAGTGTTTCCCTTCCTGTCTAGGCCACTTGTGCTGTTAAGCCCAGCCATTAGTGGAATAAGTCCTTTTTAAGGCACCCATATTTATTCCAAGGTTCTTAAACTGCCTAAGGAGGCCCCTTGAAGAGAGGTTGCTAGTCTGTAAAGATCCCCAGTAGTATAATACTGTGGCCCCTCTTTTTATATTATATTTAAAATATTTATAACCAAACCAAATAAACCTTGCACTTTCTCTTACCATACCATTATTGGAGCTTTAAAGTGTTTATTCTTTGGAATATTCTTGCTCCAAGTTCTTTTATCACTCTCTGTAGCTAAAGGACTGCAAGGTTCCTGGTATCAGAGAGCTGAAAAGAAAGCTCCACTATCCATTAATAACCTTATAGTTCTGTCTCTATAAAATTCTGTTGCATAGAAAGCTGACCAGTAGTATAACTCCTACCACTCATAGGCTTAACTTTTAATGGTTTAACATCCATGATATGTCTAGTAATTATGGTAGGATCCCATTTTTGGGCCAAACTAGAGTCCCCATGGATGTTATTGATTTCTATAGAAGTGCCTACATCTCCTTCTATAACATTGGCAGGGTTGGTCAGGATCAATTCACATTTGGAAAGGGATCCTTCAGCATCATCTATATCTTCATAGTTCTGATTCCCTTCAACCTCCTGCTTTCTTTCAAAGACTTCCATCCTTCTTTTTTGTAATGGGCAGTCATTTCTCATATTCCCTGTCTTTTTAAGTTCCAGGCATTCTCTCTTTGTCCCTGTTCTCATTAGGTTTTGTATTTCCAGAGGCATTTATCAGAGGGGTTTGTTCTCTGGTTTTGTTAATGTTGAAATTCTCTTTAGGTCTAGAAGGAACCTTTTTGTCTAACCCATTCATGTCGATGAATTCTCCTCACACATTGATTAGAGTTGGCAAGTCAGCATTCATACTCATCCTGCATCTTACAATATGGTTAAGATTTCCAGGACACAAGTTAAGGGTTCTTGCATTTACTTCCTCTTTATCAACATCTGGATAGAAGCAATCTAGTCTTCTCTTCTTTTCCGAGCACCATTTGTGAGGCTTATCCTTGGGGGGGTTAAAGCAGGAATTTACAAAATTTTTCACCATTTTTCTTTCCCACATTCTAGAACCAAAATGTTCTTTAATTAGAATTTTCCAAGAATTCCATGGAAAGGATACTAATTTTTCTCTTTTACTGATAAAACAGTCTAAAGCTACTCCTTCAAATATTCTGGGAAGCCTGACTACAGCTAGGGCTTCTGGTAAGTCATAAGAGTGAACCAAAATCAAAATGTTCTTTAATTAGAATTTTCCAAGAATTCCATGGAAAGGATACTAATTTTTCTCTTTTACTGATAAAACAGTCTAAAGCTACTCCTTCAAATATTCTGGGAAGCCTGACTACAGCTAGGGCTTCTGGTAAGTCATAAGAGTTAATAGTCTCATCAATGAATTCAATGAAATTTATATGATTGTTTTCTCCTTCACTGGAGAACTTAGGACATTCAGAAATTGGGGGTAAAAGGTTTAGTGATTTTTCCATTTCAGGAGTAGGAATAGGCCTGAAACTTTCACTCCTATGCATTCCTAGTAAGGGTGGTGCATAAGTCGTGGTTGTTTGTATGGTATGTTTTGGTTTCTCTGTGGTACTCCCCAAGGGGTTGGTCAGACAGACTTTCAAGTCTCTAATTTCATTCTTGATCAGATTAAGTTTCAGGTCCACTTTATTATTTTACAGATCTAATTTCTCTCTAAGGGACAGAATGGAGCTGTTAGTGGTGATAACGAATTCTTCTTTTAAAGGTTGAAATGATATAATAAAATCTTCTTGGATACCTGTTAACATATTCTCAATTGTTTGAGTCTTTCTGATTTTACCTTGATCAATTGTCTCCAATCATTGTTCTGTATGTTCTTTACTATCTTCCATTCCTACATTTTTTGTTTGGTTATTAATTAAATTGGCTACTACTTAGGTTAATTTATCCATTTGGGGGTAAACACAGTCCAAATTTCCACAAAAAATCTTTAAATTATGGCGCATATCCTTATAAAAGGAAGTAATTAAATCAGAGGTTGGTTTAGACAAGTTAATGGGTTCAGAATTAGAGGCTAATTGTAGCACACCTTTTTCCACTTTTGAGCTAAGGATATTATCTGATCCCAATCCTTCTTCCCCTTTGGCTTTGGATGGGAAGAGGATCTCTTCTTTCCTTATCCTTTTCCTTTCAGTTGGGCTAATTGATGCCAAGGATTTCACTTTTCTATGTAGGATTCTACCTCTTTCCTTGAATCATTTTCTGAAGAGCTATCTGGGTAGCTTTAGCCTGGGAGATTATCTTTTTCATAGACACCATGTCCTCTTTGGCTTGGGCTTGTTTGAACTCTTCCCAATATTTCAAGTGCTCTCTGTCTAATTCCTTGATCCTGAATTCCTTGGACAGATTCTGCTGGGGTGGCTGCAGGGAATCTTCTTGTAATGGAGGGGGGCTTAATTATCCTACCTTCTGCGGCTCTAGGTTGGGGGAGGGAAGAAGTACTTGGGGCTGTTCCTTGTCCATCAACATTTGATTCATGGGTTCCAGTCCCCTCATGGTTGTCATTATTGGTGGTCTCACGGTAACTGGGGGCTTCTGGAAAAGATCAATAGGAGGGAATTCTCCCTGAGGCTCTTGTTTTGAGTCTATTAATATTGAATAAAATGTTTAGAAGTATTTTTCTACAGAAAAAATCCATAAAAATAAGTTTTATTAAGTTGATATTCAAAGGTAACAGGACTTTATTGGGATTAAATTGGTCAGTAATAGGTAATCCTATGGGGTCTTGGTGTGTCCCAATGAGATCTTCACCAGTCCAATCAATATTTTTAGGGCTTCCAGAGGAATCTGAGACTTCTTGATCCAATAAATCAGTTTCAGTGGTGGATTTTTCTGGTATAGGAGGGTCCACTGATGGTAAAAGGTTATTTAATTGGTCAATAAAATATATCAATATTATTTTAATAACAATAATATGGTAATACAAGTTGTATACTTACTTTTCTATTTTAAAAAGTAATTTATAAGTTATTTCTTCCAAGTTTTATGTTTTGTTAATAGGGCCTGGAAGTTCATACGCCCCTCAAGATCTTCTTGTTCAAGCAGTTTATCTAAGTTTTTGCGTGCAGAAGAGATATTAAGTTTCACATCTTGTGTTAAAGCTTCCCAACCAGTAGGTTTATGATTTTGAATGTTTTCTTCTTTTCTTATCTTTAAAAGATTTAAATAATAGATTATTAATTCTTAATTGGTTTTTAAATCTACTGCAAAAGAATTTAATGATGAATCACGTTTAAAAGGTCAGATAAATTTATCTTTGATTTAATTTTAAGTGAACTGTCTGGTCCAAGGTATTAAATGTAATAAAATGGAATATTTCCCAGCCAGCATCCCAATTGTCAGTCTCCTGGATGCCAAGACCCTTTCTATCCTTTGGCTACCAGAGGTGATAGAATAAATAATGGATATATTTTTTAATAAACGCATCAAAAATCCATAAAATATTTGGATAAAGCTTATTGCAAGGTTAATTGGTCTGTTTATGGTTTATTGTTATGAATCAATATAGATAAATTGATTATTAAATATTTTTTTTGAGGGGCCAAAATTATATTGGGGATCTTTAACACCTCTCTTCAGGGAATTCACTATGAAAACACATAGGCCTGGTTACTTTGGGCCCTTTAGTTTAAAGATTATTTTTCCCAAAGATAATTTGTATATAAAATACACAGTGGAGTGGCAGGGCTTTGTAACCAAGCTGCCACGACAGAGAAAGAATAATAAGACTCACTGGTATATTATTAAATCCTTAGGGGATCTGTTTGGGATGTGCACTGATGTGTTAAACCTGTATACTGGGGTTATAAGGTTGTTCAGCAGGTTAAATTGATAAAAGAGTGTTGAAGATGGATATTATTAATCAGAATAAAGCCACAAATCAGTTATGTATCCCTTATAAGTATTTAGTTAACTTGGAACGGTGTCTGGGTATAAATAAAACTGGGTCTCTGGGTATCAATATCCTCTAAAAAGCTCTTTATTCATAGCTTTTGGAGTCCCAATATTGTCCTTCTGAGGGTTACAGGGTCTCAAAGGGATGGAAACTGAGGCTATCAGGGTAGCCAGTGGTAGCCCGTCATGTTTCATTGGTGTTGTAACACTGGTAGCATCTAATTCCACAGGTTATGTGAATCATTCTACTTTATAATTGATGTTTGGACGTGTGAATAACACTAATCTTTTCTTTTTATTTATTATTTAATTGATTATCCTGAGTAAATGTTCCCAGTAACTTCATAATTATTTTAATAGAAATTCCTACGTATATTCTGATGTCAGGTGAGTTCTCATTATAAATCAAATAATTAGAGTAAATTCATGATATTGATTTTACTCCTTATTTTCTAAATTCAGTTGATTTACTAAAATAATTATGTAAAAATGCAAGTCATGGGTATTCATGTAATACTTTTACATCATAAGGTTTCTTAGTATGTCACAAAAATGTTGATGCCTAGAAATTCTCATAATAGTATATTAAATTATTTTCATATATTTTAATATATTTTTAGAAGTAGTCATTATCTTATTTTTGACATTTTTGGTACTTTGCATTATATTTAATCAAAAATACATATAAAGGTTATTTAAGTATTTTTATAACATTTTTTTTATTTTTAGACTATCTACTATCCACAGGAACTGTTATTACATATGTAGATTGTTCCCAAGTAGGTTGTAGCATGTTTACGCAGTACTTAAGTTTCTCAGGCCGCCTGTCACTTTGTCAACCCATAGTCTTGCGTCTGCGTACTTTTCAGAGGCCTGGGGCTGCGTACAAGACTTTGACAGCGCAAGGGTGCATTGGCTGCCGCGGCTGCGTGTGGGAATTGTGACAGAACACATTTCCCTCTGTAACTCCTAAAATATACACAACACCTCAATTCTGACTGAATTTTAGGTGTGAAACCTATACGTGACAATACCTGTGAAATATTTAATTGGAAATAGCGTTCAATAGTGGTGCTGTGGTATTTTGGTCTTTCTTTCCTTAATTATTTAAAAATATAAGGAGTTGGATTTCAAGGGTGGGGTCAGTGATTGACCCTACCTAATTTTGGGTGAAGAATCCATTTTTGCAATAATATTTCTGGTTTTCCTACTCCTTCTTAGTTTAAGTATATTATTCTTATTTTTATGTCATTTCTGTTACTTTGCAGCTTGCTATGCCATAGTAGCATGCTGACAGAGAGTTTATTAATCATGCTGGCTAGTGCTTCCGCATCTACCGGCAGTTTAAATGTCACCCCCCACATAACATGTTGTGATCTTGGCACAATTTTTTTTCCTCTGCAAAACTCCCACTTTCTCTGCAAATACCAAGATTGGAACTCCCAAAATGTTTCCAATCTCAAGAGTAAAGGCAGATTCTTCCCCTCATTCTCCCTAGTAAAAACTCTATTTCTGGAATGTACCACCAAAGGGACCCTACCCTTCTTTTAATCCAAATCCTTCCATAAAATACACCACCTCAAAATCTTCTTCAACTCCCAAAACACCTCTTGTTCCAAATCCACTTGGCTCCTTTCCAGATCAAACTTGGAAGTAGACTTGCAATCTCTTCAAATTTCTTGATAAAGATCTGTTCCCATCCACCCAGACCTAGAACCTGAGACAGCAAGTAGGAATCTGTGGTGTAGGCCACTCAAGTACCTTTCTTACTTGGGTTTTTGTTATATGCCTTCCCCTTGCAGAAACCTTATTCCCAAGGCCCTCCAAGGCCAGAACGCATACCACAAACATTCTTCCCAAGAAATTTAACCCTTCTTCCTCAACCCAAAGCAGAATAATCTTCAAATTCTTCCCTTTCTCCCAAACAAACTGCCATATTCCTGGGTTACCCACAATTTTTTCTCTGCCAAACTCACTTTTAGGCTGCTTGATCCCCTCATTTTAAATAAATATCCAAGCTGTTTTCGGAAAACGTTCCTGCAGAATTCACATCATTTGCACCTGATAGACCGCCAACAAATTTGTTGCTTGTTTTAGTATCCTTGTCAACTGAAGTTGCCCTAATTGCTTTTCAAATGCTTTCATTGGGAGGGACTCCAAATGAAACTCCTACTGGTCATAACCCCCCATCCTTTTGCCAACCAATAGCAGACTCTCCCTGTCATATTCTCCACAAACTGGTACACCTTCAGAGGCAATCCAGCATCCAGTCTGGTCTGCAATTTATGTGGTACCAAATCTGTAAACTGATCCCTAATTTTTGCTGGGATAGGAAAAAGCTTGATCTGCCATGGTTTGTGAAGCACTGCTGGAATTTGGTAGGGGTCTGCTATCTTGTGCTTCAGAAGGACCTGCTCCTCCGGAAAAAATCCTAGAAACTCCCTCCTCATGACAATCACCACCTTTAAGAACCTAACCTCATCCTCACTAAGCCATCCTTCCGGTCCAAAGTTAAGCTCAGCCATCTGACCCTCCCTCAAACCTACTACATCCATTACAAATCCCGTTGGCATCAGTGGCAACTTTCATGGTTCCCCAAACCCATAAATTGACTTCATTGGATTGGTAAAATCCTGAAGCATTGGTATTTTCTGCAGACCCACCCTTTTTTGCCACTGGCTTGTACTTTCTTCTTTGGGACCAAACCTTGATTAACCTTGCCCCATATCCTGTCTCCTCTAGCATTAATTCCCTACCTAAATCAAACACTGGGCTGCTCACAGATGTGGCAAAATGGTAGATGCTTGTTCTAACACCCATTGGAGGTACATAGTTGGAAGAAATCAATTTTATTCCCACCCCCACTCCCATCATTTCTGCAACAATCCCTACTTTCTTCCATTCCTCCCAGAGTTTTCTACACTGAGCATTGACCCCTTATCCTTTCTCCTAGCCAGTTGACCATATGTGCAAGGATGTAGCCATTTAAGCGCAGTTTCCTTGACTCAATCATAAAAATACTCTGTCAGGGGTTCTGTCAGCCTCCTGGATGCCAATACCCTTGCTTTCCTTTAGCTTTCAGAGTTTATGGAATAAATAATAAATATATTATTCAATAAATGCAGAAAAAATCCCTAAAATATTTGGAAAAAGCTATTTCAAGGTTGATTGGTTTGGTTGTTTTTTAATATTATAAATCAATATTAATAAATTAATTATTAGATGAATTTATAGAGGGGCCACAAAAGTATTTGGGATCTTTAATACCTCTCTTCAGGGAATTCACTTTGAAAACACGTATACCTGGTTACTTTTTAACCTTTAATGTCAGCTCTCTGATACCAGGAACCTTGCAGTCCTTTAGCTACAGAGAGTGATAAAAATGATGGAATAGTAATACTTATTATTATTCCAAAAAATAAACACTTAGAAGCTCAAATAAATGATATAATAGGAGCAGTTGCAAGTTTTAATTGGTTTGGTAATAAATGGTTTTCAATATAATATAAAAGAGGGGCCACAGTATTATACTACTGGGGATCTTTACAGACTAGCAAGCTCTCTCCAAGGGGCCTCCTTAGGCAGTTTAAGAACCTTGGAATGAAGATGGGTGCCTTAGAAAGGACTTATTCCACTAATGGCCAGGCTCAACAGCACAAATGGCCAAGACAGGAAGGGAAACACTCACTCTGAGCACTTTACCACAAGAATCCTGAAAGGTTTCAGAGTAGATGGGGTGGATTGCTTGACTAATCTTCAAGGGTTGATTGGTTAATAAGAATAAATAATACTACTAAAGACTAAGTCATAAATCACTTTCTTGCCTTCATATAAGCACTTGATCGACAATCACACAGTGTCTGATTGATAATAATAATTCCTGGTAAACTTATTATGGAATAATGGATCCAAAGAGGTCTGTATAAATACCTTTTTGGGCTGATTTTGAGCTTTTCAGGGCACGTAGAGACGGGTTCTGCTCATTGGCTGAGGCTAAAAAGCCAGTAAAGGCAAAATTGGAACGTTCACTTGGTGCTTTTAATCAGCTGTCCTTAGATCTGCTGGAGGTCTGTACTATTTTAGCTACAGGAGCTGTTAATCTTTTATGGCATAAATTTGATCATTCTGTACTCATCCTTCATTTGTAAGATCTGCTGGAGGTCTGTACTATTTTAGCTACAGGAGCTGTTAATCTTTTATGGCATAAATTTGATCATTCTGTACTCATCCTTCATTTGTAATATTTGTATTTTTTCAAAGCGGAGGACTGATGTGGTTGTTTACTGATTGTCCATCATCTTCTGACCACATAGATAATTTTTAATAATTTTTATGAACACTCCTTGTAGTGTTTCATGATCTTCAAAGATCAGAGTCAGTGATTTACGTGGTAATCCTTGATCTTTGATATATGATTAAAACATGTTCTAAACTTAATTTTTATTAATTTTATTTTAATAATGCATATGTCAACTTGTTACATATGCTAGGCAACTCTAACTAGGTTGTAGCTCTTCTGAGCGGTACCTGGTTGTCAGATTAGTCATGACGGATCCAGACTCTGGGATCAGTCAGTACAGATGCGCGCAGGGTGGATCCGCTGCGTGCGTGGCAGAATTAGCTGCGCGCGCGTCTCTAGTACGCGGGAATCTGCTACTACAATTCCGTAGGGATATGTAATGATGCCGGGCTGCGGGCGGGAATTGTGACATAACACATTTTTGCGTGTAACTCCTAAAATATACACAACACCTCAATTCTGAGTGAATTTTATGTGTAAACCCTATACGTGACAACACGTGTAAAATATTAGAATGGCCAAAAAGGTGCCATTCAGGTGTTGTAATTTTTATTACTTTTGTTTTTGATTATTTAAAAATGTAAGGATTGGAATTCAAGGGTGGGGTAAGTGAGTGACCCTACCTAATTTTGGGTGAGGAATCCATTTCTGTAATAGTATTTATGGATTTCTCACTCCTTCTTTTTCTAATTGAGATATTCTTATTTTTCATAGTTTTGTGTTGCTATTGACAGGTTTCTCTGTACATAGTAGCAAGCTGACATTTAATTTCTATTCTTAAAGGAGATATTGCCAAAATATAACATATATATAAAATATGTGGTGGATTGAAAGGGCAATTTAGCCAAGCTTCCACAAATGACAAAGGATAATAAGACTCACTTGTCTATTATTAATCCTTTAGGTACCTGTTTGGGACCTGAAATGGTGGTTTAAACCTATTACTGGGGTTTAAAAAGGTTGTTCAGCAGTTTAAAATCCATTTCTTTAATGATATATATGGATTTCTCACTCCTTCTTTTGCTAATTGAGATATTCTTATTTTTCATAGTTTTGTGTTTCTATTGACAGGTTGCTCTGTACATAGTAGCAAGCTGACATTTAATTTCTATTCTTAAAGGAGATATTGCCAAAATATAATATATATATAAAATATGTGGTGGATTGAAAGGGCCTTTTAGCCAAGATTCCACAAAATGAAAAGGATAATAAGACTCACTTGTATATTATTAATCCTTTAGGTACCTTTTTGGGACCTGAAATGATGGTTTAAACCTATTAATGGGGTTTAAAAAGGTTGTTCAGCAGTTTAAAATCCATTTCTTTAATAATATATATGGATTTCTCACTCCTTCTTTTGTTAATTGAGATATTCTTATTTTTCATAGTTTTGTGTTGCTATTGACAGGTTGCTCTGTACATAGTAGCAAGCTGACATTTAATTTCTATTCTTAAAGGAGATATTGCCAAAATATAATATATATATAAAATATGTGGTGGATTGAAAGGGCCTTTTAGCCAAGCTTCCACAAAATAAAAAGGATAATAAGACTCACTTGTATATTATTAATCCTTTAGGTACCTGTTCAGGACCTGCAATGATGGTTTAAACCTATTACTGGGGTTTAAAAAGGTTGTTCAGCAGTTTAAAATCCATTTCTTTAATAATATTTATGGATTTCTCACTCCTTATTTTGTTAATTGAGATATTCTTATTTTTCATAGTTTTGTGTTGCTATTGACAGGTTGCTCTGTACATAGTAGCAAGCTGACATTTAATTTCTATTCTTAAAGGAGATATTGCCAAAATATAATATATATATAAAATATGTGGTGGATTGAAAGGGCCTTTTAGCCAAGCTTCCCCAAAATAAAAAGGATAATAAGACTCACTTGTATATTATTAATCCTTTAGGTACCTGTTCAGGACCTGCAATGATGGTTTAAACCTATTACTGGGGTTTAAAAAGGTTGTTCAGCAGTTTAAAATCCATTTCTTTAATAATATTTATGGATTTCTCACTCCTTATTTTGTTAATTGAGATATTCTTATTTTTGATAGTTTTGTGTTGCTATTGACAGGTTGCTCTGTACATAGTAGCAAGCTGACATTTAATTTCTATTCTTAAAGGAGATATTGCCAAAATATAATATATATACAAAATATGTGGTGGATTTAAAGGTCCTTTTAGCCAAGCTTCCACAAAAGAAAAATGATAATAAGACTCACCTGTATATTATGAATCTTTTAGGTACCTGTTTGGGACCTGAAATGATGATTTAAACCTATTACTGGGGTTTAAAAAGGTTGTTCAGCAGTTTAAATTGATAAAAAAGGGTTTGGCATGAATTTTTTTAATCAGAATGAAGCCATAAATCACTTAATTATCTCTTAAAAGTATTTGATTACCTTGGAATGGTTTCTGGATGTAAATATAACTGGGTCTCTGGGTATCATTATCCTCAAAAGAGCTAAATATTTATAGCTTTTGGAGTCCCATTTCTTTCCTTCTGAGGGGTACAGGGGCTCAAAGGGAGTGGTGCTAAGGCTAGAAGGGTAACCAGTGGTAGCCTGTTACGTTTTGTTTGTGCTGTATCACGGGTAACATCTAATTCCACAGGTTATGGGAATTATTCTATTTTTTGATTGATGTCTAGACGTGTGAATAACACTAATCTATCCACATGTTTATCATTTAATAATACATCCTTAGTAAATATTCCCAGGATTTTAATAATTTTTTTATTAAATAAATATGGGTAATCTGATGTCAGGTGGGTTTTAATAGTATTAGTTGATGGGAGTAAAATCATGATAATGATTTTATCAACTCCTTATTTTCAAAATTCTGTTTATTTACCCTAAATAATTAATTAAAAATATAAGCTACAAGAATTCATGTAATATTTCTACATACTCAATACCCTTGATATGTCAGGGGAATACCGATGCCTTAAAATTCACACAATTGGACATTTAAGTTATTTTAAGAAACATTACAAATAGTAGTTATCTTATTTTTGAAATATTGGGTATTCTTTATTATATTTTATAAAAAATACGTAGAAAATTTATTCAAGTATTTTTATATGATTTTATGTATTTTTAGATTATCTATTATCCAAGGTACATTTATTACATATTTAGTATGTTCACGTCTAGTTTGTAGCACCTTTACCTGGTACCTGGGCTTCTCAAGTTGCCTGTCACTCCATCAACCCGTAGTCCTGCGGCTGCGTACCTTTCAGATGCCCAGGGCTGCATACACAGCTTTTCAGGGTACACAAAAAGGGTAGCAGTGCTGCTGCTCAGCTGCGCGGAGATGTGTTGGTTGCCGCAGCTGCGTGTGGGAATTGTGAAAAATCACATTTCCATCTGTAATTCCTCTAAATCACAGAATTCTTGGATTCTGTCACAAAATTCACTGTGAAACCTTTATGTGGCATTTTGTTCAAAATAATAAAAATTTCCAAAATCCCAATGCTGTGTCTCTTTCCAAATATTCATAATTCATTTAAAAATATAAGCAGTAGGAATTTGAGGGAGGTGTCAGTGATGACCCTACCTTAACTTTTATGTAGATTCAAAAGTTGAAATAATATTTATAATATCACTTCTCATTTAATAAGATTTTTACTTCTTTGTTTTATTTATGTTATTTTGTTACTTTTGCAGCTTGCTCTGCAATAGTAGAAAGCTGACAGGTTCCTCATGTCTTACATGCATGTGTGGAAAGGCAATCCAATTTTCCCAACATTCCCTCTTGGGAAAACCTTTGGTACTCTTGTAATGCTTACCACAGGATTCCACAACTGTAAGGAGTTTTCTCCCTTGTGTCCTGCCTAAAGACAATTGACACACAGAATTCCAAAAGGAATGGCCTACCAAGAATGACCTCCAACCTGCTAACCACTAGATATGATAGTGGAGCCAATAACTTTGCCACTTCTGTTTATTTCACTCTACTAGTCTCTCTACAAACCAAATGGAACCAACCAGAGTCTGAACCCAATTATTGCCTTGTGCTGGACCAATCCTGCATCCTTTGATAACCGGGAAAGCAGGACATTTACCAAAGAACCACTATCCACCATGGCCCAACACCTCTAGCCTCCAATCCGCATGTCAACATACCCAAAGGGACACATCATTGCTCCTTTGACCTGTAGCTAGTCCATTCCCATGTTAAGAGAACCAACCCCTGCCTCCTCTTTGGCCTTTGGGTTTTCCTCCTTATTCCCTGCATACTGCTTAAAGACTGAAACCATCTCCTCCTCCATTTCAAGTGAAATACATGCAAGCTCTTTCAAGGTTAGGGAATGCCAGTGATCTGTTCCACAAATCCTCCTTGCTTATTCCCAAGCCCTCCTGCAGGATTCTCCTGATTCAACTAATACAGCTGTTTCCCAAGCGTTTGAAGGTGATGGAGCATCAATTTCCAGTGTTTTTTAATTGAAACAAACCTCCCTACCTTCTGCAGCAACCTGCAGGGGTTCCCACAATAGAGGGAATGTGTACCCTGCCAAGGTTTTTACCTCCTTTTTCTCTGCTGCTGCATGAATCAAGTCTTTTGGTGAGGGTTTATCTGGTAGATCAGGTTTTTGTTCTCCAGATGGAAAAAATCATTCCCTCCCCGCTGTACCCACCAGCTTGTTCTTAATTATGGTTCTCAAATATTTTCCCAACCTCTTCAGATTCCTTTCCTCCCAAAAATAATAAATTTGGAAAACACAGGGTTTTTCATCTTTTTTGGGTGCCTGAGTTGTAGTTACCTCCAGTTAATCTGATGTTGTTGCAACTTGTTTTGTTGTTGCCTTCTGCATGAAGAGACACATTTTGTTAAACATCTCGGTCATTTATGGAATCTCTTTTGGCCTTACCGGCCCTTTAACGCACTTATCTTGGACTTCCTCTTTCACTGGCTTTTGGAGGTACTTCTCCAGTATCTCCGCAGGTTTCAATTTTCCCTCAACCATAGCCCAAATTTCCTTCATATCAAGAAGGAGGGAAACTTACCTGTACCCCAATATCCAAATAAATGCACCATTGCAAATCTTCCTATGGACCCTTCCTTGCAGCTCTGCACTTAGGCCCCGCAAGAAGGTTCTGTTGACCAATCCATGTGTTCCTCCAAAATATCATTGCGGACAAGGTACTTTAGTATTTGATTGAATGAGAAAAAGTAAACACCAAAAAATTCCCTTGAGGATACTCCTCCTGCTTGTGCCATCTCAGATCCCAACGTTTAAGGTTACTGATGCAAGGAGCCTTGCTGTCTTTTATCCACAGAAATTGATATTGGCATTGGAATAATAAGATTTCCAACAAAAAATGTACAACTGTCAAATAATTCAGTAAGATGAGATAAAGTGCAAGGTTTGTATTGGTTTGGTTAGAAGGGATTTGAATAAAAAACTGGTGATCTTTCATGGTAATAAACCTCTCTTCAGGGGGTCACTTTGAAAAGTATAAAACCCTGGAAAATGGGCACCTTCAGGATTATTTCAAAGGGGTAACACCCAAGGGAATGGCCATGTGTCTTGTTTTAAAAGTAAACAGAACTAGGCAGGGAGTAACTGACTTCCTTTGAAGAAATTGGCTCACAAGGTTCCTGCAGGAATTCAAATTTGAAAGGGTCTCAGATCAAAGATTGGGTTTTCTTGCTGATTTTCTTCAATAGAATAAATAATGGATTAGAATGAATATTAATAATATCAGACTGAGGCCATATATCAATTTTTTATCTCTTATAAAAACTTTATCATGGATGAAAATGGTTTATTTATTGATATGAACAATTACTATGGTTAAATCAACCAAGAAGGTTGTTGAGAATTGACTCACGACGGGATGTTCTCTATATCTGAGACACCCGCAAGCGTACATCTTAGTATGAGTGTGAACACTCTACTTCTAGTGAGGACTCTTCTCCTCCTTGACCAGATCTCGTGGAATGGGACTCTCTCTTCAACCTCTGATCCCTCTCTTCGATCTCAACACCTTCGATACGATCTCTCGACTCTCTCTTTGATCCCTCGACACCCCCAATATTTTCTTTCTTATTTTTCTCAACTCTTCTTAGTCTCAATTCTTTTCTTTTCTTTTCTTGACTCTTCTTATTGTCTCAATTCTTTTCTTTTCATATTATCTCGTTGCCTGCTCTCTATCAAATCTATCCCTCACATCAGTTACGGGATACTATTAGGTCTCACAACTTCTGAACTCTTGTCTGGTAAGAGACCATCCCCTCAATTTCTCAAGATCGACAACTCTGACTCTCCGCTCTCACCAATTTCAGTTGTCTGCCCATATATTTGTGCCTCGCCTTCTCTCCCATCTTCCATCATCTCTTGACTCTGATTATAGCTCAAACTGTTGGTCATTCTCGTATTCTCTTTTGTCTGACAAACCTTTGTCTATGAGTTTGCTCTATTCCTGACTCGTTGTCTCTAGCCGCTGGTTTTAGTTTCATGAAAATTCAATATTAAACTTCAACACAGTTAAAAGCCAAAAGACAACTCAACCTAATCAAAAATGAATGAACCAGCCGGAGCCAACGACTATTTTCACCAAGTTGCTCTCAAAGCCTTGGTCGACGCTATCCCTCTGCTCAATGAAGATAATTACTCCATCTGGCGAGACAAGATGCTGATGCTCTTCGATCTCAAGGAAATCAAAGACGTCATAACCAAAAACTCAGGTCAATTATCCTTAAAGCAAGATTGAGAAATACAAGGCATTATCCTTTCTAAACTTGACAGCGTCACTCACGCCAACGTAGTGAATACGGCAAACATTTTGTCTTCTAAGTTGCTCTGGGCTGAGATTACCCGTAGGTTTGCCTCATCTGAAACCAAAACAGAGCCCGGGTCTTCAATCAATTTCTTCACACAACATTCAACGAGCATGCGATTGAAAGCTTCATCACAGACATGAAAAAGGCACTTACGCGTATGGAAGATGTGGGAATTGAACTGCCCAAAGATATACTCGTGTACCTCCTGCTATTCAAATTTCCCCCTCTTCTCGAGAACCTCAAACAGCAAATCATGCACGTAGAGAAGCTGGTGACGGTGGACATAGTTTTCAATCATCTCATCCAGTACAACAATGAACAAAAGGCACAACTTAAAGTAGGCAAATCCACTCCAGATGTTACTCTGGTGATGACAAAGAGCAGAAGTGAAAGAGAGGAAAAGAAAGTCCGGCTTAGATGTAGAGAAGGCTACCATGATCCCAACGCTCCCCATCCAGAGTCCTCTTGTTTTCATCTTCACCCTCAAATTGCTCCAGGGTGGTGGACTGAGCAGCTGAACAAATGGAAAAATAAAATCAAAAAGACCCCAACAATTAATTACAATGCATTATTGACCCTCTGGATCAATGCAGACAATACCCCCAACCTTTTACTAGACTCCGGCGCGAACATTCACATCTTCAACGACTTAAAGTTCTTCACATCAATCAATCTTCAGGACGAGCCGGAGGAAATCAAGACTGGCAAGCTTGAAGCCAACCTGAAAATTTGTGGTACTGGCACGGTCCGACTTGAATGGAACAAATCCATGGTAACCCTAGATGAATGTATGTACGTTCCAGACATTGTGGTTAATCTAATTAGTCCCGGACTCCTAGCAAAGAAGGGATGCAACCTTGTCCAAGAGCAAGATTGATTCACCGTAACCCAAAACAAAGAGACGGTCCTTAAAGGAATGATTCGAGATAATCTATTTGTTATCGAGAAACCACAAACTGCTGGAAGTAATCTAGCGGTCAATCTCTCAAACCAACTTGCCAACCCTTCTGATGATCTCCAATCCTTATCTGACCTACATAAGATGTACGGCCACACCTCAATTTCCACTCTCAAGCCTCTCCTGAAAGACCAATTCTCCAAGGACAAATTAAACAGATTCCAATGCAAGAACTGCGTAAAGAGTAAAATCACCAAATCACCCTTCTCAGCCACCTCAACACCGTCCTCAAAACCCCTCAAAAGGATTCATCTCGATCTAATTGGCCAAATCACTCCACAATCAAAGGCAGGCCATCAGTACATTCTCACTTTGGTCAATAATTTTTCAGGTTATCTTGCCGCCTTTCCACTGGTATCTAAAGACAAAACTCCAGATGTGATAATCAGCATTCTAGAGAATGAATATAAAAGAATCAACTATTATCCATTGGAAATTTTCTCAGATAAAGGAACGGAATTTACTAACAAAACGCTGACCGACTTTGCCAAATCAAAACATATAAAGTTACTCACTTCTGAACCCTACCATTCGCAACACAACGGTCAATCCAAACGAGCTAATCGAACTATCGTCGAATCAGCTTGCGCAACCTTTTCTTCCTCTTGACTACCAAAAAACTACTGGCATATATTAATTCGGAGTTGTTGTTTCATGTTAAATCAAATCCCGAGGGAAGGTAATGACCTCTCCCCATGGGAACTCATGTTTAAAAAGAACCTCCCAGCTAACTATTTGAAACCAGTAGGATCACCCGTCATATACTTGGGAAATCGTCTCCGGAGAGGGAGAAAATTTGATGAAAAAGGGTTAGAGGGAATCTTAGTTGGGTTCAATCCAATTTTCCATTCTTATCTCGTGCTAAACTCATTGGGTGCTGTTGTTGAAACCAAACACGTGCAGTTCCTCAAGAATCACACTTCCGAATTCCCTCTCCTCAAGTCTCCTGGACTTGAACTCTTTTCTCAAACAAGGGAATCCAACGATTCTGATTTCTCATCAGCCAAAAAACAATATACTATCCGAGAATCACGTGAGAGTCCGGTCGAATCAGAATCTGAGTGCGAAGAGGATAATGCTGTGGACTCTACAGACTTGTCAGTTCTGAATCCCCCTCGCTCCCCTTCTCCAGCTAAAACCCCGCTTCCCTCGGTATATCAAAGACCCAGACGCGAGATCAGGAAACCACAAAGGTACGGTTTCCACCATTACTACAAACCTCCATCCTATAAGGCCGCGTGTAAATACCCCGAATGGCCTAAGTGGAAAAAGGCCGCAGAAGACGAATTGAGCGGCATTGAATCGCAAGAAGTGTGGGAAGAATACTACACAAACCCTGACAATATTCTAAATACAACGTGGGTCTTCAAGATACAAGAAAATTGTGATGGGGAGCCGGTTAAATATAAAGCTCGCCTATGCGTTCAGGGCTTCAATCAAATCCTGGGAGTTGACTACAACAAAACCTGGGCGCCTACCAGAAAGATTGCGTCTCTACGTCTAGCTCTTGTATACGCGTTGAAGGAAAAAATGAAGTTGACTCAATTTGGCGTTAAAGGTGCTTTCCTCCACGCTCCCTTGGAAGAAACAGTTATTATAAAAACTCCAGAAGGGTCGAGTAGGAAATCTCCCTATCTAAAATTAAAAAAGTCCCTCTATGGCTTAAAACAATCTCCCAAGAACTGGTACCAAACTCTGACGCTCTGGATCAAGTCCCAGGGGTACCAAGAATCAACTAGCGATCCTTGTCTCTATCTCAATGCCAATACGAATGAAATACTCTATTTCCACGTGGACAACTTGATTCATGTAGGCAACTCAAACACCTTTGAATTGAATTTTCTCAGCCGATTTCAGAACTTGTCCTGTCATCCTCCCAACACAATACTTGGAATGCTTATGGAAATCAAGGATGATCGAATTCTCCTAAGTCAACCTAACCACATCAACCGTGGACTCGAAGAACTCGGACTGTCTTCTTGCAAAGATGTTCTATCTCCTCTAACCCAAAACCTCAATCTTGAACCCGCCTCAGATCTTGACCATGCGGAATTCTGTCAGTTAAACATCAACTACTGATCCGCTATTGGACTTCTCAATCATCTCTCCCAATATACAAGACCAGACATATCCTTTTCTGTGTCCAGTTTGGCCAGATTCAACGCGAAGCCTGGTATGAGTCATTGGAGAGAGGTCAAGAAAGTATGGAAGTATCTAAAAACGACCATACATTCAAAATTACAGTTAAATATGACTCCGGACAAGACATCCTCTCAAGTTTCAGTGATGCCACTTGGGGTGATGATCCCGTCTTTCGAAAATCTCAAACCGGATACATTATCTTCCACTATGGAAGCCCGGTTATTTGGAACTCAACACAACAAAGAAACATTACCTAATTGTCTACGGAGTCAGAATTGAATGCATTGCTTGATTGTTATCTCGAAATCAAATGGATCAAACATCTCATCAATGAGGTTTATCGAAACTCAGAACCTAAGCCCAGGATGTATATTGATAACAAGGGGTTAGATGACAAAATTAAGAAGTTTGGCTCTCACTCAAAGTCAAGACACATAGATATAAAGACAAAAGGTCTCTGCAAGGATTTTGTAGACCAGCAATTCTCGTTGAATATTATCCCTAGTCAAGATATGGTTGCTGACCCTCTCACTAAGGCGTCTTCCATCAGTTCGCTTGAATCCTTACAGAATATAATATTCTCTACCTTTGATGACTCTCTTACCAGCCACAGGGAGTGTTGAGAATTGACTCACAACGGGATGTTCTCTATATCTGAGACACCCGCAAGCGCACATCTTAGTATGAGTGTGAACACTCTACCTCTAGTGAGGACTCTTCTCCTCCTCGACCAGATCTCGTGGAATGGGACTCTCTCTTTGACCTCTGATCCCTCTTTGATCTCAACACCTCCGATACGATCTCTCGACTCTCTCTTAGATCCCTCGACACCCCCAATATTTTCTTTCTTATTTTTCTCAACTCTTCTTAGTCTCAATTCTTTTCTTTTCTTTTCTTGACTCTTCTTATTGTCTCAATTCTTTTCTTTTCATATTATCTTGTTGCCTGCTCTCTATCAAATCTATCCCTCACATCAGTTACGGGATACTATTAGGTCTCACAACTTCTGAACTCTTGTTTGGTAAGAGACCATCCCCTCAATTTCTCAAGATTGACAACTCTGACTCTCCGCTCTCACCAATTTCAGTTGTCTGCCCATCTATTTGTGCCTTGCCTTCTCTCCCATCGTCCATCATCTCTTGACTCTGATTATAGCTCAAACTGTTGGTCATTCTCGTATTCTCTTTTGTCTGACAAACCTTTGTCTATGAGTTTGCTCTATTCCTGACTCGTTGTCTCTAGCCGCTGGTTTTAGTTTCATGAAAATTCAATATTAAACTTCAACAAAGGTACTGTATATATACCTTTTTGGGGTAAAGGGGCCTTCCCAGGGAACATAGAGAGGGTAGTGCTTGTGGGCTATGGCTAGCAGGCAGGCCAGGGCTGTTTTGGCACTCATTTTTAGTTCTTTCACTAAGATTCACCTGTATTTTTTATATTTATCTGTGAAATAATTTTCAGACCTTGTCTTAAAGTTTGTTTTTTATTTCTATAGTTGTGGCATATTTCCTATTTTGGTATTATATTATTTTGATTAAGGTGGTCAGAGATGGACATTGTTAGATGCTTTGTCAACTTCTGAGTATTTTGGTAATTTTTATTAATTATTATTAAAACTCCTTGGGGAGTTTCACGGTCATTAAAGTTTGTTTTATTTCAAATTGTGACAACTTTTATTATTGTTTTATTTAATTTTTTAATCTTATGTTTCAATTTTCAACACTTTTATTTAATTCATAAAGTTTCCTGTATCCATCTTTCAATTCATTACATATTTATGAGATATTTTTCTGCTTGTAGCATTTTCCTGCAGTATCTGGTCAACAGGGGTTGTCCTGGCAAGTTTGATGCATTTGGGCTTGATGGAAGGGGGTGGTAATTTTAAATTGGGCATGAACAGGGGTCAGGTGAATACTAGTTTGACATGCATGCATTTAAAAGCTGTATGTTTGATTTTTATTTGGGGTTGTGCCTGCAAGTTCCTAAATTAATCAAGCTTGCACAAAATTGTTGCTGAGGTGCATAAGTGTGGGAATTTTAACGCAGTTGTCAGCTTGCTACTTGTACAGAGAAACCTTCCAAAGTATAATAAAAATAAAAAATAAAAATAAGCCATAAAAATAAAAATATTGAAAAATCCTAAAATATTATTACAAATTTGCATTCCCACCTGAAACAAGGTAGGGTCACTCACTGAACCCACCTTTTAATTCCAACTTGTTATTTTTTTAAAATAATTAAAAGGAATTGAGCAAAAAGCCACGGCATCACTATGGCACTTTTTTAGCTATTTGAATATCTCACATGTAACATTATTTACAGGTTTCACACCTCAAATCCACTCAGAATTGAGGTGTTGTGTATATTTCAGTAGTTACAGCCAGATTTGTGTTCTTTCACACTTTGCACGCGCATCCCCGCATCCATAAATTGAGGTTGTATGCTCCTGAAACTCAAAAGGAAGTAAACTGTCAAGAAACCCGCATGAAATATGCTGCTGGATGCAGATTCTTAATTCCCGCACGCAGCTTTCAGGTATCCATGCTTCCAAATTACCTGAACAACTCTTGAAAGCCAGGTACTACAGGAACAGGCTAAAAAATACATGCCTACATCATGCATATGAGACAAACAGACTGAGGGATAGAGGCAAGTCTAAAACCTCTGAATATTACATAAAAATGAACAAATTCAAAGTATAAAGAAATTAAATTGAGGAAAATGATATTAACGGCTTTCATGTAAATGTGATTGTCAAATCTTTAAGAACCACAAAAAATATCAATTAGTTCACCTGGAAATTATCACAAATTACCAAAATCTTCATACAATGGCTTAGAATCTACAAATAACCACTTATGCCAACGTCACTTAGAAGAAACTAATACAAAATTAGGAAATATTTAAGAACTGCAAAAATAACAAATTGAACTTTAAATGTATTCTGATAATTATTTGACCCATAAATATGACAAAAAAAGGTCCAGCTGATTGGATGCGTTCCAAAAGAGTCCTGGTCAGCCTGCTAGCCTTAGCCCACAAGCGCAAACCCCTCTACGTGCCCTGGGAAGATCCCCTTACCCCAAAGAGGTATATATACAGCCCTTTTTGGATGATTTAAACACCAGTAATTCTTAGGTAATTGACCAGACCCATTGCCATCCGTGACCAAGTGTTTTAGAGAGATAAACAAGTGATTTTTGGCATTATTCTATTAGTATAGTTTTCAATTCTAACCCCATCATCAATGAAATTCAAGAAAATCAGCAAAAACACCAACTATTGCCCTGAGACCCTTTCAACCTTGAATACCCACAGGATTTTGGGAGTACCTGCTTAAAGAATTAATTTATCTCCTTCTTGCCTCCAGGAATAAGTTCTTTCAGAAATCCAGTTCACCCATTCCCCTTGATTAAACCTCTTTTGAGAAATGTCACATTGCTACTATGTACAGAGCAACCTATCAAATTACCAAAATACAAAATAAAAATAAATACATAAAATATTAAGAAGGAGTGGTAAATTCATAAATTTTTTGCAGAAATGGATTCTCCACCCAACATAAGGTAGGTTCACTTGCTGAACCCACCCTTGAAATATAACACCTTCATATTTTAAATAATAAAATAAAAATTGACCAAAAGTTCACAGCACCAATAGGGCACTTTTTTGCCAATTTAATGTTTCAGATATACTTTCACATATAGTTTTCACACCTAAAATTCAGTCAAAATTGAGGTGTTGTGTATATTTTATGAGTTACACACGTAAATGTGTTATTTCAAAATTCTTGCGCGCGGCCCTGCATCCCTATACAACCCCTAAGCATAACGTTCCTGCGTACAGAAATCCTGCGCACAGCCAATTTTGCCACGCATGCAGCAGATTGTACCCTGCGCGCATCTGAATGGACTTATCCCTGCAACAGGATCAGTTGTGACAAATCTGACAAGAAGGTACCGCTCAAAGGACCTACAACCTAGTAGGTTTTACATGTCATATATAATAAGGTGACATATGCATTAAAAATGGTCCAAAAAATGTTAAAACCAAACTAAAAATATTATATGATTAGTTTAAAAATATTTTGAATCATAAATCAAATATTGAAGGTTACCACTAAACAGACAGATCCTAATCTATGAAGACCACAAAATACTACCAGGAGTGGCCATAAAAATTATTAAAATTGATTACATGCTCATTGGATGATGCAAAATAAAGGAATATCCACCTTTTTCTCATTTAAAACCAATATTAATAGTACAAATGAATAATGAGTTCAGAATGATCAGAATTACGCCATTAACAGATTAACAGATGCTGTGGCTAAAATAGTACATAAATCCAGCATATCTCAGGAAAGCTGGTTGAAAGCACCAATTGGAAGTTCTAAAAATTCGTTGAATGGCCTAATATCCTCAGCCCATGATCAGAACCCTCTCTATGTGCCCTCAGAATCTAATTATCACCACAAAAGGTATTGATAAAGACATATTTATAAAGAGCTCTTTTAATCCATAATTCCCCATCATTTTTACCAGGAATTTATTATTATTAATCAGAAGCCGTTCCACTGTTAATCAAGTGCTTATAAACATATGATTAAGTGATTTATGACTTATTCTGTAGTATTAGGGTGTATCAAAGTTAGCAGACCCGCAATTAGAAACCCACTGTTTTTTTTGACCAAACCAAAAATGGAGGGTTTCTGAAGTACACATACCCCCTAACTGGTGTATTTAAAAATGGTGGTTTTCATTAAAATGGAAGATTTCAAATATAAAACCCTCCATTTAAGCAGCCATTCATGCATCATCATCTATCCACCATCCATCACATCTAAAACACCCATCCACATCAGAAAATCCATACTGGTTGCATCTCCAATTGCATCACACACATCTCATCTTCATTGCTTCACATCTCCATCACTTCACAGCTCTATAACTTCACATCTCTATTCCTTCACATCTCTATTGCTTCACACCTCCATCTTTCTCAAAATGTCTAATCAAACTTCCTGCCAGCAAGTTGAAAATGCAAGAAAGATGACTGAACTTTTGATACTGTTTGACTCCCATTCAGACTCTGATTCAGACTCCAATTTTGAATCAACTTGGTTGGCTTTGAATTCTCTGTTGGAAAATCAAGATATGTTTCCAAGAATACATACCATCCACAACCCTATGTATGAAAGTCAAAAGCTTCATCTCATCCGCAACTTAAGCTTCCAGCAACTATTCCAAACTCTATTGCCTTCATTCATGAAAATTTTGGAGATGATTGAAGACCACCACATCTTCCAGAAGAATTTTTGGAATCCTCAATGCAATCAGGCCATCCAACTTGCTGTTTCTCTTTGTAGATTGGGATCAAATGTAAATTGAGCAGCAATCCATTGATTGGAAAATATATTCTCAGTCAGTTATGGAACCATTGACTTATAAACCAAAAGAGTCATGATTGCTATCTTATCTTTCCGATGCTCAGTCCATTCTTGGCCAAAAAAAGAAGAATTCAAGGAGATATCTCAAGTAATGGAGACCAAAGGCTTTCCTTATAGATTTTGGAGTCCCAATATTGTCCTTCTGAGGGGCGAAGGGGCTCAAAGGGACGGACACTGTGGCTAGCAGGGTAACCAGTGGTAACCTGTCACGTATTCTTGGTTCTGTAAAACGGGTAGCATCTAATTCCAAAGGGTATGGGAATTATTTTACTTTATAATTGATGTTTGGATGTGTGAATAACACTAACCTGTCCTTTTCATTTATTATTTAATTAATTATCCTTAGTAAATGTTTCCAGTAAGTTAATAATTATTTCAATAGACATTCCTACGGATATTCTGATGTCAGGGGAGTTCTCATTATGTATTACATATTAGGAGTAAAGTCATGATATTTATTTTAATCCTTATTTTCAAAATTCAGTTGATTTACTAACATAATTACTTAAAAATGTAAGTCATGGGTATTCATGTAATATTTTTACATCAGAAGTTTCCTTAGTATGTCACAAATATTTTGAGGTCTAGAAATTATCATAATAGTATATTAAAGTATTTTAATATATTTTTAGAATCAGTCATTATCCTATTTTCGACATTTTTGGTACTTTGAATTATATATAATCAAAAATACGTATAAAGGTTATTTAAGTTTTTTTATAACATTTTTTGTATTTTTAGACTATCTACTATACACGGGAACATTTCTTACATATGTAGAATGTTCCCATGTAGGTTGTAGCATGTTTACGCGGTACCTAGGTTTCTCAGGTGGCCTGTCACTTTGTCAACCCATAGTCCCGCGGCTGCATACTGGTCAGAGTCCCGGGGCTGCGTACACAACTTTGAAAGAGTGACAGAGCTGTAGCTCAGCCGCGCGTGGGTGCATTGGCTGTCGCGGCTGCGTGCGGGAACACCTCAATTCTGACTGAATTTTAGGTGTGAAACCTATATGTGAAAATAGATCTGAAATATTTAATTGGCCAAAAAGTTCAATAGTGGTGCCGTGGTTTTTGGGTCTTTCTTTCCTTAATTATTTAAGAATATAAGGGGTTGGATTTCAAGGGTGGGGTCAGTGAGTGACCCTACCTAACTTTGGGTGGAGAATCCATTTTTTTAATAATATCTATGCTTTTCCTACTCCTTCTTAGGTTAATTTTATTATTTTTATTTTTTGTATTTATGTTACTTCTGCAGCTTGCTCTGCAATAGTAGCAAGCTGAAAGGTGTTCCAGTATCTTATAGGTTGAAAAATAATTTAAATAACCAAGAAAAGTGGCCTTTTCCCCATTGGCTCCAAGTTTTGATTTCCTCTTGGCTTTGAGTATGAGTGCGTTGGTTTTACAGCCAAATGGCTTGAAGAAGTTTTAATGGAAGGCCGTTCCAGTCCAAATTTGTTATGGGATTGAGAAGTTCTTGCAGCAGTGAGGAGTACATTGATTAGGTTGGTGGAGGTTTTCATTACCCTGGGCCCAGTAAGATGGTGGAATTATGCTTTGAAAAATCAGGAAATGGGCCTCCTCCAAGATAGATTAGTTTACTTGTTTTGCAATTTTTTTTTGCTGCGGGTGTATGGCAGTGATATATGATGATCCATTCCAAGTACCTTGAGGTAGGTGGAGATATTTTTGTGCCTCCTTTTTCAGAAACTAGGGTTTCAACCTTTGCGTCAAGTTTTCTCTCAGAATTTTGGATTAAGACCTTATAAACAGCCAACAGGAATTTTTTCTTGGTGCAAAGAAAAGAGACTGATTCCAATCCTAATTACTGGTCCACAATGGTGATAAAGAATTTGAATCCCATGTTAGACTGCCTAGGAAAATGACCTACTACATCTAGATGGATAACTTCCAGCACCCTAGAGGCTGGTTTCAAGTGTCTCTGGAAGGGGTTTGAGTGCATCTTGTAACTGCAGCATATTTTCAGTTGAGTCATCAAAGAATTTTTTGGAAAAAATTGTCTGAGTAATTTGTTTCTATGGTGTCCCAGTTGCAAGTTCCAGAGATTTTATGTAGGCTCCTTCAGTTTTATCACTCCCCAGGCCGGTGATTTCTTGAACCTGGTGCTTCATAGCTAAACCAGATGGTTCACCACCATAAATACAAGATAGAAGCGGTCCAGTGTTTTTTTTTAGCCTTTTTAACCAACACAACTGATGATGGCTGGATCATTGGTGATTCTTGAAAAAAATAAAAGGTTCCTTTTGAGTTTGGGAACTAGAAAAATTTCCTAAATCTCCATGCTTTCTTGCAGGTGATTTTTAAGGGTGGCCTTGCCAAGAGCTGTTTCCAGAAGGAAACCCTTTGCTCCTGGTGCCAATATGCACAGAATTTGGCCTTGATTTGGTCAGGTATTCTGGCTCATTGAAGATGTGATGAGTGGAGCAAGACTCAAAAATTCATAATGGAAAGCTTTTCAAAGGTAGAACTGGGTGTTGAGGAAGACCAGAGGTTGATCTGAATTAGTTCTCTCCTTGTTATTGGGCTCCTTCTGTGCTGAGTGTAGATGAGACTGTATCTTGGATTGTTTGCTTTCTGGCCACAGCTTGGGGTTGAGAAGCCATAAGCGGTCCTTGGGTTGTTCTTCTAGTGATTTTTTTTTACCTTTGGAGCAGGAGTGCATTGTTTTTCCTTTCCAATGAGCTGTATTTTTGTGAAGCGCAACAGTGGAGTTTCCAGAGTTTGTCAGCTCTCTTATACCAGGAACCTTGCAGTCCTTTAGCTACAGAAAGTGATAAAAGAATTTGGAGCAATAATATTCCAAAGAATAAACACTTTAAAGCTCCAATAATGGTATGGTAAGAGCAAGTGCAAGTTTTAATTGGTTTGGTTATAAATATTTTAAATATAATATAAAAAGAGGGGCCACAGTAATATACTACTGGGGGTCTTTACAGACTTGGCAAACTCTCCTCAAGGGGCCTCCTTAGGCATTTTATAACCTTGGAATGAATATGGGTGCCTTCTAAGGCCTTATCCACTAATTTGGGCGGGCAAAACAGCACACAAACCCAGAGCAGGAAGGGAACAACTTACTTGGGAAGTTATCCACAGAAATCCTGCAAAGATTCAGGTAAGAAGCTTCAGAACAGATTGGGTTGGTGGCTGTTTCAAACTTCTGGTTGTTGATAGTTATTTAGAAAATAATAATAATAATACTTCAGACTAGATCATAAATCACTTGCTTTCTTCTTGATAAGCACTTGACTAAAAATGACACAATGTCTGATTGATAATAATAATATTCCTGATAACTGATAACTGATTGGGAACAGAAGGGCAAAAAGAGCCTGTTTAAATATTCTTTTTTTTGGGTGCTTGAGGGCCTCTAGAAGGGGTACTAGCCATGGGCTGAGGCTAGGGGGGCAGTCAGGGCAAGATTGGCACGTCCTTAAGGTGCTGTTAGCCTGCTGGCCTTAGATCTGTCAAGAGACAGCTCCTTTTTAGCTGCAGGATCTGTTAATCAATAGATTAGTCATTTTGCTTATCCTGCACTGATCCTCAATTTGTACTGTAAGTACTGGTCCAAAGTGAGCAGACGTGGATGTTTATTGATTTGCCATCCTCTGCTGATCCTGTATGTAATTTTTAATAATTTTTAAGACCAATCCTTATGTAGTTTTGTGGTCTTTGAAGGTTCTGATCAACTCATGTCGTGGTGAGTCTGGATCTTTATTTAATGAATAAAAAATACTAAAAATTAGTTAATAACTAATTTTAATTGATTTTGAAGGTTTTTGAACTATAATCTATGCTTGTGTGGTAGCTTTACATATGTAGTGTAGATCCTAATATATTGTAGCTCCTATGAGCGGTACCTGGATGTCAGACTGATCACAGCAGGAGGCGCGGGGATCAGTCCATTCAAATGCGCGCGGGGGACTGAACCGCTGCGCGCGTGACTAGGTCACGGGATTACCTGCGCGGGAGTTCAGTTGCGCGGGAGTCCAGCGCTGTAGGGACGCGGGGCTGCGTGCGGGAGTTTGCGTACGCGGGAAACCAGCGCTGTAGGGACGCGGGGCTGCGTGCGGGAGTTTGCGTACGCGGGAAACCAGCGCTGTAGGGACGCGGGGCTGCGTGCGGGAGTTTGCGTACGCGGGAAACCAGCGCTGTAGGGACGCGGGGCTGCGTGCGGGAATTGTGACCAAACACAATTCCCCGTGTAACTCCTAAACTACACACAACACCTGGATTTCGACTGAAATTTAGATGTGAAACCTATACATGACATATCATGTGAAATATTAAAATGGCCAAAAGGTGCCATACTGGTGCTGTGGTCATTTACCATTTTCTATTAAATTAATTAAAAAATATAAGGAGTAAGAATTCAAGGGTGGGGTCAGTGAGTGACCCTACCTTTTTTTGGGTGGGGAATCCATTTCTGCAATAATATTTATGGATTCCCTACTCCTTCATTTTATAAAAATTTTATTTATTCATTTATTTTTGTTCTTTTTATTTTTGTTAATATTATTATTTTTGTTGCTTTGTCAGGTTGCTCTGTGCTAAGTAGCAGGCTGACATTCCCCCACTCCAAGATATAACTATATCTGAAAAAAAAATTTTTGGGGCTCAGTGTCTTTTACTGGCTCTGTAGTTTCTCAGGTGTATAGGTCCATCTGGAATGTTGTTTTCAGGTAGCCATTCATCTTTATCAGCTGATTTTCCTTTGTATCTGACTAAGTAAAGTCTAACATCTTTCCCTTGGATCCTTTCTTTTTTATCTTCAAGGATTTTACTAACTTTTCCTTTGTCCTTCTCAGGCTCATCTAAGACTGGTATTTCAGGTGAAGGGGTCTTTTCACCTTCTCTTGGATGGTAGTGTTTGACAAGGCTAACTGGGAAGACTGGGTGTTTCCTAGAGAGTTCATTACTGAGGATGACTTCTACGGCATTCTTACCATGGAGTTTTTTGATATTGAAAGGCCCAACAAAGGCTGGCCTGAGTTTTCTGTTTCCAGCCAAGTTATTGAAATTGGTGGTTGAAATTAGAACTTGATCTCCTATTCTGAAATCAGGTTCTTTGTGAGTTTTATCCCACCTCTGTTGGTTGTATTCAACAGCATCTTTTACACACTTAGAAGCGTGCTTATTTGCCATATCTATCATGTTTTTGAAGTCCAGTGATATTGGATGGATATTAGTCAACTCCTGATTGAGGTTATCCTTGGGTAATTTGGGGATCCATCCTCTTTCCAGTATGTAAGGAGCTTCTTTGGTAGTAGAGTGTTTACTACTGTTATAGGCCATTTCTAGTGCAGGTAAAAGGCTAACCCAGTCATGGCAATATCCGTCTGTATTTTTGTACTCCATCCCAAAGCAAAAGAACCTTCTGAGAATGTCCTCTAGATTCTGGATCATTCTTTCAGCTAATCCATCTGTCTGAGGGTGATAAGCTGTAGAAAAGGCTAAGGTAGTTCCTAACATATCATGGAGGTTTCTCCAGAATTCAGACATGAATTTGGGGTCTCTATCTATGATAATAATCTTAGGAATTCCTACATCAGCAATTAGTCTGTTCCAGAAGAGTAAGGCTAATTCCATAGCTTTGTCTTCCTTATGGTTAGGTAGAAACTTGGCTTTCTTAGAAAATCTGTCTACAATAACCAGGACTGAGTTGTAAGAGTAAGCTCCTCCAGGGGGCAGTCCTGTTACAAAGTCCATCTTGATAAATTCCCATCTTTTCCTGGGCTCAGCAATCCTTTGGAGTAGTCCAAACCTTTTCCCAGTGGTCCTGTTGGACTTCTGACAGATTTCACAGCTTGAAATATACTTGATAGTGGAGTCTCTCCAGTTGATCCACCAGGAAGTCTGCTTTACTTTATCTAGGGTTCTATCAGTAGACAGGTGAACCAAAGAGAAAATATCATGACATTCAGCTAAAACAAGTTTGATATGCTCTGTTTTGGTCAAGACTATAACACTAGAGTGTTTATGCCGGTAATATACTAGCCCATCCCACAGTGTGAATCTTCCTTCTTTATAGGATTTCAGCAGGGGTTCAGGTAAACTGTTGATGAGTTCAGATGGAGGTGAAGTACTTTCTATGATGTTAATCAAAGTCTTCATGTCAGAGTTGTATGCTTCTCTGATGGAGCTGAACAGTGATTCATCTAGTTCACATATGTGAATTCCTATGATGGGAGCTTCAAGATTAAACAGGTTAATGTTTAGTATAGGAAATATATCATGATCTTCTGGGTCATGAGCAGGATTGCTAGTATCATTTGGTAGATAATTTCTGCTAAGACTGTCAGCATTCTGATGTTTAACTCCAGCTTGGTGGACTTTAGTCATCTGACCTCTGTACTGTTGTATGGCTATCTGCCATCTTAGCATATGCCTGCTAGGAGTTTTCATGTTCATGAGAGTTCTAACAGCATTGCAATCAGTGATCACCACAAAATTTGTACCTTCCAAATAATAGTGGAGTTTTTCTAATGCCCATACTAGAGCAAGGCATTCCATTTGGCTGGAACCATATCTCTTCTCAGTATCTTTGACTTGTCTAGATATGAAGAGTATAGGTTTCTCTACTGGTTTATCCTGTTCTATTACTTCTTGGTGTAATGCAGCTCCTAATCCTTCCATGCTAGCATCTATGTAAAGTTTGAAAGGTTTAGAATAATCTGGTTGTATCAACACTGGGGCAGTAGTCATAGCTATTTTGAGTTCCTCATAATTATTCAATCTTTCATGAGTCATTTTGAACAAAGTGTTGTTGTTGCAGATCTCATATAAACACTTGGTGAGGTTAGCAAATTTAGGTATGTACTTCCTGTAATAGCTGCAGAAGCTTATAAAGGATAAGAGTTCCATTTTTTTCTGGGGCATAGGTATGTTCATTACTGCTGCTATCTTACTTTGGTCAGAAGTTAAAGTGAGTCCAGAAACAATGTGTCCTAGAGCTTTGAGTTCTCCGTATCCAAAGTTGAACTTTTTCATAGATACTTTTAATCCTACTGTGGCGATTGTTTTAAGCACTAGCCTTACTTTATCCATGTGAGTATCCCAATTGTCTGAATAAATGATAACATCATCTATGTATACCATCATCCAACCTTGCCTGATGAAAATTCCTAAGACTGTATCCATCATTCTTTGGAAGTGGGAAGGAGCATTTTTAATACCAAAGGGCATTCTGAGATACTCATATATGCCTAAATGACATATGATTCTCATAAATTTCCTACTATCCGGACTGATAGGTATTTGGTGAAAGCCTTTCAACATGTCCATAGTAGTAATGAACTTAGCTTTAGAAAGATTATGTAGAGCATGGTCAATCCTTGGGATAGGATATTAGTCAGCTTGGGTGTAGTTGTTGAGAATTCTAAAGTCTCCAACCATCCTAGATTTATCATTGTGCCAGGCTATTATCACAGGTGTAGTTACGTCTACTTGCTCATTATGCCCTACTTTCCGTAAGACTTGTAAGTCCACTAGTTCTTGGATGTGGCCTTCTACAGCAGTCCTAGATTTTGGACTAGAAGGGTAAGCTGGTCTTCTGAGGTTAGGAGGGTAAGGAGGCTTAATAGTCAAAGTTAAGACCATATCATGACCTTTAATATTACCAATGGGATGTTCTTTAGTGAAAAAAGAATTCTGGTTCTCAAAGCATACTTGGAGAATATCTCTTTTCTGGTTTTCACTAAGCTGGGAATTCAGGGCAGCTTGGGAAAAGTATTCCTGGTTAAAAGTCTCTAAGTGTCTCTCATAAGTGGAATCAGTAGCTTTAGCATTGACATGGCATATTTGGAACTTCTTGTTCCAATCTCCTCCTATAGTGAAATATCTCCCTTTACTCTGGAAGACATCTATCCCGTACAGCCAAAGAGAATCATTTCCTATAATAAAATAATCACATACTCCATTTTGAAGTACTAAAAATTCAATCTTTATCTTGATTGATCCTTTAGAGTAAGGAAGTATGATTTCTGTTGACCATACTCCAATAGCATTGAGAGGTGAGTTACAGCTGCTGAACTTAGCTCAAGGTACGGGTAGTAAATTTTTCTTCCAGTTAGAATCCTGCTTATCTAAGTAGTCAGTTTCAACACAAGAGCAGAAGGCTCCACTGTCTAGAAGTAATTTTACGGGGGAACCTTGTATCAAGCCAGTGGCATAACAAGTTTTACCACCGGTGTAACGTTTTCCAATAGAAGGTTTAAGGGTTAAGGTCTTGTCTTCAGAAACATGTTGGATTTTCATGTTGGGTGTCCACTGTTGAGGCAAATTTCTATCTTCATTAACAGGGTTAATATCTATGGAAGATTCTATGTTACCTTTGATGACATTAATGGGATTAGTGATCATTAAGTCACACTCAGAGATGGAAAAATCAGTGTCATCTAGTTGGGGGTCAGGATTAGTGTCATCTTCTTCTCCTTAAATAAGATTAATCTTCCTCCTGGGTAAAGTACAATCAGGTCTTACATGCCCTTTTTGGTTGCAATTCCAACATGTCTTTTCTTTGGTTACCAAAGTATTCTTGGCTTCTGAGTTGGTAGGTAGAGGTTCTTTATTCTTGTTATTATATTCTTCCTTATTCCTAGTAGTTGGTTCTCTGGTTTTGTTAACCTTTTTATCTAAGCCATTCATGTCAATAGTTTCTTCTAATACTCCTATGAGAGTGGAAAGGTCAGAGTTCATGGGAATTCTGCATCTTAATCTATGGTTAAGTTGTCCTGGACATAGGTTGAGGAGTCTTTCATTGACTTCTTCTTTATCAGCATTTTGGTAGAAGCAGTCTAGTCTTCTCTTCTGTTCAAGGCACTATTTGTGAGGTTTGTCCTTAGATGGATCAAACAAAGAAGTTTTGAAAGCCTTCATCATTTTTCTTTTCCAAATTCTGGTACCAAATTGTTCCTTAATCAAGTCTTTCCACAAATTCCATGACAAAGATCCTACCTCTTCTCTCTTATTGATGAACCAGTCAAGGGCTACTCCTTCAAACAGTCTAGGTAGTCTTTCTACAGCTATGTTATCAGGAAGTTCATAGGAGGCCAGAGTATAGTCAATAAACTTAATAAAACTGACATGATTGTATTCTCCTTCTCCTGAGAATTTAGGCCACTCAGTGATAGGGGGAAGTAATTTTAATGCTTGTTCTACTTCAGGAGTGGGACTAGGCCTGAAATATTCATGCCTGGTTGGTCTTGGTCTAAAAGGTAATTGGGGAGTACTGTGGTGCCTGGAAGGTCTTATCTCATCAGAGTCTGCAATGGGTTGAGTTAAGTTTACCTTTAGATCTCTGAGATCATTCTTCATCATACCTAATTCCAGGTAAAGTTTGTTACTTAATGAATCAATTTTATTAATAACATGAGTAGGTGAAGGGTGGTCTGTCTTATTAATACCTTCTTTGATTTGTTCAATAGATAGAAGAATTTCTTCTTGGATAGCTGAAGTATTGTTTTCTAGGTACTTCATTAGTTCTCCCTTACTCAAGCTGATGCTGTCTTTTATTTGTTTTACCTCTAACTCATTGATTTTGATCAAGTTGGATTGGGATTGCATGACTTTACCAAAATTGGTATTTAATTTATCCAATTGCTCATATACTTTATCAAAACATTTGCCAATGATATCAAAGTTATGAGAAACATTTATGGAAAACAAGTTGAAAGTTTCTACATCTAATTGTGGTACACTTTCTTCCATTTTCTTGCCAAAGATATTATATTGTCCCACTCTTTGGGAATCTTTAATTTCTGATGGGCTAGAGATCTCTTCTTCCTGTTGTTGTTGTTTCCTCTTAAGGAAACTAATTGGTCCCAAGGATTCCAATTCTGCACGTAGCCTTCTACTTCTCTCTTGGGAATCAATTTTTGGAGGGTTATTTGAGTCTTCTTTGCCAAAGATATGGCTTTTCTCATACCCTGCTGGTCTTCCTGGGTCTGAGCCTGTTTGAACAGTTCCCAATGACCCACGTGTTCTTTCACCAATACCTTTATTTTTTCCTCCTTGGAGGAGTCCGGCTGGGGTGGCGTAGGTGGAACGGTATCCTCCTGGGATATCATGTTGGACAAGGGACGGCTCTCCAATGGTAAGTTGGTCGAGTCGGCAGCCGCGGTCATTGTCATTGTTGCTCGGATTGGAGCGATCACTGGCTTGATCCGCATTGCGTTCGCGACTGGCGTCCTTGCGCTCACGGGTTCCTCCGGGCAAAGATCCATATGACGGGGCGCGTCCACTGGCGCGGGTGTTGCGTCTGTTTTGATGCATGTTAAAAATTATGTAAGTTTTGTCAAAACTTTGTAAAAAAATCAAAAAATAATTTTTTTGAGTAGTTTTGGTTTTTATATTTTTTTTAAAAAAATATATGTCTTACTTATATGAAGGTTTAAAGGTACTCAGTCCTTGTTGGGGTCAGGACCGTCCTTGGAGGGTATTCCAACGGGATCTGAGTGGGTTCCAATCAAATCTTGGGACAAATCCAAGGGTCCACAGTCTGGGAAGTCCTCTAAGAGGTCTTGGTCAATAAGATCACCAAAAACAAAGTCCACTAGAAAGAATAAAATAAAAAAATACAAGTTATATATTTATTTATTTGTATAATAATTTTTTTATAATTTTCGAGTTTTTTATTATTTTTTATAAAAAAAATAATAAAAATGAGATCAAAGATCCATTTTATAATTTGGATACCGTCTCTTAAAAGCAGAAAGCTTTCTTTGATAGATTTTTTACTCTTTTTGCTGTCTTAACAAGGAGTTAAAATTAATAATTCTTTCTAACTCTTGTTCCTTTTCTTTTAAGATTTGTTGTCTATGATAAAGAAGTCTCTCTTGTTCTTGTTCAGGAGTTATAACAACAGGCACAAAGTTACGTAATTTTTCTTCTTTTTTTGGTTTAAGAAGATTCAAATAATAATTGATCAATTCTCCGTTGGTTTTTAAATCCACTGGATAAATCAAAAGATAAAGAAAAATAATAAGTATTTCTACTTATATATATAATTTTTTTTTAAAATATAAAGAACTGGTCCAGGAGATAATTAATTAAACAATTAATCATTAAGGATATTTTCTGGCCAGACCCCCAGTTGTCAGCTCTCTGATACCAGGAACCTTGCAGTCCTTTAGCTACAGAGAGTGATAAAAAAATTTGGAGCAATAATATTCCAAAGAATAAACACTTTAAAGCTCCAATAATGGTATGGTAAGAGAAAGTGCAAGGTTTAATTGGTTTGGTTATAAATATTTTGAATATAATATAAAACGAGGGGCCACAGTAATATACTACTGGGGGTCTTTACAGACTTGGCAACCTCTCCTCAAGGGGCCTCCTTAGGCAGTTTATAACCTTGGAATGAATATGGGTGCCTTCTAAGGCATTATCCACTCATTTGGGCGGGCAAACCAGCACACAAACCCAGAGCAGGAAGGGAACAACTTACTTGGGAAGTTATCCACAGAAATCCTGCAAAGATTCAGGTAAGAAGCTTCAGAACAGATTGGGTTGGTGGCTGTTTCAAACTTCTGGTTGTTGATAGTTATTTAGAAAATAATAATAATAATACTTCAGACTAGATCATAAATCACTTGCTTTCTTCTTGATAAGCACTTGACTAAAAATGACACAATGTCTGATTGATAATAATAATATTTCTGATAACTGATAACTGATTGGGAACAGAAGGGCAAAAAGAGCCTGTTTAAATATTCTTTTTTTTGGGTGCTTGAGGGCCTCTAGAAGGGGTACTAGCCATTGGCTGAGGCTAGGGGGGCATTCAGGGCAAGATTGGAACGTCCTTAAGGTGCTGTTAGCCTGCTGGCCTTAGATCTGTCAAGGAACAGCTCCTTTTTAGATGCAGGATCTGTTAATCAATAGATTAGTCATTTTGCTGATCCTGCACTGATCCTCAATTTGTACTGTAAGTACTGGTCCAAAGTGAGCAGACGTGGATGTTTATTGATTTTCAATCCTCTGATGATCCTGTATGTAATTTTTAATAATTTTTACGACCAATCCTTATGTAGTTTTGTGGTCTTTGAAGGTTCTGATCAATTCATGTCGTGGTGAGTCTGGATCTTTATTTAATGAATAAAAAATACTAAAAATTAGTTAATAACTAATTTTAATTGATTTTGAAGGTTTTTGAACTATAATCTATGCTTGTGTGGTAGCTTTACATATTTAGTGTAGATCCTACTATATTGTAGCTCCTCTGAGCGGTACCTGGATGTCAGACTGATCACGGCAGGAGGCGCGGGGATCAGTCCATTCAAATGCGCGTGGGGACTGATCCGCTGCTCAGATGCGCGCGGGGGACTGAACCGCTGCGCGCGTGACTAGGTCACGGGATTACCTGCGCGGAGTTCAGTTGCGCGGGAGTCCAGCGCTGTAAGGACGCGGGCTGCGTGCGGGAGTTTGCGTATGCGGGAAACCAGCGCTGTAGGGACGCGGGGCTGCGTGCGGGAGTTTGCGTACGCGGGAAACCAGCGCTGTAGGGACGCGGGGCTGCGTGCGGGAATTGTGACCAAACACAATTCCCCGTGTAACTCCTAAACTACACACAACACCTGGATTTTGACTGAAATTTAGGTGTGAAACCTATACATGACATATCATGTGAAATATTAAAGTGGCCAAAAGGTGCCATACTGGTGCCGTGGTCATTTACCATTTTCAATTAAATTAATTAAAAAATATAAGGAGTAAGAATTCAAGGGTGGGGTCAGTGAGTGACCCTACCTTACTTTGGGTGGGGAATCCATTTCTGCAATAATATTCATGGATTTCCTACTCCTTCATTTTATAATAATTTTATTTATTCATTTATTTTTGTTCTTTTTATTTTTGTTAATATTATCATTTTTGTTGCTTTGTCAGGTTGCTCTGTGCTAAGTAGCAGGCTGACAGAGTTGGGCTAGTCCGGGGTGTCTTCCAATCTCAAGGCTTCCAAGTGTATGGATTTATTTTTTTGAGGAATGCTTTTGGGCTCTTGAGAAGCTTATAATTATGGAGGATGGTATCCAAGATATGTTAAATTTTACTTGGAAGCTTGTCAAGGAATGTGTGGCTTATAATATCTTGCCGGACTTTCAGGATAACTCTTGAAAGTTTGTTCATCTTTTTTTTCAATTTTTTAATGTAATGATTGAGGTCTCCTTTTCATTGGTATAAGATGAAGGTGAGCCACAGAAGTCCTTGATTTTTGGAAAATTGGGAAGCCTAACATATTTAATGGCTTCAAGAATGGCCCTGGGGTTAGAATTTTTGGTGTTTTGATGGCGGAAACAAAGACAGGGTCCCCCAGATGTTGAATAATCATTTCCAATTCTTTGTTGATATTCTTCTTCTTAGAGAGGGAGCACATTTGAGAGGGATCATAGTCTTCTATAACTTCAAGCAATTCTTTCTTTCTCAGATAACTCCTAAGTCTTTGGAATCAAGCCACAAAGCTAGATTCAGTGAGAAGTGGGATTTTGAGCTTGGAATATTTATCCTGGTCCTTCATGATAAGTGTTCTCTTGAGGGTATTGGGAATTTAAAGTCATAGAGTTCAGGATTCAAAATAAGATTGATTCAAGTAAGAAAAAGAAGAAATTAAATGAAAACAGCAGTGATCATCTTCAAAAGAAGACTCAGAAAGAAAACAGGTGAGAATCAGCAAAGGATTTAGTTGAGTGAGCCAGAATGGAAGAAGGAACAAGTGGTGAACAGAGCTGAGACTGAGAGGATTAGAATGAGAAAGATTGATCACAAACAACAACACATAGGAATGAGACTGGATTAACTGAAAAACAAACAGGAAAAGTTTTACTCACTGGTCTCAGGTTCCCAAGATGCAGTGGTACAAGGTGAAAGTTGTACAAGGAGAAGCATCCTTGGTCTGGGCCTGTGTTGCTAGTTATGTGCGGTCAGATTGGGTTTGAAGTTTCTTCACAGGTGAGGGTCATGGGCCCACACCTGATTCTAGAGAAAATTGATGAAACAGAGATGAGTGGAAGAGTAAGTTAGAAGCCACAAACACAACATGCAGGAGTAGTTAATATGCCTAGCTCAGCTTCTTTTTCCTATTGTGCTGCTGATCCTGCATCTTCCCCCTGCTTATCCTTGTTTTCAAATCTCACTGCTGAGACTACTTGCTTTTGTGTCTTCAAATAACCACCACACCATGTGGCCCATATCACTTGTCCTTAGTTATTTTGGTCTCAACTATCTTCCACCTGAAAAGATTTAAAGAGTAGGAAAACCTGGACCAAGCTATTATTTCAATCAAAGAAACGAAATCAATAAAAACAGAATATAAGATTTGAGAAAGTCAAGTCAAACAGTTCAGAAGGAAGAGTTAATCACGAACAGGCAAACACAATTCTACAGGCAGGATGATGGCCTCTAAATAGACTAGGTAGAACTGTGTGCACTAAGCGCTAAAAAGGTGATCCAAATCTCCAAAATGATCTTGATGTCCTGAGTTTTAGTACTGGTTTGGAAGTAAAATTAAGGTCAAAACTGAAAATGAGTTGATTGACCCATTTTGGTACATACTATTTGCTGCTGGGACTGGATCAAATAGTGCAAAGGTTGAATCTTCAATCTTGAGGGCTAGGTTCCGGTTATTCTGAATGGGGTCAACTGAATAGATCTTCTTGTTGATTTTTGGACCTTCTCTTGAATATTAAATAAGAGGTTGGCTGTAACTGATGATGAAAGTCCTGTGACATGCCAATAAAGAGCGCGCATGATCCAATGATCTAGCAGTAGAAACTTAGGAGAAACAAGAAGCATTGAATAAATAGAGAAATTCTGAGACAAGATTAACAACACGCATAAGATAACAAAGAAAGAGAGAAGAAGACAAATAGGAGAGATAAGAGAATGAATTGAAGTCAAGTAACAATCATGTCAAATAATCAACATGCCGACTCGACTCATTAATAGTGGTGATAAGTTAAGAACCAACATATTTTGCCAGCCTAGAGACTGCCATTGCATTGGCAGCTTTGGTCAGCAGATTTGCTAGCATTTCATGATAAAAAATCAATTTAATTTGAATCTGTTTATTATTCCAGTCATTTTACAAGCTCTTGAGCTTAATATCAATGTATTTTGCGTGTGACTTGGCTCCAAACTTTTTAATTTTGTCATCCAAACCCTTGTTATTGATTAAATGTATCGGAGGTTCAAAGGTAGTTTGCCATACTTTGGAAATAAGATGATTCAGCCATCTAGCCTCATGATGACTGGCAGATAGTGAGTTACACTCAGATTCAGTTGACAAAAGGGCAATGCATCTCTGACACCAACTTGTCCAATAAAGGGGGGATCCCTTGAAAAGAGTGCTAAAGCCGGTTTGAGAGAGAAATGTTACAGGTTCGTCACCATATGCAGCATTGCTGTAGGTGATGAGATGGTTGGAATTGTTTCTCAATGTGAAAGTTAGTTTATAGTTGATGGTCTTAAGTAAATAACGCCACACCCAAATGACCTTCCTCCAGTGATTTATTCCATGATTTTCCGAGAATATCGCCAGATTAGAAACAAAATAGTTAATTTCAGATCGTGCCAGAGTTGTTATGAAATTGAGTCTTCCAATGGGCCATTGATAGTTGACATTTAGTTGTTTGAACTTAGCTATCTCTTCTTCTGTGGCTGGTACCAGATTTGCGCCAGTCAAGCATGGATTAGATAGGGGTTTTGAATTCAAGAGGTTCAGCTCTTCAAGTCCTTTTTGGATATGATTTGGGAGAGAAAGACTGATTGAAATCTTGTCTTTCTCAACCTTCATCCCAAGCAATGTATCAACTTTGTGAGCTGATGAATCCTTGAAATTGCTTAAGAAGAGAGATTTAAATTTATTCACCTCCCCCACCAGAACTAAATTGTCAACATGAAAGAATAGAGAAGTCACTCCATCTTCATGGTGGTATAAACAAGGGTTGCAGTTGCTTTCCGTAAAGCCTATGCTTCTGATCCATTTCCTAAGTGTCTTGTACCAATTTAGAGGGGCTTGATTTAGTCTGTAAAGTTCTTTTAATAAATTCAGATATTTTGACTTCTCTTAGAGCCAACAGGGGTCCTAATGTAAACCTTTTCCCCAAGGGGGGCGTGCAGGAATGCCCCCTTCACATAAAATTGGAGAATTGGGAGTCCTTTGTCAACTGAGTAGATTAATAAACCTCTGAGCAAAGCAATCTTGCAAGTAGGTGCAAAGGTTTCAAATTAATCAATTCCATAGTGTTGATTGAAGCCTTGCACACATACCCTTGCTTTGAGAGCGGTTTTTCCGGTGTGGAGATCCTCCTTGTGACGGAACGCCCAGGTTGTGTTAAGTGGATTGGTGACGTTGGATTCATCTGTATCCTCCCATACCCCAAGCTCCTCCGCCTTATCCAGCTCCTTTTCTATGGGCGCAATCCATTTGGGATCCTTGAGTGCATCTTGTATTGAAGCCGGTAAAGTAAAGTGATGATAACCATACGGCTCCAGTGGTTTGAATTGGCATCTGTTGCAAAGTTTAGGGATTAACATTTCTTGAACAGATGGCGCCAAGCTTTCACAGTCAGACATATTTGGATCTTCATCCAAGGGAAGTTCTGGTTTAACATCAAATGGGGTGCCAGATTTGTTCTCCCCGTGAGTTGATTCAGTTTCTCAACCAGTTTTTGGAACAAGTTTAGGTCTGATAGTGTTTTCTTCATCTTTGTTGAGGATGGGTCCTCCACTTGTGATTTGAGATTTCAGGAAAAAAACATGTTTGGTGTTTACAATCCTCCCCAATTTGGTGAGTATCTTATAGGAGAGGAGTCAAGGATTGAAGCCCACCAGGAAACCTTCCTTGCCCTTCTTGCTAAGTTTCAAAGGAATTTTTGTATCGCTGAGTAGATATATGCATGCAGTCCCTACAGGTTTGTAAAAATCCTTTGGTAATGACATTCCATGCAGAAGTTCCCAGGGACTTTGTGATTTGGTCTCCTGGGGTATTTGGTTCAATGCAAGGCAGAAACTTTGGATAACCACATTCCAACAGCTTTTTGGAAGGTTTGTTGCCAAACTAAAGACTGATCTTCATGATTCCATGATGGTTTGATTGGATAACTTGGCTTTTTGGTTATGCTGAGAGCGATAGGGCTCACTGACCAAATGATGTATTGCCTTTGATTTAAAGAAGCTCAATAGGGTGTTTTTCAAAAACTCTCCTCCTCCATCAGAAAAAACCTTGACTGGAAACCAACCTTTCTTCTTTGCTTCATTCTTAATAGCAAAGATGATGGTTTCGGCAGCGGCGTCCTTCCTTGGCAAGGAAAAAGCAGATAGATAGCCCAAGAGGTTGTCAACAACAGTGAGGGCATACATCATACCTCCTTTGCTCTGTGGATTGAGCGGTCCAATTAGATCTAGATGCAGGCAATCAAAAACTTGTTCAGCAGGGCATTGTTCTTGGTTGAAAGATGATTTGGTGATTTTTCCTTTCTTACAGGCAATTTATTCAAATTTGGAGTGTATTTCTTTTCCAATGCTGTAACCAAGATGATTTTCAATTTGTTCAAAACTAGCATGAACTAACTTTTGATGAAGTTTTTGAACCTCTTCCAGATTCATGAGACGGGCAAGTTCTTTTGTTTGTGATTTGCGATTGATGGTTAACAGATTATTCTTGATTAACCATTTGAAGACAGTAGTTCTTCCTTTGGTAAGTGCAAACTTAGAGGAAGAAGACTTGCTATTGAATTTAAAAGAACACCCCTTTTTGAGGAGGGCCCCCAGTGAGATTAGATTGAGTGTGGCATTGGGAACCCAGGCTGCATCATCCAGGTCAATTTTTCTTCCATCTATGGATAGATTGACTGTGCCAAGGCCCTTTATGGGTATGCCTTCTCCTTTCTTTCCAGTTTTAATAATTTCGCATCTGGTTTGTTTGACTAGGGAGGATAAAATAGATTTTTTCCTGATCATATGTATCAAGCAGCCACTGTCAAGGATGAAACAATTAGTGCCAGTCTCATCCTGCTGATTCAACCCGCAGAAGAAGGAGTAATATTGAGCTTCTTCAGACTTCTTTTTGGTTTTTTGTTTGAATCTGTTGACAGGATTCTTGGGTTTGAGTTCCGCATATTCCTCCCAGCAGTTTGCAGCAGGGTGAGTTTTGACAGCTGGATTATTTTTCCCATTTTCACAGCGCGGTCAAACAGAGTTGAAGCCTTTTTTGAGAATAAAGAGCTGAGTTTGTTTTGGATGTTTCTTTAGGTTTGGATTGGACTTCATTTTTGTGTTGAACAAGGTGGTTCAGAACAAAGGCTACCGTTAGATCTACTCCAGAGCGCATGATCTGCAATTTCATTCCTTTTAGGGATTTGGGTAATTTGAAGAGAATCAAATAGCTCAGAATATCACTTGGTAGGTCAATGCCAACTTTTTCAAGTTTTCCTAGATGGAACTTGACTGAGGTTACAAACACGTCTATGTAATTTTGATCAAACCCTAGGTAAAAGAAATTGAAGAACATTTTTTCTCTATTTGTGGCCTGTTTTGAAGCAAAGAGTTCTTTAGCTGCCAGCCAGATCCACTTAGGTGAGTCCTTGTTATTGGCTGTGATTATGTTGGTGTGTGTAGCAGGATTGAGTTTTGACATGAGGTAAGCAGCAGTCTCATCTTCATCACGAATACTTTCATCTGTATTTGGCAAGTTCATAAGATGGAGAATGCCACACATTTTGAACAGTCTTTCCATTTTCTTCTTCCAAATCAAATAGTTTGTCTCAGTCAGAAGAGGGGTGGATTCCATAAGCAATTTAAGTGCCAGCCCTTTGAAGTTGCTGTCGCCTCCAGGTCCGGGTGATATTGTTCCTTGATGCATTCCGGTTTTTGTGTGAGTACCATTCTGGCTTTTCACCTTGAAAAGATTTAAAAAGTAGGAAAACCTGGAACAAGCTATTATTTAAATCAAAGAAACAAAAAAATAAAAATAGAATATAAGAGTTGAGAAAGTAAAGTCAAACAGTTCAGAAGGAAGAGTTAATCACAAACAGGAAAACACAATTCTACAGGCAGGATGATTGCCTCTAAATAGACTACGTAGAACTGTGTGCACTAAGCACTAAGAAGCTTATCTGAATCTCCAAATTGATCTTGATGTCCTGAGTTTTAGTACTGGTTTGGCAGTAAAAATAAGGTCAAAACTGATAATAAGTTGATTGACCCATTTTGGTACATAATATTTGCTGCTGGGACTGGATCAAATAGTGCAAAGGTTGAATCTTCAATCTTGAGGACTAGGTTCCATTTTTTCTGAATGGGGTCAATTGAAAAGATCTTCTTGTTGAGCTTTGGACCTTCGCTTGAATAGTAGAATAAGAGGTTGGCTGTGACTGATGATGAGCGTCCTGTGACATGCCAATAAAGAGCACGCATGATCCAATGATCTAACAGTAGAAACATAGGAAAAACAAGAAGCACGAAAAAAATAGAGAAATTCTGAGACCAGATTAACAACACACATAAGATAAAAAAGAAAGAGAGCAGAAGACAAATAGGAGAGCTAAGAGAATGAATTGAAGTCAAGTAAAAATCATGTCAAATAATCAAGAACATCTGCCATAAAACTTTTCAACACTTTGGAAGAACTCAAAGTGAGCGGAACAGTCATGGTCAATGGAGAAACACTTTTTTTTCTCTCCCGTTTGATTTCTTTGGAAGTTTTAGCCTACAAAAAATGGAAATTGGATCAAATTGCTCACTATCGCGGTCCTATGATCAATCTTCAAGATCTTCTTTTTGCCACAATCACCTCAAACTTTTACCCTCATGGCTCTCACAGGTTCATAGGCTTGAGATATGTCTTGTTGATAAAATGATTTGGAGTAGCTGTGGCAAGAACTTGCGCAACTTCTCTGATTGCTGAACCAGTTATACTCTGGTTTTGATTCTTATTTTTAGTTCTCCATTGTATCTGATTTTAGTGGACTTTGTATACTTGACTTTCTTTTCCAGTGCTCCATTTTTCATTTTTTCTTGAGCCATCCCTAGCCATATTCCAGAACCCCTGCATAGATACCCCATGGCTCCTGATGAGTCTTGTTGCAATCTATATGGTGATAATTCTTTCATCAGTTGGTTTCATCTTTTCAGTCCCAATCAAACATTGACTTCTTCTCTTTTGTCAGCTTGGTACTTATACAGAGCAACCTTTCAAAGTAGAATAAAAGCAAAAATTAGGGGTAATGTTAAATTCACAACTCCAGTTGTTTGGGAGTGTGTAGGGCCCCACAAAACCTGTGGAAGTTTTTTAGGAGCCAATACACTACTCCAAACATTTTTTCTAAACATGCACAACCCCTGGGGGGACATATACCCGCCATAATGAGCTTTTTTGATTGTTTTACACCTGTACACAACCATATTATTTATTATTTATTATTTATTATTTTTTATTTTTTATTTCTTATTTATTATTTATTATTTATTATTTCTTATTTCTTATTTCTTATTTCTTATTTCTTATTTCTTATTTATTATTTCTTATTTCTTATTTATTATTTATGATTTATTATTGATTATTTATTATTTATTATTTATTATTTATTATTTATTATTTATTATTTATTATTTATTATTTATTATTTATTATTTATTATTTATTATTTATTATTTATTATTTATTATTTATTATTTATTATTTATTATTTATTATTTATTATTTATTATTTATTTTTTATTATTTATTATTTATTATTTATTATTTAAGATTAATTAATTATTAATTATTGTTTAGTATTTATTATTTATTATTCATTATTTATTATTTATTATTCATTATTCATTATTCATTATTTATTATTTATTATTTATTATTTATTATTTATTATTTATTATTTATTATTTATTATCTATTATTTATTATTTATTATTTATTATTTATTATTTATTATTTATTATCTATTATTTATTATTTATTATTTATTATTTATTATTTATTATTCATTATTCATTATTCATTATTTATTATTTATTATTTATTATTTATTATTTATTATTTATTATTTATTATTTATTATTTATTATTTATTATTTATTATTTATTATTTATTATTTATTATTTATTATTTATTATTTATTATTTATTATTTATTATTTATTATTTATTATTTATTATTTATTATTTATTATTTATTATTTCTTATTTCTTATTTCTTATTTCTTATTTCTTATTTATTATTTATTATTTATTATTTATTATTTATTATTTATTATTTATTATTTATTATTTATTATTTATTATTTATTATTTATTATTTATTATTTATTATTTATTATTTATTATTTATTATTTATTATTTATTATTTATTATTTATTATTTATTATTTATTATTTATTATTTATTATTTATTATTTATTATTTATTATTTATTATTTATTATTTATTATTTATTATTTATTATTTATTATTTATTATTTATTATTTATTATTTATTATTTATTATTTATTATTTATTATTTATTATTTATTATTTATTATTTATTATTTATTATTTATTATTTATTATTTATTATTTATTATTTATTATTTATTATTTATTATTGATTATTGATTATTTATTATTTATTATTTATTATATATTATTTATTATTTATTATTTATTATTTATTATTTATTACTTATTATTTATTATTTATTATTTACTATTTATTATTTATTATTTATTATTTATTATTTATTATTTATTATTTATTATTTATTATTTATTATTTACTATTTATTATTTATTATTTATTATTTATTATTTATTATTTATTATTTATTATTTATTATTTATTATTTATTATTTATTATTTATTATTTATTATTTATTATTTATTATTTATTATTTATTATTTATTATTTATTATTTATTATTTATTATTTATTATTTATTATTTATTATTTATTATTTATTATTTATTATTTATTATTAATTATTTATTATTTATTATTTATTATTTATTATTTATTATTTATTATTTATTATTTATTATTTATTATTTATTATTTATTATTTATTATTTATTATTTATTATTTATTATTTATTATTTATTATTTATTATTTATTATTTATTATTTATTATTTATTATTTATTATTTATTATTTATTATTTATTATTTATTATTTATTATTTATTATTTATTATTTATTATTTATTATTTATTATTTATTATTTATTATTTATTATTTATTATTTATTATTTATTATTTATTATTTATTATTATTCATTATTTATTATTTATTATTTATTACTTATTATTTATTATTTATTATTTATTATTTATTATTTATTATTTATTATTTATTATTAATTATTTATTATTTATTATTAATTATTAATTATTTATTATTTATTATTTATTATTTATTATTTATTATTTATTATTTATTATTTTATATTTATTATTTTTTATTTATTATTTTTTATTTATTATTTATTATTTATTATTTATTATTTATTATTTATTATTTATTATTTATTATTTATTATTTATGATTTATTATTTATTATTTATTATTTATTATTTATTATTTATTATTTATTATTTATTATTTATCATTTATTATTTATTATTTATTATTTATTATTTATTATTTATTATTTATTATTTATGATTTATTATTTATTATTTATTATTTATTATTTATTATTTATTATTTATTATTTATTATTTATTATTTATCATTTATTATTTATTATTTATTATTTATTATTTATTATTTATTATTTATTATTTTTTATTTATTATTTATTATTTATTATTTATTATTTATTGTTTATTATTTATTATTTTTTATTCATTATTCATTATTTATTATTTATTATTTATTGTTTATTATTTATTATTTATTATTTCTTCTTTAACATTTAACATTTATCATTTATTATTTATTATAATAAATAATTTATTGTTTCAAATTTATTGTTTAAAATTTATAATTTATAATTCATTATTTATTATTCATTATTCATTATTTAGTGGAGGCTACACAACTTGATTTAGGTTGTTAAGCATGCCACACGGCCCATTTGAGTCATGTAGCTTTCCACATGGCCCATTTGAGTTTTGCAGCATGCCACATGTCCCATTTGAGTTGTGTAGCATGCCACACGGCTCATTTGAGTTGTTTACGGTGCCACATGGCCCATTGAGTTGTGAATTTAACATTACCCAAAAATAAATCATAAACTACCAAAATAAGTGATAAATCCCAGTCCTCATCTAAAATAAGATAGGTTCACGCACTTACCCCACCTTTGAATTCAAACCCCTCACATTTTTAAATGAATTAACAAGAAAATTGACCAAAACTGCAACACCACTGCAAGTGAGTTTTTGAAAATTTTAATCTTTCACGTGTTTTTTCATGTTTAGGTTTCCCACCTAAAATTCACTCAGAATTGGAGTATTGTGTATAATTCAGGATTTACAGCCAGTCTTGCGTTATGTCACAATTCCTGCGCGCAGCCCTGCATCCACACAACACTAGTTGCATGCATCTGACACTCAAAATGTAAATACCTATCAGAAAACTGCATTCAATATGTTTCTGGGCGTGGCTCCAAACTCCTTCCCGCAGCTGTCAAGTATGCATGCACCAAAACTGACAGTCAACCTCTGTTGATGAGGTACTGCAGGAACCTGCTAAAACCATTATGCATGCATCATGCATATGTAATGATGTAAGTAACAGATTCATGATGATCAGAAAACTCTAAAATTTGAATCAAACATATCAACATCAAATTAAAAAATAGACAAATTAGGCAAAAGACTAAAAAAGTTTGTCACCACAACAACATTATCAAATTTTTATGAGCCACAAAAGATATCAAATATTTCCCTTAAAAATTATTAAAAACTATTTCAATGGTCAGAAGATGATAGAAAATCTAAAGAATCTTCCTCTGACCACTTTAATCAAAATGATATAATCCAAAATTAGGAAATATCTCAGAACTACATAAATGAAAAATATTATTCAGACCAGTTCTGATAATTATATCACATATAAATATGACACAGAACGGTACATCTGAGTTACAACACTAAGAATTACTTCTAAAAAAGCCCTGGGCTTCCTGCTAGGGTTATCCCTCAATCACAACCCTCTCTACGTGCCCTGAGAGGGCTCCTTCACCCAAAAAAGGTATATATACAGTACCTTTTTGGTTACTTTAAACCCCATTTATTTTTGATATCAACCCAGACCCCGTTTCCATCCATTGTTGAGTGTTTCTCATAGTTAAACAAGTGAGATCTGGACCAATTCTGATAGTATAGTTATTAATTCTAACCCATAATTGATTCCATTGAAGAAAATCAGCAAAAAAACCCAACCTCTTATCTGAGGCCCTTCCAACCGTGAATTCCTGGAGTACCTTTGTGAGAAAATTACTTCAATTTTATTTGGGTTTTCCATGCCTAGTTCTGAGTGCTTTTGATCCCAGACACATTTTTATTCCGTTTGGTTTTACCCCTTTGAAGTAATTATGAATTAACCCATTGTCCAGGGTTTTATACTTTTCAAAGTTACCCCTGAAGAGAGGTTGTTTTAAATGTAAAGATCCCCAGTTTTTTAAAAGCTGTGGCCCCTCTTTAAAAAAATATTGAAAAATCTTTTAACACAACCAATCAAAAACTTGCACTTTCTCCTACCATGTTTTTATTATTGAAGCATTTTATGTGCTTTCTTGGAAATATTACTATTCCAAAACCAATATCATTTTCTTTAGCTAAAGGAAAGCAAGTTTCCTGGCATCATGAAGCTGAAATATTTGGTACACTCTTGGTTATCAGGTAGAAGGGTTTCCATCAATACTTAGTATTGAGGCTTTAATAAACTCTGAGTTTTTAAAAAATCATATTTTCTCCATTAAAAATTTGACCCTTTGATTTTTTTTTTATTTTGATTCATGTAGGTCTTGTTTGATAAGGATTGTACCAATTTATTGGTAGATGAAAAGAACATTTGGATCAATTTCTGCCATGGGGTTTGGCCTTTTGGTGTTGTTGGGCTTATTGGAAGTTTTGGGTTTAAATTGAGTTTTTGGGACTAGATCAGATCAATTTTTGATGGATCTATTTTGGGTGACTTTGGATTCCCAATAATCAACTTGCTAAATTGAGTTCTTAAAGTTTGGTACTCTTTAGTTGAGGACTTGAGTCAATCTTGAATCTTGGCTGATGATAGTTTTATGGTGTTCATACTAACTTTGTGAGTCATGGCTTGTTTTTTTGGTGTCTGTGTGTGTTTTTGTTCCTATTGATTGTGGGTTTTTTAATCTGATTGATTGTTGTATATTTTTCAATTTGAGTTTGTGAGTTGCAATGGATGGAATCCTTCAGTTACCAACTGGCAATTTGACCATGGCGGGCCTCATCATTGAAGACCCTTGACCAATTCAGTTCAAAATTTATATATTTTATTGACAAAAACATACATATGAAATGGATCTTTCTGATCCCAAGCCTTGGAAGGATTTACCTGTCCAAAGCTCATAATTTATCATCCACATCGACCATTCCAACATCCCACCAGCCACCATCAACCCTCATAAAGTGATCAGCCATCCAACCTCAATCCAGAAACAATATTTATTTTTCCACCCTCTGACAACCTGCAAAAGTGTGAGAAGTAATATGAGATTGACAACCTACCAGCCTGAAACTCTATGGGCCCAAGTCAGCTGACTCTCATTCCACTTCTTCCAACACAAAACAATTTTCAACCACTTTCAGAGCTTTTTAGCACAATGAGATGATCTTGCACTCTTGAATTTGGCTTTTTCCTTTTTCCTTGTCATCATCCTCATCCACATTATCCACCATATCTTCTGAACTGAGTGAGATCTTTTTGCTTAATCTTCTCACTTCTACCACTTCCTCACCTAAATACCATTGGTTGGTCCAGCAGGAATTTAGTCATGTTAAATTTTCCAATTGTTATTTCCACACCCCTCATTTTTCTGAAACACCAATCATCCTACCACAACTCTTCAAATGTTATACAATGAATTAAATTTCCCTTGATTCTCACCCCAATTGAGTTATGCGGAGGAGGGGAACAAAATGGGAGGATATAATTAGATAAAATACAGAGAAATGGCAAGAATAGGGCTTGAAAACCTGAAAATGTTATAAAATTAATTTCAATCCCTCTTGATCTTCACCACAATCAAGGTATATTGATGGGAGGGAAAAAGATGGTAGGAGATTATTTGACAAATATATTGAGATTTGCCAAGAATAGGGATCAAAAGACTGATTCTTTTCATTCTAAATCAGTCACGACTAACCACAAGAGACAAGAAATTGCTTCCTTAATTTAAAAGATGTTTATTTTACTGGAGATACAAGAATATCTTGCTCCCCATTTTCAAGGTTTTTGAGTTCTTCCACCCCAGGAACGGAGAAATCCAAAGAATTCAGTGAGGGATCCATGCAAGGGTTTCAATGGTTGATCAATTCCAATATAGGCATGATTGGAGCTGTTTCTGTTGGAATATCCTCTTTTGAAATCATATTGGGGCCACTCAAAGTTTAATCACAATCATTATTTCTTGGCTGAGCATCCACAGCCAATTCCTCAGCATCAGTTGAATCAGATTTCTGGGTATCAAAGCCAGATAAAGGGGAAATTTTGGCCTTCTTCCAGAACATTTCATCCATTTGAATATAAAAAGGCCAAATTTAGTGGAAATTATCAACCACTAATTTTGTTCCCTTGGATTTATTGGATTTGGTGATACCAAAGCCAGTGGAGATTAACATTAAGTTTGCCTGTTTGTACTTTGATCAATAGTTCTGGAATTTCTCCCCAATTGGTTTTGATGAAAGATCCAGCCTACCTTTTGTTTTATGCTTGATTAAATTGGCCATCAGTAGATAACCATGAGCCTTGGGGCATGGAATTTGGCCAACATTTGTTTCATTGTTGGATCCAAAGAAAGTTTCATAGCTGGGGGGAATTTTGAAAAAGTTTTCCAGGATAATGTGACCAGCTCTCTTGAGCTGAATTGAACATTTGGAAACTGGTGGGGGAGGATTTTTGTTTTAGAGTTCCTTGGGGATTTTTGCTTGGGTGGAACAGATTTTTGTGTAGAATTGCGGGAGGAGATTTTCTGAGGGGCCATTTGAAAAGTGTAAAATCAAAGAAATCATAAGACTGAAAAAGTGATGAGGATAGAAATGAATAGATTACAGTTATTAAGTGATGAGAGGAACAAATTAATGAGATTTAGAGTAAGAGCAATTAAATAATAAGACTGATGAAGGGATGAGGAAAGAAAAGAATAGATGAGAGGAATGAATTGATGAGTATGATGAAGTGATGAGATCAATAAATTTATTATGGGAGTAAGATTAAAAGTAATGAAATGATAATATTGATGAAGTGATGGGGATAGCAATGAAGTGATGAGAGTGATAAAGTGATGAGAGTTATGAATGAGGTCTTTCCAATAGTTTTGGAGGTAGAAGCACGTGGGAAACCAGGGGTGTATGAAATGGATGGATGTGTGGTCAAGGTTAGAAAACCCTTAAATACTTTATCTGAAAAAAACCATTTATTTTCAGGGAAATCTGACATGCCTGATGTGAAATAAGTTTTTTTTATTCTATTTTAAGCCTTTTGAAAAATTTGGTTATTTTTGTGAAACCCCCAATTAAAAAAATGGAAGTTTTGCTAATTCTGATGCGCCCTAATTTTTTCTTTTTTGTTTTTTGGGTGCATTTTTTTGGTTCTTTTCTTGTAAGGCAATATTATGTACAAATATTTGATAAATAGATGAGTTGATATGAGTTATAAATATCAGAAATAACTGGTTAATATTGAGTAAAAAATTATTGATAATTTATATTTGGGTTTCTTGGGGAATTTGAGAAATAATTAAGTAATTTTGAGTAATCAAATTAAGTTTATAATTTTCACTTAAAATTTGAGAAATAATTTAGTAATAATGATTAATAAAAATGATTGAGTAAAAGTGAGGCTAATAGAATTTAATTTATATTTTTTATATGAATTTCTGTTGAAAAACTCATTGATTCATTTAAATTTGAAATTCTATTTTAAAAATCCAACAGTGAATTAATTTAAATGTCTTTTTTAATTTTTCCACATTTTGTCTGCAATGAAATCTCTCTTCTTGGATTCCCTCTTGGTTTCTGCATTTTCCAATCCTAAACTAAATCATTTATTATCTTGAGTGAAATTTGATTGATTAATTAATTCAAAATATTGATATTCTATAAAGTTTCATCTTATGGTAATTCTGGGAAATTATTTTTGATGGAATTGTCAAAGAGCATCATACAAGTCATCATTTGGAATTGCACCTGTGGGAGATACTCACTTTCTATGGCCATAAACTTGAATTTTATTTTTATGACACCAAATATCCTCTAAATAACATTTCTTGCTAAAAAATGGCGCAGGTTGGATAATTTTTCTTATATTGGGTTCTAAAACTAAATTAACATTGAATGCAAATTAATACTAAAATTAAGAAAAAAATTGAAAAATAAAATGAAAATAAAAATCAAACTCTTATTTTTCACACAATCCCAATATTACAAATGATACCTTATTTTTCTGTATGGAAAAATACAATTAGCACACAGAGAAAACCACCATCCCCCAAAAATTATTGGCCTTCAGGTATTTTGAGTGAGCTTTGTCTTGCCATTTGCCAAATTCTTCCATCTGAACAACTTCCTTCCCAACCAGCTAGAACATAGGTGAATTCCATTTCAAAATTTCAAGCTGCCAACACATTTTGTGCAAAATTTCCCTTGTGCTCTATGAAGTTGTATCTTCTTGAAGCTGAAACCATAATTGAAACATTAGTGCCATCTATTGCCCGCAATACAGTCTTAGAAAAATTATCTGGGTTTTTCATTTTCTGATATCAAGGTGGAAAATGCTGTGTTCTCAGTGTTAAGTGTAATCAACTTTCCAATCAATTCATGGTTGAGACCAAGTTGGTGACAAATTTGCTTATTATTCTGAAAATTTCAAATCAGTTTAAAAATGGTTAAAAAAGATTTAATGATTCTGGTGTTTATTATGATTGAAAATGCTTATAATTAATTGAAAAAAATTGAAAAAAATTGAAAAAAATTATACTTGGAGATGGTGGAGGCTGATCTTTTTGATCTTTGCTGAATTTTTCTATTGGACTTTCCAGTCACCAAAAAAAAGGGTAATTCCAAATCTCCCTCCAGGAAAAACACATCTAGAATGGAAGATTAAATCTTTTTCTAATCAGAGGTTTAAAATTGATAGAAAAAAAAGAACTTTTTTCAATTCAAAATTTTCATAAATTGGTAGGTGATTTTCATTTTAAATCATTTCTTGAATCTATTGAGATTCAGAAAGTAAGGATATATCCTTTCAAATTTTGAAAGTTGACTGCTGCATCATGGATTCAATGTAGAGATTGGTTACATTAACAGCCATGTGGCTTTGAATTAAGAGTAGTAAACAATGTTTTTGATGTTTTAGCCAGGTGTTTTGATTGATTTTGTGGCTGTTTTAGGTGATGAGAGATAAGGGCATGGTGTAAAAAGAGGTTTATTTCTAGATATTTCACTGCAGTTGAGGTTTTTTCAATGAGGTGGAGGGAGGATGTAGTTGGTTGAGGGATTGAGTTTTTTGCAGGGTGAGTTTGTTTAGTTTGTTGGGGTTGCATATACATTTTCAAAAAGAGGTTTATTTTGAAACCCCAAGTTTTATATTTTGGGGGGAAAAATGTTGTTTTTGGCCTCTTCTGCAGGCATATACACATACTCATACAAGTTGGTGGTTTCCAAACGCAGCCTTATGATTTTCTATTTCACATTTCAGAGCATTGTATATGCATGTGTCACATCATTAAATATGCATGTTTGATCCATGTACCTTTTAGTGGTTAGGTGTGGTACCTTTCAGCACTACTAAGTTCTTGCAGATCTGAGACACACATATCAGATCTACTGCATGCAGGAATCTGATCAGATATGCGCGGGATCTTCGTGAGGAATTTTAATGCGGTTCCTGGACTAATTTATGCATTCAGTGCTTTTTGAAAGAGAGCAGGCTGCAAGCAATGATGTGGGGCTGCATGCAGGAATTTTTAATAATCCTACTATTTCCCATAACTCCTGAACTACGCACAAATTCTTGCTTCTGACTAAATTTTAGTTGTGAAACCTATACTTACAAATCCACATGAATTCTCAGAATGACAATGAGTCACAATAGTGGTTCCATAACCTTTGGACTATTTTTAGTGCATTATTTTGATGTGTTAAGGAGTGATAATTAACATGTGGAGTATTGAGTGACCCAACCCAATTTTTGATGTGGAATCCAAATTTTTAATAAATTTTGGGTTTTTCACACCCCCTTTCCATTTTTTTATTAATTTTTCTGTTTTGTTATTTTTGTTCTTTTATTTTATTATTTTTGGTACTTTTACAGGTTGCTCTATGCATAGTAGCAAGCTGAAATGTTTTATAATTATTTATGTACTCAATGATATTTTTATTTTCATGTTTCATTATATTTGAGTTCCCAAAATCCAATATTTATATCTAGCATTCTTTATGATTTTTTTATTTTTGGTTCAAAGGTATTTCAATTCTACTGGTAATATCTCCCTTTTTGCAAAAAAACTGAAGTTTCATAATTTTTGTTATTTTTCTCATAATTTGTGAATTATTAACCTAACCTAGCTTTCAGTATCCACAATGTAGTTGTGCACTATGGGAATTGGACCCATGACCTCAAAATTCATGAGTGATGCTTTAACCACTAAGCTAAGTGCTCCATTGCTGGATGGGCCATTGTGCCTGTCCACTCAACAAGGGTTTGCTTGGTTTTATCTGTAAAGACCTTATGTGTTGTTTGAAAATGCTGTTCAGGCTTTCAGTACCAAGTCTTAGAATCCTTGGGTGGCAGTATGCATAAGAGCAGATTTGACTCCAACACTAGCATCAGATTTTAATTCCTTGAAGAAAATTAACAATTATTGAATTTTTATTTAAATATTGAATTTAATCAATTGATGTCTGTATTTTAATTCCCCCCAAATGTTCTACACCAGATTTACCCCACAGGGGGTCTGGAGGCCTTCATTTAAAACCCCACCGCCTCAATTTATGTTTGAACGCCTTTGATGGCCCAGCAAAACAAGAAATAGTGTTTTATCCCACTCCACAAACTCCTTTCAAGCTCAAAAAGACTGTGCATCTTCCTTGGGTGGAAAAGTATTCCAATTGGTGTGATTGTAGTAATTTAATACTATAATCACCAAATGATGCTTTTTAAAGGCTGCATACCCTACTGGGGTTGGAAGGAAGGCAATTTTTTGTGATGATAGTAAAAGAAATCACTATAATTATGCCAATGATTCCTTTTGTAATCAATTTTTTGAACTAATTTTTAGAATCACACTCATTTCAAAAATTGGTGTGATTTTGAAAGTTTTCAGCATTATTTTAGCCTGGCCCTAATATCATACCAAAAATTCCAATGTGACTTCAAGCTTTAATCTGGTTGACAAGTGTTAGGATTTGAGTTGAAGACCAAGACCAAGCTGCATTTCACGTAGTCAAGCAATAGAATGAGAATGAGTTCAATCAAAGAAAATAAAAGGATACAATAGGATAGTGACCAACAGAGGACAGTCTGACTGATGCAGACAAGTCTAGTATGATAGAATTGGAGAAGAGAGATTTTTGGGAAAGCAGTCAGATAATGCAAAGCCAGTTCTAGATAAGCAGTGAATAAGGAACTGAAGAGAAGAGAGTGAGTTCCTGCATTGATCAATTAGTTGTCAAATGGATGTTCTACTGACTGTGGTTGGAATGGCTTCTTGAAGGTTTGATGATTTGAGTGAAAAGAAAGGGGATCTTGAATGGTTGATTGATTGAGTGGGTCAATCTTGATTGGCCTTGATGGATGATTATTATCTCGGATTATTGATTGGATAGTCGGATAGTAGCCATTGTAAGGCGTTGTTGGTGTTGATCACATTGAGCGGTCCTCTGGCAATGAAGTCTCAGAGGCCGCAAGGTGGTGATTGGTAGCGGTGCGCGTCCATTGTGCGCGGCGGGATAGACCACAAGCGTTGCGCGCAAGAAAGCAGGCAGGGCTTTTACAAGTAAAAGTGGGATGAAAGAGACGTGGAAGAAACAAAAGAAAGAGAAGAAAATACAGAAGCGTGTAGACAACAGAACTGAAGTAACAGGAAATTAGATGAGGTCAGAACATCAACACGCCCCCACAACTCGGAGATCAGTGGTAGAGAGAGCTGAAGGCGTTTACAAGCCTAGTGACAGACGTTTTGTTTGCAGCTTTAGTTAGAGCGTGGGCCGTCATTGACTGTGACGGGATGAGTTTGACTTTGATAAGGCCTTGTTTGAAGTCATTGCCTAGACTTTTTGCCTTTATGTCGATGTGCTTCGCCTTTGAATTGGCTCCAAACTTTTTGATATTGTTGTAAAGGCCATTGTTGTCAATTAGGTGGAGCGGACATTTGAATGAGCGTTGATAGATGTCTTCAATCAGTTGTTGGAGCCAGCGCGCTTCTAGGTGACAGCTTGACATTGCGACACACTCGGATTCTGTTGAGGGGTGCGTTATAGACTGTTGACTCTTGCTGGTCCAGTAAAGAGGGCTGCCCCTGAATGAACAGATGAAGCCGCTTTGAGATATCCTTGATTCAGGGTTGTCTCCCCATGTTGCATTGCTGAAGCACACCAGTTGATTTGAGATTGAACGTGGTCCAAGCGTCAGCGTCATGTCTTTGGTGTTGTTCAAATATCTCCAGATGCGCAGGACTTTGTTCCAGTGGTTGATGCCAGGTGTTTCGTAGTGTCTTGCCAGGCTAGAGATAGCAAAGCTGATATCTGGCCTGGCGAGGCCAGCTATAAAGTTAAGTCATCCAATGGGTGAGTGGTAGTTCACGTTGAGAGCCAGAAATAGTTTGCCTTCCTCCGCTCCGGCTTTTCCAAGGTGAATACCGTGAGCAAGTGGAGTTGATACCAATTGACTTTTCTTGAGGTCAAGTTCTGAAAGTCCTTTCTCAATGTGTAGCGGTAGAGATAGATGGATTAAGCCATACTTTTGTTCAATTTTCATACCAAGGAGCGTATTAGGCGGGTGTGCGGACAAGTGTTTGAATTTGGTGAGAAATTTTTCTTTGAATTTGTTGACGTTTCCGGCTATGAGAAGGTCATCAACGTGGAAGAAAATTATGGTTGTCTTGTCGTCCCCTATATACAAGCGCGGATTGCAGACGGATTCCTGAAAGCCTTGAGCTTTGATCCATTTGCTCAACATCCAATACCAGTTTCTTGGGGCTTGCTTCAGTCCGTATAATGATTTTTTTGAGCCTCAGGTATTTGAAAGACCTACCACATCCGGTGGGTTTTCTGATAAAGACTTGTTCATCCAATTTGGAGTGTAGAAACGCCCCCTTGACATCCAGTTGGAGCATGTCCAGATTCATTTTGGCTACATAGGTAAGAACTGCCCTCAATGATGCCACTTTGCCCGTAGGCGCATAGGTCTCTAGGTAGTCTAGTCCATACCGCTGATTGAACCCTTGTACGCATAGTCTGGTTTTGAGGATTGCGGCTTCGCCGTGCGCATTCTGTTTAATTTTGAAGACCTGGACAGTGTTGAGCGGGTTGGTGACTATTTTCTCATTGACTTCTTCCCAAACTTCCTGGTCTTCAATTGTCATGAATTCTTTTAAGGCTGATTCTCTCCATCAAGGGATGGTCATGGCTTCAGCTAGTGACGTAGGAAGTTTTTTGGAAATAAATCCGTAGCGATTGGGTTTGGACAGAGTCTCACAATTTCTCAGATTTGGTCTCAAGTTCTCTTCAACTATCAAGTTGGATTCCAATGGCTCTTCTGAGCTATCAACATTGGATTCTTCCTTCAAAATTGGTGATGGATTGGAGGAGGTATTTACCAGCATCTGTGTCTGGTTGACCGTTTTGGAGTCAGGAGCTTGATTTACGGTTGGATGAGTGAATTTGTTTCTGTTGGAAGTGTCATTGACACTCAGGATTGGAGTGGGGTTTTGACAATTGAACTTAACGTGTTTGGTGTTGACAATTTTTCCAGATGGAGTCATTATTTTGTACAAGAGTAGGGATGGGTTAAAACCCAGCAGCAGTCCTGCGGCCCCTTTCTTGCTGAGTTTGGAAACAATATCTGTGTTGTTGATCCTATAGGTCAGACTTGATCCAATGGGTTTGATGTAGTCTTTTGGAAGTTCGTTCTGATGCATCTTCTTCCAAGGAGAGTCCTCTCCTTTTTGTTTGGGGATATGTTTCAACATCAGACAGCAGATCTTAAGAACTTTGTGCCAGCAGGATTTGGGGATGTTTGCTTCCAATAGAGTTGCTCAAACAGCTTCCATTATTGTGTGATTTTCTCTCTTTGCTTGTCCGTTGTGCTGAGAATGATATGGTTCACTTGTGACTTGGTTGATGTGGTGGTTTCAATAATAGTTTTCTAGCTTCTTATTGACAAACTCACCGCCACCATCTGAACAGACTTCTTTTGGGTATTGACCGGTTTTCCTGTGTTGATTTTCTATCATGAACATCAGAACATCCGCGGTGTTGCTTTTGAATTTGAGAGGAAAGCCAGCCAAATATCTGGAGTAAGAGTCCATGAGAGTGAGAGCAAAGCAGAACCCTCCTTTTGATGTTGGATTGATGGGTCCAATAAGGTCCAGGTGGCTCTTCTCAAAGAAGCTACTGGCTGTTTCCTGTTGGTGATTGAACGGGGCTTGAGTTATCTTGGCCCTGTTACAGTTCAGACACTCAAAGGAGGCTTTCTGTGCTTCAGGGAGTTTAGTGTTGAGGAACTTCTCCATTCGAGAAAAGCTAGTGTGGCCCAAGGAAAAATGAATTATTGATAGTTTGTCATCGGAGTAGAACAAGCTTTTGGGATTTTTAACAGCCATGTTGATTACAAACAGGTTGTTGATGATAGATACAGAAAGTATTAGTGCGTTGTTTGAGGTGAGTCTGAAGGTTTTGGGATTTTTGTTCCTGTCGACTTGGAGCTCGGCCCCACAACCCATGAGGGCACCCAATGAAATTAGGTTTACTGTGGATTCTGGTACCCAGGCGGCATTGGAGAGGAGCAGGTTAGGATCTTTGGTGGCAAAGGCAGCTGTACCGCTTCCTTCAATTGTGAAGGCAGCGTCCTTTTTTCCAGTTTGAATTTTTCCGGTTCCATTGCTCTTCTCAAAGGTGGTGAATGATTCCCGATTGACAATCATGTGGATTGAACACCCTGAGTCTAGGATGAAGTGAAGTTGGTCGATGGGTTCGGAAAGTGCAGTAGAGCTGAGTCCACAAAAGAAGCTGTAGAAATGGGATTTGTCCTTTGCCTTAGATTTGGCTTTCCAAGAACCACAATTATTGGCGTTGGTGGGCTTCAGTTTGGGAAGTTTGAACCAACATGAACTTGCCTGGTGCAAGGTGACCGCCGGATTGTGTTTGCCATTCTCACATTGAGGTCCTCTGTATAGTGCAACTTTCACTGGCTTGGCTCATTCTCCTTCAGCTATTGATTTGTTTTTGTGTTGAATCAGGTGATTGAGTACGACTTCGACTTTCATCTTGGTGGTTTAATGCATGATTTGCGACTTCATGTGTTGCATCAAGCTGGGAAACTTGAAGAGAATGAGATATGCGATTATATCTGAAGGGAGCTTGATGCCGACCTTGGTCATCTTCTTGAGGAAGATCTTGATGGTGGTTACAAACGATTTGATGTTGGTTTCCATTGAGAGGTATAGGAACCTATTAAAGACCTGAGCTCTGTTTGCGGATTGGGACAAAGCAAAGTGTTCTTGTGTAGAGATCCAGATCAGCTTTGCATTGTCTTCGTTTGTGTCATCAATAATGGTGTTGTAAGAATTTGCGTCAAGCTTTGCAAGAATATGAGCTACAAATTCCTGGTTTGTGTCCTTGTCCAGGCAGGTCAAGTCATCGGAAGTCATAATGTCAAATATTCCTTGTAATTTGAAGAGATTATCAAACTTCTTCCTCCACATGCTGTAGTTGTCAGCTGTTAGTAGTGGCGTAGATTTGATTAAAGCTTTGATTGCCAACAATTTGTAGTTGGTGGAGTCCCCCCCTGGTTCAGGTGTGGATGAGGTCCTCTGATCCATTGTTTGGCGCAGGCTTTTAACCGTTTTATGATTTTAGTTGAAGACCAAGACCAAGCTGCATTTCACGTAGTCAAGCAATAGAATGAGAATGAGTTCAATCAAAGAAAATAAAAGGATACAATAGGATAGTGACCAACAGAGGACAGTCTGACTGATGCAGACAAGTCTAGTATGATAGAATTGGAGAAGAGAGATTTTTGGGAAAGCAGTCAGATAATGCAAAGCCAGTTCTAGATAATCAGTGAATAAGGAACTGAAGAGAAGAGAGTGAGTTCCTGCATTGATCAATTAGTTGTCAAATGGATGTTCTACTGACTGTGGTTGGAATGGCTTCTTGAAGGTTTGATGATTTGAGTGAAAAGAAAGGGGATCTTGAATGGTTGATTGATTGAGTGGGTCAATCTTGATTGGCCTTGATGGATGATTATTATCTCGGATTATTGATTGGATAGTCGGATAGTAGCCATTGTAAGGCGTTGTTGGTGTTGATCACATTGAGCGGTCCTCTGGCAATGAAGTCTCAGAGGCCGCAAGGTGGTGATTGGTAGCGGTGCGCATCCATTGTGCACGGCGGGATAGACCACAAGCGTCGCGCGCAAGAAAGCAGGCAGCGCTTTTACAAGTAAATGTGAGATGAAAGAGGGGTGGAAGAAACAAAAGAAAGAGAAGAAAATACAGAAGCGTGTAGACAACAGAACTGAAGTAACGGGAAATTAGATGAGTTCAGAACATCAACAATAAGAACAAAAAATCTGAGCCCTCCAGCACCTAAATTTTTCAACTTTAGAAAGTTTTTTCCCTAATAATAGTCCCTATTCAGAAATAATGCAGGTTTCAGAAAAGTTTCAATTCAGAAAACTGAAAATTCCTCTAGTTTGATATAATGAGCTTCTATTGCAAAACATCACAGAGGATAAACTACTGAATTTCCGCAGGACTTTCCTTGTGGAATTGGGATATTGTTTTATTTCCATCAGTTGTCTGAATAAAGCTTTCCAATATCATAACACCAAAAGGATATAAATAAATTGGATTTTCCAGAAAATTTTCACTCCTTAGGGCATATCAAAGTTAGAAAAACCACCATTAGAAACCCGCCATTTTTTCACCTAACCGGCAATGGTTAATTGCAGGTTTCTAAAATACACATAAACCCTAACTGGTGTATTTCAAAATGGCCGGTCTCATGAAAATGGCAGATTTCATGAAAATGGCAGATTTCATGAAAATGGCAGATTTCATGAAAATGGCAGATTTCATGAAAATGGCAGATTTCATGAAAATGGCAGATTTCATGAAAATGGCAGATTTCATGAAAATGGCAGATTTCATGAAAATGGCAGATTTCATGAAAATGGCAGATTTCATGAAAATGGCAGATTTCATGAAAATGGCAGATTTCATGAAAATTGCGGGTTTCAAACATCAAACCCGCCATTTCATCCATTGACCATCCATGGCATGCAAAACACCCATCCACACCTCCAACTCATCAAATCCATACGCATGACCCATATCTCATCTCCATTGCTTCACATCTCCATCACTTCACATCTCCATTGCTTCACATCTCCATTGCTTCACATCTCCATTGCTTCACATCTACATTGCTTCACATCTCCATTGCTTCACACACATCTCATCATCATCACATCACCATCTTTCTCAACATGTCCAATCAAACTTCCTGGCAGCAAGTTGAAAACGCAAAAAATCTGACTGAACTTTTTTTGTTATTTCACTTGGATTCAGATTACAATCCAGAATCAACTTGGTTAGCTTTGAATTCTCTATTGGAAAATCCATGCATGGTTCCACAAAGACGCACTCTCCACAGAACTATGTACAAAAGGCAAAAGCTTCACCTACTGCCCAACTTAAGCTTCCAGCAACTGTTCCAAACTTTATTGCCTTCTTTCATGAAAATTTTAGAGATGATTGAAGACCACCACATCTTCCAGAACAATTCTCAGAATCCTTAACGCAATCCAACTATCCAACTGAATTTTTCTCTTTTTATTTTGGGATCAAATGGAAATGGAGCAGAAATTCATCAATTAGAAAATCTATTCTTGGTCAGTTATGGATCCATTGACTTATACACCAAAAGAGTCATGATTTCTATCCTATCTTTCTGTTGCTCTGTCCTTTGTTGGCCAACAAAAGAATACCGCAAGGAGATATATCAAGTAATGAAGCCTGAAGGCTTTCTTGGTTGCATTGGTTTTGTTGATGGAACCATTATCCCCTTGATTCAAAAACCCAAGCTAGATTGCAACCCTTATTTTGATTTGAAAAAAATGCAATTGATTCATTTCCTCTCCAAAGCCTTTGATAATACACTGACCAATTTTTTTAATTGTTTTTTATAGATTTTCAGCCTAATGGAAGCCAAGACCCTTGCTATCCTTTAGCTACCAGAAGTGATGAAATAAATAATAAATACATTATTCAATAAATGCAGCCAAAATCTGTAAAATATTTGGATAAAGCTATTGCAAGATTGATTGGTTTGGTTATGGTTTAATATTATAAATCAATATTAATGAATTGATCATTAAATAAATTAATATAGGCGCCACAATAATGTTGGGGAACTTTAACACCTCTCTTCAGGGAATTAACTTTGAAAACACATATACCTGGTTACTTTGGAACCTTTAATTTAAATTATTAAAGGAGATATTTCCCAAAGATAATATATATATATAAAATATATGGTGGTGTGACAGGGCCTTGTAGCCAATCTGCCACGACAGAAAAAGGATAATAAGACTCACTGGTATATTATTAAATCCTTTGGGTACCTGTTGGGGCATGCACTAATGGGTTAAACCTATTACTGGGGTTAAAAAGGTTTTTCAGCAGTTTAAATTGATAAAAATGGTTGGGTACGGGTATTATTAATCAGACTAAAGCCATAACTCACCAAAGTATCTCTTGTAAGTATTGGGTTACCTTGGAATGGTGTCTGGATTTAAATATAAGTGGGCCTCTGGTTATCAATATCCTCAAAGAGCTCCTTATTTATAGCTTTTTGAGTCCCAATATTGTCCTCCTGAGGGATACAGGGCCTCAAAGGGACAGATGCTAAGGCTAGCAGGGTAACCAGTGGCCACTGGAAAGGTACTTGCTAGGATTTTGAGTTTTTTTTTATTTGCATGAACATGGCCATCCTAGTATGGGTGGATGTATCCACTGCAGTAAAAGTACAGTTTTTGTACTTTTTTGCTGCCCAAACCGTTTTCAACATACCCTTTTGTTTGAAATCAATCCAAAATCCCAAGTCTGGTAACACAAATGGGCTGTCAAGTACTTTATGTCAGCTCTCTGATACCAGGTATCCTGCAGTCCTTGAGCTAAAGAGAGTGATAAAAATGCTGGAATGATAATAATAATTATTATTCCAATAATAAACACTTAGAAGCCCAAATAAATGGTATAATAAGAGCAGTTGCAAGGTTTAATTGGTTTTGTAATGAATTGTTTTCAATATAATATAAAAGAGGCGCCACAGTATTATACTACTGGGGATCTTTACAGACTAGAAACCTCTCTTCAAGGGGCCTCCTTAGGGAGATTAAGAACCTTGGAATAAAGATGGGTGCCTTAGAAAGGACTTATTCCACTAATGGCCGGGCTTAAAAGCACAAAAGGCCAAGACAGGAAGGGTAACACTCACTCTGAGCACTTCAACACAAGAATCCTGGAATAATTGGAAGGTTTTCAGAGCAGATGGGGTAGATTGCTTGACTAAACTTCAGTGGTTGATTGGTTAATAAGGGTAAATAATACTACTACAGACTAAGTCAAAAATCACTTGCTTATCTTCATATAAGCACTTGATCAACAATGACACGGTGTCTGATTGATAATAAATAATTCCTGGTAACTGATTGACTGATTGGATCCAAAGAGGTCTGTATAAATACCTTTTTGGGGTGATTTTGATCTTCTCAGGGCACTTAGAGAGGGTTCTGCTCGTGGGCTGAGGCTGGAAAGCCAGTCAGGGAAATATTAGCACGTCCACTTGGTGCTGTATATCAGCTGTCCTTAGATCTGCTGGAATTCTGTACTATTTTAGCCACAGGATCTGTTAATCTGTTATGGCGTAAATTTGATCATTCTGTACTCATCCTTTTTTTGTACTATTGATATTCCTTTAAAGCCGGTAGATGTGGATGTTTCCTGATTTTCCATCATCTGCTGATCATGTAGGTAATTTTTAATAATTACTATGAACACTCCTTGTAGTGTTTTGTGGTCTTCAAAGATCAGGGTCAGTGATTTACATGGTAGTCCTTGATTTTTGATTTATTATTAAAAAATGTTTTAAACTTAATTTTCATTAATTTTATTTAAGTTTTGATCTTTTTGGATCATTAGTAATGCAGATGTCAGTTTTTTACATATACTAGGCAACTCTAACTAGGTTGTAGCTCTTTTGAGCGGTACCTGGTTGTCAGATTAGTCAGGACGGATCCAGACGCGGGGATCAGTTAGTACAGATGCGCACGGGGTAGGATCCGCTGCGTGCGTGGCAGAATTAGCTGCGCGCGGGTCTTTAGTACGCGGGAGTCTGCTACTATGGGTACGTAGGGATATATAATGATGCTGGGCTGCGCGGGGGAATTGTGTCATAACACATTTCCGCGTGTAACTTCTAAAATATATACAACACCTCAATTCTGAGTAAATTTTAGGTGTAAACCCTATATGTGAAAATGCGTGTGAAATATTAGAATGGCCAAAAAGTCCCATACTGGTGTCGTAATTTTTAGTACTTTTATTTTTAATTATTTTAAAAATGTAAGGACTTGGAATTCAAGGGTGGGTTCAGGGAGTGACCCTACCTAAATTTGGGTGAGGAATCTATTTCTGTAATAAGATTTATGGATTTCTCACTCTTTATTTTGTTAATTGAGATATTCTTATTTTCTCATAGTTTTGTGTTGCTATTGAAAGTTTGCTCTGTACATAGTAGCAAGCTGACAAAAGGAGTGATATTGGCTCTCTTTAAAAAGATTTAATCCATTTGAACATAAAAAGGAGAAATTGAGTCCAACTTATCAACCACTGAGTTAATTCCCTTTGCTTTATTGAATTCAGTGATACCAAAGCCAACGGAGATTGACATTGAGTGGGCTTTTTTGTACTTGGTTTGATAGTTCTTGAATTGCTCCCGCACCTGTTTGGATCAAAGATCCAGCCTAACTTTGGTTTTATTCTTGAGTTCATTGGCAATCAGGAGATAACCATTAACCTTAGAGGATGGAGGTTGTCCAACTTGTGTTTCATTGTTGGATCCAAAGAAAGCCTTGTAGTTGGACGTAATTTTGAGCCAGTCTAACAGGATGATGTGATCAGCTCTCTTGAGCTTACTTGAGACTTTGGAAGCTGATGGGGGAGGATTTTTGGGTTTTGAGTTCCTGGGGGATGTTTTCTTTGGTTTAGTGGACTTGCTGGGGGAGTGTTGCTGAGGGGCCATCTAAAAAGAGTAAGTGGGATGAATTTATGAAGCAATAAAGCAATGACATTTAGAATGAGATGAAAGGGGGGATGAAGTGATGAAGCAATGAAGCAATGAGAGGATGGATTTTTTGAAAGAAATAAAGTGATGACAATAAAAAAGCAAGGAGAGAGTGATGAAGTGATGAAGTAAAATGAAGCAATGAGAGTGAACAAGTGATGAGGATAGCAATGAAGAAATGAGAGTGATGAAGTGATGAGTATAGCAATGAAACAATGAGATTGATGAATTGATGAGGATAGCAATGAAGCAATGAGAGTGATGAAGTGATGAGGATAGCAATGAAGCAATGAGAGTGATGAAGTGATGAGGATAGCAATGGAGCAATGAGAGTGATGAATTCATGAGGGTAAAAATGAAGAAATGAGAGTGGTGAAGTGATGAGGATAGCAATAAAGCAATGAGAATGATGAATTGATGAGGATAGCAAGGAAGAAATTTGTCAGCTCTCTGATACCAGGAAAATTGCATTCCTTTAACTACAGAGCGTGATAAAAATACTGGAATAATAATAATTATTATTATTCCAAAAATAAACGCTTAGAGGCTCAAATAAATAATATAATAAGAGCAGTTGCAAGGTTTAATTGGTTTGGTAATAAAAGGTTTTCAATATGTATATAAAAGATGGGCCACAGTATTATAATACTGGGGATCTTTGCAGACAAGCAACCTCTCTTCAAGGGGCCTCTTTAGGCAGTTTAAGAACCTTGGAATGAAGATGGGGGCCTTAGAAAGGTCTTATTCCACTAATGGCTGGGCATAACAGCACAATGGTCTAGACAGGAAGGGAAACACTCACTCTGGGAACTTCACCACGAAAATCCTGCAATAATAGGAAGGGTTTCAGAGCAGATGGGGTGCATTGCTTGACTAAACTTCAGGGGTTGATTGTTTAATAAGAATGAATAACAATACTAAAGACTCACTCATAAATCACTTGCTTATCTTCCTATAAGCACCTGATCAAAAATGAAACAGTTTCTGATTGATAATAATAATTCCTGTTAAACTGATGATGGAATAATGGATCCTAAGAGGTCTGTATAAATTCCTTTTTGGGGTGATTTTGAGCTTCTCAGGGCACATAGAGAGGATTCCGCTAGGGGGTTGAGACTGGCAAGCCAGTCAGGGCAAGATTGGCACATCCACTTGGTGCTGTCAATCTGCTGACCTTAGATCTTATGGATTTCTGTGCTATTTTAGCCACAGGATCTTTTAATCTGCTATGGCGTAAATTTGATCATTATTTACTCATCCTTCATTTGTACTATTTGTATTGCTTTAAAGCGGAAATATGTGGTTGTTTACTAATTTTCCATCATCTACTGATCACGTAGTTAATTTTCAATAATTTTTATGACCACTAGTTGTAGTGTTTTGTGGTCTTCAAAGATCAGAGTCAGTGATTTATGTGGTAATCCTTGATCTTTCATTTATTATTAAAAATGTTCTAAACTTAATTTTTATTAATTTTATTTAAGTTTTGATCTTTTTAGACTATTACTAATGCATATGTCAACTTTTTACATATGCTAGGAAACTCTAACTAGGTTGTAGCTCTTCTGAGCAGTACCTGGTTGTCAGATTAGTCACAACAGATCCAGACGCGGGGGTCAGTTAGTACAGATGCGCGCGGGGTAGGATCCGCTGCTTGCGTGGCAGAATTAGCTGCGCGCGGGTCTCTAGCATGGGGGAATCTGCTACTATGAGTACGTAGGGATATGTAATAATGTGGGGCTGCGCGCGGGAATTGTGACATAACACATTTCTGCGTGTAACTCCTAAAATATACACAACACCTCAATTCTGAGTGAATTTTAGGTGTAAACCCTATACGTGACAACATGTGTGAAATATTAGAATGGCCAAAAGGTGCCATACTGGTGTTGTAATTTTTAGTACTTTTCTTTTTAATTATTTTAAAAATGTAAGGACTTGGAATTCAAGGGTGGGGTCAGTGTGTCACCCTACCTAATTTAGGGTGAGGAATCCATTTCAATCATAATATTTATGGCTTTCTCACTCCTTCTTTTTTTAATTGAGGTATTCTTATTTTTCAAAGTTTTTTGTTGCTATTGACAGGTTGCTCTGTACATAGTAGCAAGCTCACATCCCCCCACTCCAAGATATTTCTATATCTGAAAAAAAAATTTGGGTCAATGCCTTCTTCTGGCTCTTTAGTTCCTTAGGTGTATGGTTTCGTCAGGGATATTATGCTCAGGAAACAATTCATCTTTATCAGCTGATTCTCCCTTGTATCTAACTAGGTAGAGTCTGACATCTTTTCAATTGATACTTTCTTTCTTATCTTTAAGGATCTTGCTAATTTTTCCTATGTCTTTTTCAGGTTCTTCTGCAACAGGTATTTCAGGAAAAGGAGTATATTCTCCATTCCTTGGGTGGTAGTGTTTCATGAGACTTACTGGAAAAACTGGGTGTTTTCTAGAAAGCTCATCACTAAGGATTACTTCCACAGCATTTTTACCCTGAAGTTTATTAATGGTGAAAGGTCCAAAACAAGCTGGTCTAAGCTTTCTATTTCCAGCTAAGTTGGTAAATTTGGTGGTAGAGATCAAGACTTGATCACCAATGTTGAAATCAGGTTCCTTATGGGTTTTATCCCACCTTTGCTGGCTATACTCCACAGCATCCTGGACACACTTAACAGCATGTTTGTTGGCTACATTCATCATGTTTTTGAAATCAATTAATGTAGGGTGAATAGTTGTTAGATGGTGGTTAAGTTTATCCTTGGGTAATCTAGGAATCCATCCTCTTTCTAGTATGTAGGGTGCTTCCTTAGTGGTAGAGTGCTTGCTACTGTTGTAGGTCATCTCCAGTGCAGGTAAAAGGCTAACCCAATTGTGAAAATAACCATCAGAATTCTTGTATTCTAGTCCAAAGCCACAGAATCTCCTGAGCATGTCTTCCAGGGTCTGAATCATTCTTTCAGCTAAGCCGTCTGTCTGAGGGTGAGTAGCTTTAGAGAAAGCTAAGGTTGTTCCAAGCATATCATAAAGATTTCTCCAGAACTCAGAGGTAAATTTAGGATCTCTGTCACTGATAATAATCTTGGGAACTCCAACATCAGCAATGAGTCTGTTCCAAAATAATAGGGCAACTTCCATATCAGTGTCTTCCTTGTGATTAGGTAGAAACTTTGCTTTCTTGGAGAACCTATCCACAATGACTAAGACTGAGTTGTAGGAATAGGCTCCTCCTGGTGGTAGTCCATTTACAAAGTCCATGTTGATGATCTCCCATCTTTTCTAGGGTTCAAAAATCTTTTGCAGTAGACCAAACCGTTTCCCAGTGGTCCGTTTGACTTCTGACAAGTTTCACAACTGGTAACATACCATATAGTGGAGTCTCTCCAATTAATCCACCAAGCAGTTTGTTTAACCTGATCTAAGGTTCTATCAGCAGATAAATGACCTGATGAGCAGTTATCATGGCACTCAGCCAAGACATGTTTGACATGGTCATCCTTATTTAGGACTATAACACTTGAATGTTGATGCCTATAGTATACTAGACCATCCCATATGGTGAACCTTCCAATTTTGTATGGTTTCCAAAGAGGTTCAGGTAGTATATTGATCAATTCAGATGGTGGAGAAGTACTTTCCATAATAGTGATCAGATTTTTCATGCCAGAATTGTAAGATTCTTTGATTGAGTTGAACAATGATTCATTCAATTCACAAATGTGGATTCCCATTATAGAAGCTTCAATGTTCAACCTGTTAATGTTAAGGATATGGAAGATATCATTATCCTCTGGATAATAAGCTGGGTTACTTGGGTCATTGGGTAAAGCATTCCTGCTCAAACTATCAGCATTCTGGTGTTTAGTCCCAGCTTGATAAACTATGGTCATCTGACCTCTTTACTGTTGTATGGCTATCTGCCACCTTAACATGTGCCTTCTAGGGGTCTTCATGTTCATCAATGTCCTCACAGTATTGCAGTCAGTAATCACAGTGAAATTGGTTCCTTCCAAGTAATAATGGAGTTTTTCTAGAGCCCATACTAAGGCAAGACATTCCATTTGACTTGCACCGTACCTTTTCTCAGTGTCTTAAATTTGTCTGGATAAGAAGATTATAGGTTTTTCCACTGGTTTGTCATCCTCTATGACTTCTTGGTGTAAAGCAGCCCCTAGCCTGTCCATTCTGGCATCTATGTAGAGCTTGAAAGGTTCAGAATAATCTGGCTGAATCATTACTGGAGCTGAGGTCATTGACATCTTGAGTTCCTCATAGTTCTTGCATCTGTCATGAGTATTTCAAACACAATGGTTTTGTTGCAGATCTCATACAGACACTTGGTTAGAAGAGCAAACTTTGGTAAGTAATTCCTATAGTAGCTGCAGAAGCTAATAAAAGATAGGATTTCAGTTTTATTCTGAGGCATAGGCCTATTCATTACTGCTGCTATCTTGTTTTGGCCAGCAGCTAAGGTTATTCCAGAGACAATGTGTCCTAAGACCTTGAGTTCTCCCTATCCAAAGTTGCACTTTTTCATTGATACTTTTAATCCCATGGAAGAGATGGTTTTGAGGACTAGCCTTAATTTCTCCATGTGAGTATCCCAATGATCAGAGTAAATGATAACATCATCTATGTATACCATCATCCATCCTTGTCTGATGAATAATCCTAAGACACTGTCCATCATCCTTTGAAAATGAGAAGGAGCTTTTTTTATACCAAAAGGCATCCTAAGATACTAAAAAATTCCCAAATGACAGATAATTCTCATGAATTTCCTGCTATCAGGGCTGATAGTTATTTGGTGAAAACCTTTCAGCATGTCCATGGTAGTGATGTACTTAGCTTTTGACAGGTTATGCAGAGCATGGTCAATCCTTGGAATTGGATAATAATCAGCTTGGGTGTAGTTGTTCAGCATTCTGAAATCTCCAACCATCCTTGACTTATCATTATGCCAAGCTGATATCCACCTGTTCATTGTATCCTACTTTCCTTAAGACTTGTAAGTCAACCAACTCTTGAATATGAGTTTCCAGAGCAGCGTCAGATTTTTTGACTAGAAGGGTAAGCAGGTCTCCTGAGGTTAGGTGGGTAAGGAGGCTTAATGGTCAGAGTTAGCATCATATCATGTCCTTTGATGCTACCAATGGGGTGATCTTTGGAACAGAAAGCATTCTGATTTTCAAAGAATACTTGTAGGATGTCCCTTTTTTGTTCTTCATTGAGCAGGCAATTCAAAGCTGCTTGAGAGAAGTATTCCTGATTGAAACTTTCTAAGTGTTTTTCATAAGTTGAATCAGAATTTTGAGCATTGACATGGCATATTTGGAACTTCTTGTTCCAGTCTCAACCTATAGTGAATTATCTACCTTGCTTTGTAATACATCTATACCATTCAAGCAAAGAGAATCATTACCAAGGATAAAGTAATCACATACTCCCTTTTGGAGTACTACCAATTCAATGTTCAGTTTGAGTGATCCTTTAGAGTGAGGGAGTATGATATCAGAGGACCATACTCCAACAGCATTGAGGGAAGCATTACAACTGCTGAACTTAGCCTGCGGCACTGGTAATAAGTTCAGTTTCCAGTTTTGGTCTTGTTTCTCCAAATAAGTTGAACTAACACAAGAGCAAAAGGCTCCACTGTCTAGAAGTAACTTAACAGGGGAATCTTGGATTGAACAATTAGCATAGCATGTTTTGCCTGAAGTGTAACTTTTACCGGAAGAAGGTTTTAGAGTCAAGGCCTTAGCCTCAGAGATGTGGTGAATCTTCATGTTGGGATTCCATTTTTTATTGTAATTTAGAACCCTCATTAACAGAATTTATGTCCAGAGAAGACTCAATGCTTCCTTCAATAAAATTGATGGGGTTAGTGATCATCAAATCACACTCAGAAAGTGATCCATCAGTATCATAAAGGCAAGGGTAAGGATTATCATACTCTTCTCCTTCAATACGATTAATCCTTTTCCTAGGTAGAGGACAGTCAGGTCTTACATTTCCTGTTTGGTTACAGTTCCAACTTACTTTTTCCTTCAACTCTGGAGTCATATTGACCTCCAAGTTATTTGGATTAGTGGCAGGGGGTTCCTTAGTTTTGGAAGGATACTCTTCCCTGTTCCTAGTATTTTGTTCCCTGGGGAGTCTGTTGACTCTCTTATCTAGACCATTCATGTCAATAGTCTCTTCCAACACACCTATCAAGGTAGAAAGATCAGAATCCATGGGCATCCTGCACCTTACACTGTGGTTGATTTGTCTGGGAAATAAGTTGAGAAGTATTTCATTGACTTCTTCTTTATCAGAATCCAGCTAAAAACAGTCTAACCTCCTTTTCTGGTCTAAGCACCACTTATGAGGTTTGTCTTTGAATGGATCAAACTGGGAGGTTTCAAAATTTTTCATCATCTTTCTTTTCCAAATCCTAGTACCAAATTGTACTTTGATCTATTCCTTCCAAGAACTTCAGGATAAACATCCAAATTCTTCTCTTTTATTGATAAACCAATCAAGAACTACTCCTTCAAATATTATGGACAATCTTATCACAGCTATTGCATCAGGGAGTTCATAAGAAGCAAGGTTATAATCAATAAATTTAATGAAACTGACATGGTTGTATTCTCCTTCTCCAGAGAACTTAGGCCATTCAGTAATGGGAGGAAGTAACTTCAAAGCCTGTTCCACTTCAGGAGTAGGACTGGGTCTGAAAGATTCATTCCTAGTTGTCCTGGTTCTGGGAGGAAAACTAGGAGTACTGGTGAACCTAGCAGTTCTAGTTTCTTCCAGGTCAATGACTGGGGAGTTAGTAGAATTGAATTTAAGATCTCTGAGATCATTCTTCATAATACCTAACTCCAAATCAAGTTTGTTATTTAGTAAATCAATTTTTTTAATCAGGTGAGCTTAAGGAGTAGGGCTAGTTTTCTTAACTTCTTCCTGAAGCTTGTTCCTGGTTGCAAGAATATCTTTCTGAAGGATTGATTGGTTATCATCAATATGTTTCATCAGGTCCAACTTACTATATTTTAGGCTATCCTTGATTTGTTGTATTTCTAACTCATTAATTCTCATAGTCTGACACTGGGTATCAATCACTCTGAAAATACTCAGACTCAATTTGTCAAATTTTTGATAAACTTTGTCAAACCATTGGCTGATAACCATAAAATTGTGAGACACATTTACAGAAAAGCTATTAAGAGCTTCTACATCTAATTTTGGTACACCTTTTTCCACTTCTGGGCTAGGGATATTATACTGTCCCAATCCTTTGGGTTCCTTAACTTCTGATGGGCTGAGGACCTCTTCTTTTTGGGGTCCTTTCCCTTTAAGGAAGCTAACTGATCCCAAGGATTCCAGTTCTGCACGTAGCCTTCTACTTCTTTCTTTGGGATCTATTTTTGCCAAGAAATCTGAGATTTCTTTGCCAGAGAAATAGCTTTTCTCATACCTGGCTGATCCTCCTGGGTCTGAGCCAATTTGAATTGTTCCCAATAGCTCACGTGTCCTTTCACTAATACTTTGACTCTTTCCTCCTTGGTTGAGTCCAGCTGGGGTGGCATAGGAGGACCGTTATCCTCCTGGGATAACCTGTTGGGAAATGGGTGGTTCTCAAACACTCTGTTGGTCAAGTTGGTGGCCGTGGTTGTTGCTGTTGTTGTCCTGCATGACGCTATGGTCACTGGTTTGAGACCCCTCATTGCGCTCACAACTGGAGTCCTTGCGCGTACGAGTCCCTCCAGGAAGAGATCAATAAAATGGGGCTCTACCTGTCGCATGGGTGTTGCGCCTGTTTTGGTACATAGCACCAAATAATGAGTAAGTCTTTTGTCAAAACTTTGAAAAAAGAATGAAAAATATAAAAAAAATGATATTTTTGTGTATTTATATTTTTAATAATTTTTTATATATATTTTAACTTACTTAAAGTTAAATTCAAGGTTACCAACACTTGGTTGGGGTCACAACTGCCCTTGGGGGGTATTCCAACGGGGTCTGAGTGAGTTCCAATCAGATCCTGGGATAAATCCAAGGGTAAGTCCAAGGGTACACTTTCTCGGACTTCCTCTAGGAGGTCTTGGTCAATGAGATCACCAAAAACAAAATCCACTGAGATAGATAAAGACAAAAAAATAGAAGTTTAATATTTTTTTGTATTTTTACCTTGCAAGATGATGTTTTTTTAGAAAAATAATCACTTTTATTAGTTTTGGATTTTTCTTTATCTTCAGGATTATTTAGTTTATCAATATAAAGCTTCCTTTGATAAATTTTCCACTCCTTATTTAGCCTTAATAAAAAATGAAATTGATAATTCTTTCAAGCTAAGGTTCTTTGTCCTTTATAACCTTTTGTTTATAATAAAGCAATTTCTCTTGTTGTTGCTCAGGAGTTATAATAACAGGGACAAAGTTATGGAGTTTTTCTTCTTTTTTTTCTTTTTAAGAAGTTTCACATAATAGTTGATCTCTTCTCTGTTGGTCTTAAGATCCACTGGAGAAATAAAGGATCAAAAATATATGTTATAATTATTTTAACTTATTTTTAAAAAAAATATACTGGTCCAAGGAATAAATAATCAAAGATTAATTATTGAATGATATTTCCCGGCAAGACTTGCAGTTGCCAGCTCTCTGACACCAGCAACCTTGCAGTGCTTTAGCTACAGTGAGTGATAAAAATACTGGAATAATAATAATAATATTAACTCCAAAAATAAACGCTTAGAGGCTCAAATAAATAATATAATAACAGCAGTTGCAAGTTTTAATTGTTTTGGTAATAAATGTTTTGAATATGTATATAAAAGAGGGGCCACAGTATTATAATACTGGGGATCTTTGCAGACAAGCAACATCTCTTCAAGGGGCTTCCTGAGGCATTTTCAGAACATTGGAACAAAGATGGGTGCCTTAGAAAGATTTTATTCCACTAATGGCCGGGCATAACAGCACAATGGCCTAGACAGGAAGGGAAACGCCCACTCTGAGCACTTTACCACGAAAATCCCGCAATAATAGGAAGGGTTTCAGAGCAGATGGGGTGGATTGCTTGACTAAACTTCAGGGGTTGATTGTTTAATAAGAATAAATAATAATACTACAGATTAAGTCATAAATCACTTGCTTATCTTCCTATAAGCACTTGATCAACAATGACACGGTGTCTGATTGATAATAATAATTCCTGGTAAACTGATGATGGAATAATGGATCCAAAGAGGTCTGTATAAATACCTTTTTGGGGTGATTTTGAGCTTCTCAGGGCACGTAGAGAGGGTTCTTCTCGTGGGTTGAGGGTGGAAAGCCACTCAGGGCAGGATTGGCATGTCCACTTGGTGCTGTCAATCTTCTGACCTTAGATCTGCTGTATTTCTGTACTATTTTAGCCACAGGATCTGTTAATCTGTTATGTTGTAAATTTGATCATTTTTTACTCATCTTTACTATTGGTATTGCTTTGAAGCGGGTAGATGTGGATGTTTCCTGATTTTCCATCATCTGCTGATCAAGTAGGTAATTTTTAAAAATCTTTATGACCATTCCTTGTAGTGTTTTGTGGTCTTCAAAGGTCAGAGTCGGTGCTTTACATGGTAATCCTTGATCTTTGATTTATTATTAAAAAACGTTCTAAACTTAATTTTTATATCAGTTAGTACAGATGCACGCGGGGTAGGATCCGCTGCGTGCGTGGAAGAATTATCTGCGCGAAATTCACTAGTACGTGGGAATCTGCTACTATGAGTACGTAGGGATATGTGATGATGCAGGGCTGCGCGCGGAAATTGTGACATAACACATTTCCGCGTGTAAATCCTAAAATATACACAACAACTCAATTCTGAGTGAATTTTAGGTGTAAACCCTATACGTGACACCACGTGTGAAATAATAGAATGGCCAAAAGGTGCCATACTGGTGTCGTAATTTTTAGTACTTTTCTTTTTAATTATTTTAAAAATGTAAGGACTTGGAATTCAAGGGTGGGGTCAGTGTGTCACCCTACCTAATTTTGGGTGAGGAATCCATTTCAATCATAATATTTATGGCTTTCTCACTCCTTCTTTTTTTAATTGAGGTATTCTTATTTTTCAAAGTTTTGTGTTGCTATTGACAGGTTGCTCTGTACAAAGTAGCAAGCTGACACAATGAGAGTGATGAATTGATGAGTATAGCAATGAAGCAATGATAGAAATGAATTGATGAGGATAGCAATGAAGCAATGAGAGTGATGAAGTGTTCCAATAAGGTTGGAGGATGAAACCAGGGGTGATGATGTGGAATGATGCCTGTTTGAGCTGTTGAAGACCTTTATATTTTATTTTAAAAAACCCATTAAATTTCAGGTAACTTCAAAATTTCTGATGTGAAATGAGTGGGCTTTTTTGATTTTGAATGGCAGGTTTAAAATGGCATATTTGGGTTGAAAACCGCCATTAAAAAATGGTGGGTTTGCTTAACTTTGATAGGCCCTATTAATTCAGTTGTACAGAGCATGTACTATCTTGAATTATTTTTTTAATCTTTAGAAGAGTGTTGTTTTGTACACTTTCTGATAAATTTATGGGATCTGTTTGGTGATTGTCAACCATTTGGCTCATGCAAGCCTTCTTAAAACTGAATAATTATCTTGATACCACATTTTTTTCTTTATCTTGTAAAATTGCAAAAGTTAAGTTATTTTGGGATTTTAATTCATAGATATTTTAACCTGGCACAAGGCTTATAGAATAATCCCAATTCAAGCAACCATTTTTGGAAAATTTTACCTCCATTTTGGATCAACTTCCCAAAGGAAGTTTCTATTTTGTATTAGATGTCTCAAGATTCCTATCAGCCCATGGAAAAAAATTCAAAAAAATCATTTTATTCAATTTTAAATAATTATAAATTTATTCATTGTTGATTTCATTTTTTTGACTCTTGGACAAATCTAAAAAGTATTAATTGAGTTCTCATATTCATTGCTTCCAATTGCTAGAATTAGCTAGTTCCTTGGAATATATTATAATGAAATAATTTAACTTTAATTAGTCTAATGCGGTACCATAAAAAAAACAATTTTAGATGGAGTGATCCATCAACCATCCTAGTCTCATTCGTTTGAATGTTCCAGGTGAAAGTTCTTCCATTGAGTTTAATAAATCAAAAGATAGTTACAACTTCAAAATATTTCTTTAAATATTTGACAAATGTTTATTCTAGTTGGTTTCAAATATCCAATTACACAGCTTTGTAAGCATCAAGAATTATTTTAAATGTGTGAGACCAAATACCAATTTTCTCTTTACTAAATTATTCAGAATTTCCCAGATTTAGAAGCATTCCCATGTGAAGAACACATTAAACTTTTTATGCATACAATCAAAAACTCAATTTCAAAAAATTGAAAGTAGTTGAAACCAAGTGTCATTTGAATAAAACTTTCATGATCAAAGAAAACTTTTCTTTGTGATTCAAGTGTTTTGGCAAGCGGTAAAGCAAGGAAAAGAAAAAAATGGTCAGAAAGCTTTTTTTTTCCCATGTTGAAGGTGGCAATCAACCAATTTTTTTTATTTGAATATAAATTTTCAAAGGTAAATGATCCAATATGAGAATAAGAACCCCAAGTGAAATATACTGCTGGAAGTGTATCAAAGAAAAGAAGGAAAGCTCTATGAATATTTTAATCCTGTTGGTATTGGAAATGTCCTATGATTGAAATAGCCTTCAAAAATTTTCATTCAGAAGGCACATATTTCTTTCATATTTGGTTTCATATAGCCCTTTAAGGTTCTTTTAAAACAAATTAAATTTATTTCTTCAGATAATATGATTCTATAAATACATTCAGAATATGGATTTTTCAAGTATTTGCTAATGGTGCGAGCTTCACATTCAATCAATACAAGTATGCTTAGGGGTATGATTTTGGGGTGGCTCTTTTTTCATCCCATTTCTACTTTGAAGCCAGCTGACAAAATTACAAAAAATATAATTACTATATAATGAATATAAAATAAATTTGAACTGAATGTAAAATAAATTTAAGATAACTATAATTAAAATGATAACTCACCAAAATAATAGGAAAGCCTTGAATATCATGGAAAAAATGGACTCCTCAACTGAAAATTAGATTGTGTCACCGCTGGGCCTATTCCCAAATTGCAACTCCTTGACTGCTTGATCATCTGGTCCAAAAAAAAATAGCAGTACCAGGATGGTGAATTTTGGCAACTTTAATGCTTAACATGAATTCTCACATGTTAGGTACCTTACTAATATTCAGTCAGAAATGGTTTTTTTGTATAGTTTAGGAGTTATGGACATATTAATTTTTTGTCTAAATTGCCATACAAAGCCATGTGCACCTCCACCAGGCCTAGAAATGCAAATATACCTGTACTTCCAAATTGCTGACCACAGAAACAGACAATACACAAGCTGACAGCTTCCCCCCAGTTTTCAGAGCTAAATTGACCATTTAAATTTTTGGCAAGAATGTTATAATATCTGTGGGAAAGGTATGCATATGTAATCTGCATTCCAATCAATCAACCATGCCACATGAACTACTTATAATCAAAATATGACAGAAAAGACATGTGAAAAAATGGGTTTTGAAATTTTGACAAAAATCCCAAGAATGGCAAAAAACAACTTTCACAGACTTCTCAAGACTGAAAAAGTTGCACCCTTCCTGACTCAATAACTTGAAAATCTTCAGAAAGCTATAATTAAATAAATCAAATTTCATTAAAAGTTACAAAAATACCAGCTCATCCACCAACAAGATGTATACATGGATGTAAGGCTCATTTCCCCTGCAAATATCATGCAACAAGTGCCAGAAATAACATATTTATGGAGATATTGCAAGGCCATAAAGCCTACACCACCAAGGAGAGCATGTGGTAAATGCATGATTGCACTTCTGGCTGCAGAAAATGGTTTCTTACTCTCTATTTATCGTGATAAAAATTATGGTAGCCCCTGGTAATCTGAAAAGAGATACATACAGGCTTCCGTTCAGTATATTTATCAACCATATTTTCAATATCATAACTCCAGACACTGAGCCATACAGGAATCAAATCACTACTAGGATATTTAAGTGATTAATGGCTTGAGTATGAACCTTTTATTGAAATCCCAACCCTTGTTACTCATATTTTTCACTTTCTTTAGCCCTCAAAGAATTATAATAGGCCCACTAACCACCCTTTAGTTCAGTTATTGCAGGTAACCTGGTTGTGAACTTCTGCCCATTATATGTTCCCTCTCTGATCTGGCTGGTTTTCTACCCTAGCCGAGAAATAAAAGGTATTTTCATGGATAATCATCCCCTTGTATCAAGACTCCAAAGTCTCAGGTGCATGTATTATCAGTTTAATCCCCTGAGTTGGGTTTTTGAAGACCTCCAGTATTAAATTTTGCGCCTATTTTTATTTATTTAATAATTTATTTATTGATTAATTCACCCTTGAACCATACAAAACCACCTGCTTGCATTTTCTTTAACCATATACTCACAGATCATTTCTGAATTACCTTGAATATTTCATTTATTCCAACTCTATAACCTTTATTGTAAAGATGACCTACAAATGTCAGTATTTCCTGTCTCCAAGAGGGCCAGGAAAATACTCCTGGAAAAGGAGTCAGATCAAGTAAGCTAGACCTAAAACGGTCCAGATCAAAGCTTTACCTCATCCCAACCAGGAGTTCATCATCCTGTCTCCAGGGATCAAACTAGACCCTTCAACTCAATATGTCTACCAGGCCAGGGAAGTAGAAAGGAAACACTTGGGGCTGTAACCTTGAAAGATGGCTGTCCTTTGCAAATTCCTGCAATCCACTCTTCCTGAATCTACACCACTTAAGGCACTGTGAGTCTTCTATTCTTAATTGAATCATCCCACCAAACCGCATTACTGTAAAACAAATTCATCACATTTGATCAAAAACTCCTTAACAAAGCAAGTAAAACCCTTTTCTCAATTGAGCTTCTCATTTAAAACCAAAGCACCTAGCCAGAAACTCAAGCTGCTCCATTTCCTACCGCTCATCTTCTTGGCTTCTACTCTCTTTTCCCTTGTCAAAAATCATTTTCATCTATTTATTTTTTCTTTAGCTTCTCTTTCTTTCATCTACTCTTGTCCTCTTGTTCAATCTTTTTACTTCTTTTCACAAAAACATATTTTCTTTTCATTTTTGTAGAACATTAAACTCAACACATTTTTCACTCCTGCATTCCAAAATCTATCATTTAGTATCTAGAGGATCCCAAGGGTCCTGGAATCTAGTAGGCTGAAACTGGTAGGTAAATTTGTTTAAAGTGGCACCCAAATCTTATAATGTAAATGTCACGCTTTGCACTTAAGGATTATTGTCTTCACCACTTTGACATGTCCTCTCCTCAGTACCATCTAACTCAGTCTAAAAGTGTGACACAAATAAAAGCACAACATCAATGGTGTGATCCACTATTTCCTCTGGCTTGCGCTGACCTTCCAATCTTGGCGACCAACTCAGTATATACTTTCAAACTTTGCGGTTAACTCCATACCGGTTGGCCATCCATTATGAGATCCAATCTCCTTCCCTGGCCAATCAACAGCCTTGGACTTCCATCTTTGGTCATGCATTGTTTGTTAGCTCGCATCTACAACTAACTAAGCCATCACTACTGTATAATTTGCAATTGGACTAGTCCCTACCCTGCATACACTATTACCTCTCATTTGCATTACCTTCAACGTCACTTGCTCTTGTCCCAATTTGTCATGCAATTGTACGCTAAGATTCTATTGTCTCGCACTTACCCTGAGACCTTGGATCTATACCACTGCTTCATTTCCTATCCCGTCCTGTCATTCATTGCCTCACCGCTTCAACTGTAGTTAGCTCATCACCAGGTTGTATCTAGTCACTTCGGATTACCTTATGAGGGCTATCCCCTTGCCTGATGATTGTCTCCTCAGTTAGTTAATTTCATACATTCTTGCATTTTGCTGCAACCTAGTTATCACATTGGACTCAGGTTTTGTTTCCTTCTTCGGAACACATTCAATTCATCTTGCCATTTGTTGAGTGGCATAACCAGGTTTGCACTGTGCAACTGGGTCTTTCTATTCGCACTTGCCCTTGCACTTGGTATTCCTTTGCGCTCACAATCATCTAAGAATTGCCCTATAGTACGTGGGGTGGTCGTGTGACAGTAAATTAAGTAACTCAACTCATCTATTGTAGCCTGCCAACCTATAGTAGAATTCTTCTTTTTCGATGTCACGTACTCGCTCAACCGGGAATGCTTCCCTTGCCCCTTACAATGATGAGATCCATCGGGTAGGGAGAACCAGTGCTCCTCGGGCCCAACAACCCTTAGATCCAGTTCCTCCTTCTAAATCACCATCTGTGGAACCTCTTGATGATCCTTGGGCTTCTCCACGGGATTCTCCGCAGGACCCTCTTGCGGAATTTGCAGACTCCAACCATTCTTCCAATGAAACCTCAACTCGTGGTAGACCAGGGGTTTGCACTACTGCTCCCGAGCCTGATGCTCCAACCCTGCTTTTGACATTGATCCAGGCCCTCACTCATGATGCCCAGCAATCTAGTCCAAGCACTCCTAGCTTTTGCAATCCGGGCATGAAACAACCAGATCACTTTACAGGAGAACACCCTCATAAGCTTAGATCCTACCTGCAGTCTTGTAAAATCATCTTTTCAAATGACTCCAAAAATTTCCCTTCCAATAGACATAAAGTTATGTATGCTTTGTCCTTCTTAGGAGGTAGAGCCTTGCAGTGGTTCAAACCATACCTCAAACTTTTGTCCAACAACAGTCCCACTTGTATTCTCAACAACTGGGAAAGGTTTGAGCAACAACTGTTCACCCTGTTTGGCTATCCCAATGAAGTTTGAAACGCCAAATACGAACTTAATAGTTTAGTTATGAAGGAGAATAGTAGAGCTTCCATTTATATTTCTCACTTTCAAACCTTGCAGTCTTGCATCCAGTGGAACAAAGCCACTCTTCTATTCCATTTACGAAAGGGTTTCCTGGCATGCTTAATCAAACAGCTAGCAGTTGGGGGTCATAAGACAACCTTGCTTCAGCAGCTAATTGATTGAGTGATTGAGCTTGATAATGGCTATCATGATAAGAATTGCTCTTGGCAAAACAACCATGGAAGGCCCACCTGGGCTCCAAGGGTGGACAAATCCTCAAAGCAAAACACGAGGAACCCAAAACCATCCAAACCAACCCCAACTTCAAACTCCAACTCGAAAGGGAAAGCCGTTTCCGAAACTCCAAAGTTCTTGGACAAAGAAACCGGGATTCTTCAAAGCAAGGAATGGCTGCAAAGGGAAAAGAACGGGCTGTGTATGTATTGTGGAGGAAAACATGATGTCGACAGCTCTGTGAAGCGGTTAGGGCGTGAAGCGGCCAAGCAGTCAAAAAATTAGCTTGTAGTTTTTCTGATACTCGCAATGAAAACTACACATTATCTAAATCACCGCAAGTAATTCTTTGCAATTGCAAGTCACTAGGTGCTCCAAGTTTGAGATTTATCCTATTTCATTCCAACAACACTCCTTATCAAGTATTACTTGATTCCGGCACTAATGTTTCCTTCATCAGTGAATCTTTTGCCACTTCCAAAAATCTTACGTGTTCCGAGATAGATAAATTTCCTATCTATTTAGTAAGTAGTGCAACTGAACCGTCTTATTGGGTTTCCCAAAAGGCAAAATGGACCTTTTCATTTTCCAATTTCCCCAGCTTTGAATGGGATTTATTCATCCTGGCTATACCCAGAATGGAATAGACCATTCTAGGCCATGATTTCCTAGTTTACTGGAATTCGGATGTGAATTGGCAAGAAGGAGTAATTAACCTTTGAACCTTGCACCCCCAGAACGCTAACCTTTCCGTCAATCAGGAATTAAACAGCCTACCTGACACTGTCATTGAGTTGGATGACACTTTTCCGCCAGGAGATCTGCAATATCCTGACCTTCATTCCCAAATTCCCTCTTCAGATTTAGGAGTTGTCGCTTACCTATCAAGCTTACCTCTTTCCTGTTCCTTGGAAGAGAAACAGACACCAACCAAAAGGTGTATTTTGAGCTCCCTAATCCTCTTGCACCATGCAAGCACCTCGAATCCGGTGCTCAAAGATGACAAGATTGAAGATTTACAAATCATTCAAGAGTCTTTACCTTTGGTTTATCATGACTTTGCTGACGTCTTTTCAGCTGCAAAAGCAGATAAACTGCCTCCATCCCATCCTTTCAATCACCAGATCAAACTTACTGGCCCACCTCCGGCACCAGGGCCAGTCTACTCTCTCTCAACGCAAGAATCAATTGCGCTTCAAGACTACATTGCAGAAAATGCAGCAAAAGGATTTCTTTGACCAAGCGATTCAAACACCGGTTCACCTGTCCTATTTTTTCCAAAAAAGGACGGCAGAATTTGCCTTTGTGTTGACTACAGGAAACTGAACCAGGTAACCCGGAAGAATGCCTATCCAGTACCGCCTATGTCACATCTCCTTACCCTCTTCCATGGAGCTACTTATTTCTCAAAGTTAAACCTTTGAGGTGCCTATAACCCAATTTGCATTAAGGAAGGTCATGAGTATTTAACTGCGACAAGAACCCGGTTCGGCAGTTATGAGTATACCATCATGCCTTTTGGCCTCTGCAATGCTCCTTCCACTTTTCAACATTTTGTCAACAACATTTTCTCCAATCTTGTAGGTAAATACCTTGTGGTATATCTTGATGATATACTAGTCTACTCAAGGAACCTCAAATATCACATTGCACATGTGCAAGAGGTGCTACAGCAACTTTGCAAGAATGACCTGTTTGCAAAAGCCTCTAAGTGCAAGTTCCATTCCTCTTCTCTTCATTTTCTAGGTGTTGTAGTCTTGCAGCAAGGACTATTGATGGACCCAGCCAAGAGCAAACGCATATTGGACTGGCCCCCACCTTCTTTGGTTAAATCCCTTCAAGTTTTCCTTGGTTTCAGTAATTTCTATGGAAGGTTTATTGTGCGTTACGCCAAAAAAACTGTGAATCTTACTAACCTTCTTCAAAAAGACACTCCTTTTGTTTTTACCAAACAAGCTGCTTTGGAGTTTGAAGCTCTGAAGAAAGCGTTCACCACTGCTCCAATACTTGCTCACTTCAATGAGCTAGCTCGCACTATTGTTGAAACAGACGCAAGCGACTATGCGATTGCAGGAGTAATCTTGCAGTTTTCTTCTTCCACTTCTCTGTTTCATCCCGTAGCTTTCAAGTCTGGCAAGTTGCTTGCTGCAGAGCTTAACTATGAGATTCATGATAAGGAACTTCTTGCAATTGTTTATTGCTTGAAAAAATGGCATTCATATCTTTTGAGCCTTAGGGAATCCTTTGAAGTTTTAACTGATCATAATTCTTTGAAGTATTTCATGAGTTCAAAAGTCCTCACACGCAGACAGGCACGAGGGGCCAAATACCTCTCCAAGTTCCACTTTACAATCACGTACCGTCCTGGGAAACAAGCAGTAGTTCCTGATGCTTTATCACTTTGGGACAACGTTTACCCCAGGGGGGGAGCACCTTTGCCAAAAACAACCCTGAAAACGTTAGGACACTCTTCTCAACCCAATCTGCCCAACTCAGTTTGATCATCACTCGCTTATGAGATTTGGCTTCCAAACTCTGACAAGCTCAACGCAACAACCCCAAGTGCATCAAACTTTGCAAAAGTGCAAACTTATTAGATAGTAGTTACAGTATTGATGATAATGACTTTTTAGTTCATGATAATCGTATAGTAGTACCAAATAATTCTTGCATTAAGTTAGATATCTTTGAGTCACGGCACGATTCTCCGCTTGCTGGTCATTATGGGAAGGATAAAACCTACCAATTGATCGCACAAGACTCCTACTGGCCTGGTATGACCAAAGAAGTAAAAGAATATGTTAGTGCGTGCTATGATTGCAATCGTAACAAGTCCTCAAAACACTGGAAGTATGGGCTGCTCCAGCCACTTCCAATTCCGCCTTGCCCTTGGCACTCCCTGTCTATGGATTTTATCTCTCAATTACCTTCTTCTAGTGGATATGATGCTATTCTAGTAATAGTAGATCACTTCTCAAATATGGCTTTATTTTTACGCAGTAATGTGACGGCCTCTTCAGAAGACTTAGCTAACTTGTTCATAGAATATGTATTTTTGAAACATGGCCTCCCTGATAATATGGTTAGTGATCGTGGATCTCTGTTTGTCTCAAGCTTCTGGACCTTGCTATGCCAACATTTGAAGATTACTCGCAATTTATCAATGGCTTACCACCCGGAAACGGATGGGCAAACCAAGTGAGTTAATCAGATTCTTGAAAAATATCTTTGAATGTATGTTGCCTATCAACAAGACGACTGGTTGCAATGGCTCCCACTAGCCAAATTTGCCTAAAACAACTCCACTCATTCCTCCACCAAACAGTCGCCCTTCCAAACTCTTTATGGTAGAAACCCGACTTTCTCTTCCCTTCATTTAGCACCTTCTAAACCTGCTACCAATTACCTTGAACAAATTCAATCCCTTCAATCGCAACTTCAAACCAACCTCAAAGAAGCAAACCAGTGCTATAAGGAGCAAGCAGACTGATCTTGCACTTCAGCTCCAACCTTTGCAGTAGGAGATCAAGTATGGCTCAATGCTTGCAACATTTGCAGCACTCGTCCAACTTGCAAACTCTCCAAAAGAAAGCTTGGCCCCTTTAAAGTAGAATCAGTCATCTCCCCTAATGCCTTTAAACTTACTTTACCTTCCAAATGGCAAGGTATCCAACCGGTCTTTCATGTGTCTCTCCTAGAGCCAGCTCCAGTCCTATACCCTGGCAAGACTCATCCCCCTCCTGAACCGGTCACTGTCCTCAATCATCAAGAGTGGGAAGTAAGCCGTATTCTGGATTCCAGGTTACGCAAAGGAAAACTTCAATACCTTGTTGAATGGTCTGGCTTCCAGTACGACCAAGATTGCACCTCGTGGGAACCAGCCCATCACCTTTGCAATTCACCCAATCTGATTCAAGACCTCCATGTGAGCTACCCTTGCAAACCTCGACAATCATGATTCTTTCCCATCCAATCCCATTCCATTCCACATTTCATCCCATCCAATCCCATTCCATTCCATTCCACATTTCATCCCATCCAATCCCATTCCATTCTATTCCACATTTCATCCCATCCAATCCCATTTCATTCCATTCCACATTTATCTTACTCAATCTCATTTCATCTCATATTCCATCTCATCCAAACCCATTTTATTCTACACCATCATCCCATCAGTTAAATTCCTCCTGTGTTATTCTTTTCTCATTTTCCTTTCATTTCCACTAAATAAAAAAAAACTTCATTCCTTATTATTAAAAAAAAATAATAATAATATTTCTATTTATAATAATGAGAAAAAAATATATATATACATTAAATTACAAAGTTTCTTTTATTTCTTTTTCCGCATCCTCCCAATTTGCTGTCAATTGCACAACCATGGATTGAAAGGTATCCAGGTCTTCATTGTTGATCAATGCGGACATTCTTTGGAGAACCAGCACTTCCCTTACAATGTGCCTCTTGAAGATCTCCTCGCATCTTGCAACCCAAGCTCGCTTCGGCCAAGCATTCCATCCGCCTTCCTCCAAGAGCTCTTCATACGCTCTCTTCCTTTGGCCACCCAATGTGTCTTCTCCAATATTGTCCGTCAGGCGCCTTGCATCAGTTTCAACCGGCCCTACAATTTGCACCGGATCTGCTTTGCCTTGGCCCTCCATCCCTTCCGTCCCATCCACTTCATCCCTTCCATCTCCTTCATTCCCTTCTTCTAATTCACCCGCTCCATCTTTGTTTTCTACACTTCCGTTTCCTCCATTTCCCGCTTCTCTCTCCACTTTGTTTTCTTCCCCCTCCCTTGCTTCCTTGGTTATAACTCCTACCTGTTCCACACCGGACACCTTGCCTTGCACCTTGTCATTCATCTGGGGCCCCGGGAGTTCAGTCGGCGGTCCCCAGTAGGGTGGTGGTGGTTGTGGTGTGTTGGTAGTATATCTTTGCAAACGGGGCAAAACTAGCAAACAAGCAAACAATTAGTTACTATTTCAAGTTCATTAGTCAGTCCAGATTAGTACTCACCAGGAACTCGATTCCCCAAGTATTTGATCTCTGGTAATGGTGGTATCTTGTAATTAACCCTTGCCACGGACCTACAACTTTGCACCTCCCTCGATGATTCCAAAGGACCCTCGATAGTTGACTCAACATTTATAGGGAAATTGCATGCCACCTTGCAAAGGCAACATTGCTTGCATTTGCCTTGAAGGCCTCAAAGTAGTACTAGGAATACATTGCTTTTTGCAGCAAATACAGTTTTTGCAACGGGGGGATGACAATGACGACATTTTTTTAATAAATCTATTGGGTAATAAATTAAATAACGTATAAGGGTATACAGTGATAATTAAACGACTTGAAATCAATAGGAAAATTTACCTGAACGCTTGCAGGAGCTTGTGTCTTTATACCCTGGCAACTGTCACGCTTTGCACTTAAGGATTATTGTCTTCACCACTTTTACATGTCCCCTCCTCAGTACCATCTACCTCATTCTAAAAGCGTGACACAAATAAAAGCACAAAGTCAATGGTGCAATCCGCTATTTCCTCTGGCTCGCGCTGACCTTCCAATCTTGGCAACCAACTCAGTATATACTTGCGAACTTTGCGGTGTGGTGTCAATATATAGCCTCGGATCGGGAACTGCGTTGCGGCCTGCGCGCTCAGCATCTGGTAGGTCGGGGCTCAGCAGTTGGGGTGCGCGCGTTCTCAGCAGCGGCCGCTGCGGGCTCAGCAGTGGACGCGGTGGGATCAAGCACGCGACTGCGGGCTGGGCCTGACTAAGGGAGGCGGGCCGCGACCCGCTTGGATGTCCAACCCAGGGATGGAGCCGGGCCAATCAGGTTCTCAGGCGGTTAGTTAGGGAAGGAAAGGACGGAGCAATCGCGGGGCTATACCCGTGGACAGCCGCGCGCAAGCGCGGGCCGGCTACGGGACTAGGAAATTCACAACGGCGCGTCGGGCGGATACGGGCAATCGCGGTGAACTTTGAGAAGCGCGCAGCGGAGGGCTGCGCCGCGGGGACAAACCGGATGATGCGTGTAATGGCAGGCAAGCAAGCGGAATAGGACACGGATAGGGTATGGGTTGGGGGATGGGTCAGGGTTCTGGGTCTAGGGTTCCTTCTTCATGGTTGCCAGTCTGTCTTTGTGCTTGTACTTAGGTTAGGGTTGAGGGGGAGGGCTCAAATACCTTTCCCTTGACTCCGAGTTGTAGGGGGGAGGAGGAGGGTATCATTGTATCATCAGGAGGCGGGGAGCGGACTTAGGAAAACAGAATCCCTCCCCTTGTCTCTCCTTTTCTCTTGAACGGCTGCATCCAATCTCCTTACAGACGCTTTGATCAATAACTTCCGGAACTCGAGGACGACTTCAGGGGGGTTGCTCTCTAAAGTTTCCACATCTGGGGGTCTGGCCGGGAAAAATCTTTCGTCAAAGTCTCTTGAAGGTACTCACGGATGCTACCAACAGCCGCTTCTCTTCCTTCCTCCTCCAACGGCTTCCGCGCTACTCCATGGATTTACCCGCATATTAGACTCAACATTGCAGAGGTGGAGCGATTCATCTCACGTTATGAAACAATTGCGGACTCTGAAGGCGTTTTGGATTTTGAGAAGGTGCACCATGTCGTCCTGTTCATCGAGGACGCGGAAGCGCCTCGGGAAGTGGAGGAGATGGGAGGATACCTGAACCTGGATTGGCCGGAACTGAAGGAGGACATGCTGGCAAGATGGGGGAGGCACGGTTCTTGCTTTCGGAAGGACAATCTCAAGCCATCCGCGGAATGGGGTTATCAGGCAGGCGCGCGCGACGGGACCCAGATGCAAGCAGAGGTGGACCACGCAGAACTGGAGTACTACAGGGCAGAGTATGTTCCGGCCCCACCACCGGCAACCATCTCTTGGGCTAGCAAACTTACGGAGGTGGCAAGGGGCCTTGAGGCCTATCTGGAGAGTATTCAGTCCCCCAGCACTTCTGCGCCCCGCGTGTACGCAAATGGGGAGGACAACAACCGTTGGCAGGGGGGACAAAGGGACCGGACAGCGGATTCAAACGCGGAATTGGTTTCCCCAGGGGGGGCTAAGAACGTGTTGGGGAAGCGGGATTCGATGGAACCGGTGCAGCCTACTGACAGGAAGCGGGCGAGGACAACGGAACGGGAAATTGATGCTCCGTGCGGACTGGGAATTGGCAAGCGGCTGACGGATCTTGCAAAGAAGGTACACGCGCCGGCGGAAGAGATGGACCACATGTTGGAGAATCGCGACCCAAGCCAGACCTCTTTGACGGCGGAGAGCGCGCATTTGGAAAGGGTAGTGGCAGCAACGGAAAGGACGGGCGCGCGTGGAAGCAACGGTGATTGTGGGCGGACAAGACACAAGAGTCGGACAGCAAACCTGATCAATCCGAGGCCAGCAGAGGTGGGGTGCGTGTTGGGGAAGCGGGTATCGGCGGGACCGGTTCAGTCTAACGGCGGGAAGCGAGCGAGGACAAAGCGAGAAGAGGATACTCCGCGCGGTTCAACAGTTGGTGAACGACGGATAAATCTGATGGGAGGTGGGGGAAAAGCGGTGGTGGGAGCAGGTCATGTGTTGGGCGATCGTAACCGAGGCAAGACCCTTTTGACGGCGGAGGAGACGGACGCCAAACGGGAAAGGGAAGCGCGCCGGGGCAGAGAATTGGACGGATCAGGCACCGACGGCATGGTTTGGAGGAATGCAGGGAGATCGGGAGACGGACGCGACCCTCATGGCATTGGCTGAAGCCATCAGCTGGGGACAGCAGCTAAGTTTGGGGGGGGAACTGGGGGATAGGGCGCGGGCGCGGAGATGGTATATATATAAAAAAAAAAAAAAAAAAAAAAAAAAAAAAAAAAAAAAAAAAAAAAAAAAAAAAAAAAAAAAAAAGAGAGAAATCTTTCACCTTTTCTATCATTTCTCACTCTTCACTTTTTTTTCTTATTTTCTCATTTTTTGGGCGCGGCGCGGATTTTCTCAACCTCGCGGCTTAGTTCTCACTCAGGCGCGGATCCGGCTCTCATTCTCGCCTTCACGATGCGCGCGGCGCGGATTTTTCTTGGTAAAACAAATTCGCGTTTGAGACGTGTATTTCTCTCAATGAATAGGGAACGCGGTACAACAAAAAAAAGCGGATAAAAGAGGGAAGGGAAAAAGAAAAGGGGAAGAGGGGATGAGGCCGAGGCGCTTAAGCCATCTTCATCATTTCCTCCATTTCCGCCCTTGAAGACGCCAGTAGAGCCCGGAATGACGCCAAGAGTTCACGCCAGGATTCCGAGGATTGGGCTCCGGGAGTCGCAAGGTATTGGCGGAGCATTGTAGTCGACCTTTCCGCGAAAACTTCGAAGCTGGCTGCCGGGAGCGCCATCACAACCGGAATCTCCGGGATCTCGGGAGAGTCGGTGGGAGGAGGGGCTGGTGCGGACGGGTGCTCAGGGGATCCAACGGGAGGGTCCAGTCCGATAGGAGGCAATGATGAGATGACCACCGGCCACGCGGGCGGAGGAGTAGGGCCTTGTGGAGTCGGAGGAGTCAGAGCAGCGGGCGGAGGAGTAGGGCCTCGTGGAGTTGGAGGAGCCGGAGCAGGGGGTGGAGGAGGAGCCGGGGCCGGAGCAGCGCGTTGCCTAAGGATTTTGTCGATTCGCGGGTCCCTCGCGCCTTGCATAACCCGGACGCGATCCGCCCAAAATCGCAATGCCCTCCGATAAGCCGCGAAGTCCGGATAGTCATCCTTACGCTGTGGTCCCGCGCGGCGAAGCTGAGAAGAGGAGTCGCGGTCGGAGTTCGGACGAGGACGGCGGGGAGGTGATCCGGGTGGAGTCCACGAGTCCTCCGAGATAGCGTCGTCATCCGAAACCACAAACGGGTCCGGACGAGCCCGCTTGCGCGGCCGAGGACGAGAGCCGGATTGGTTGGGGCCACGGGGTATACCCTTGCTAAGCAAGCAGCGGCGGTGTCTGCGGCAGCACGCGGAGCAGGCGCGGCGGCCGGACCCAATAGAGCATTCAAGCCCGTTTCGGGCGCAGAAGTCGCAGCGGACCATGATGACGATGGAGTGGAGGGATAGGGATGCGGAGCGGAGTTTAGAGTTGGTAGAGGGGGTAGGGCGCGAAGGACGGCCGAGGTGACAATGGGAAGGATCTCTGGGGACAGAACTCAAGTTGGGGGGGGGATGTGGTGTCAATATATAGCCTTGGATCGGGAACTGCGTCGCGGCCTGCGCGCTCAGCATCTGGTAGGTTGGGGCTCAGCAGTTGGGGTGCGCGCGTTCTCAGCAGCGGCCGCTGCGGGCTCAGCAGTGGACGCGGCGGGATTGAGCACGCGACTGCGGGCCGGGCCTGACTAAGGGAGGCGGGCCGCGACCCGCTTGGATGTCCAACCCAGGGATGGAGCCGGGCCGATCAGGTTCTTGGGCGGTTAGTTAGGGAAGGAAAGGACGGAGCGATTGCGGGGCTATACCCGTGGACAGCCGCGCGCAAGCGCGGGCCGGCTACGGGACTAGGAAATTCACAACGGCGCGTCGGGCGGATACGGGCAATCGCGGTGAACTTTGAGAAGCGCGCGGCGGAGGGCCGCGCCGCGGGGACAAACCGGATGATGCGTGTAATGGCAGGCAAGCAAGCGGAATAGGACATGGATAGGGTATGGGTTGGGGGATGGGTCAGGGTTCTGGGTCTAGGGTTCCTTCTTCATGGTTGCCAGTCTGTCTTTGTGCTTGTACTTAGGTTAGGGTTGAGGGGGAGGGCTCAAATACCTTTCCCTCGACTCCAAGTTGTAGGGGGGAGGAGGAGGGTATCATTGTATCATCAGGAGGCGGGGAGCGGACTTAGGAAAACAGAATCCCTCCCCTCTTCTCTCCTTTTCTCTTGAACGGCTGCATCCAATCTCCTTACAGACGCTTTGATCAATAACTTCCGGAACTCAAGGACAACTTCCGGGGGGTTGCTCTCTAAAGTTTCCACAGCGGTTAACTCCATACCGGTTGGCCATCCATTATGAGATCCAATCTCCTTCCCTGGCCAATCAACAGCCTTGGACTTCCATCTTTGGTCATGCATTGTTTGTTAGCTTGCATCTACAACTAACTAAGCCATCACTACTGTATATTTTGCAATTGGACTAGTCCCTACCCTGCATACACTTTTACCTCTCATTTGCATTACCTTCAACGTCACTCGCTCTTGTCCCAATTCTTCATGCAATTGTAAGCTCAGATTCTATTGTTTCACACTTATGCTAAGACCTCGGATCTATACCACTGCTTCATTTCCTATCCCGTCCTTTCATTCATTGCCTCACCGCTTCAACTGTAGTTAGCTCATCACCAGGTTGTATCTAGTCACTTTGGATTACCTTTTAAGGGCTATCCCCTTGCCTGATGATTGTCTCCTCAGTTAGTTAATTTCATATGTTCTTGCATTTTGCTGCAACCTAGTTATCACGTTGGACTCAGTTTGAGTTTCCTTCTTTGGAACACATTCCATTCATCTTGCCGTTTGTTGAGTGGCATAACCAGGTTTGCACTTTGCAACTGGGTCTTGCTATTCGCACTTGCCCTTGCACTTGGTATTCCTTTGCGCTCACAATCATCTAAGAATTGCCCTATAGTACGTGGGGTGGTCATGTGACAGTAAATTCAATTATGTATATTCAAACTTATTCTTGGATTTTTCCATATTCATTAAATTTTCTGATTTTTTAATTTTTTTATCAGTTAAATCCAAAATTGCAGTTGGCTTGGGGGCTTTGTCCCCTTTGAAAAACTGTGATTCCCCTGATGGGATTGACATTTTACATTTATAAGCCCCCACATGCAGAATCACCATAATGTCAAGTCTTCAATGTCCTGAGATTACAATTGACAGTACCCAGGTTAGCCATAGTATTTGAATGAACAGATTAAAAAAGGCATTCAGTGGGTTGCCCTAGTATAAAACATGTCAGAAATCTGAGATTGCTTTCATAAAACAGATTTCAATCAGCATAGAAAAATTTAAATATTTAAGAAAAAGATCAGTCATTCACAATTCAAGGAGGAGCTGGGGGAAATATGAGACCAACAAGAATCTGAGCAGATGGTATTATTTCTGGTAAAACAGGAGAATTATATAATCTGTGTTCTATTCAGACAAAAATTGTTGAACTCAAAATTTCTCTCATGGGGTATATATTGTGGTGACAATTCATGAACACATGTCACTTTGGTATTGCTATGAGAGAGAAAAAGTAAAAACCTTTCCTGACAGGAAACACTTGCATGGGGAGTTAAAAAAGAATGAATTTCCTGGGAGCAAGGGAAACAATTGGAATTTTGATAGATTAAATATAAAAGCACTAGAAAATTATGTATACTACACTGGACTGGAGTATTAGTATTATGAATCACATTTAAGATTAATCAAAGAATTATGAGACTAACATAGCTGATCTGTATTATTGGAAATAAATCACTAGAAAATATCCAGAAATGAAAAAAGAATTGTGAGATGCATCAATAAAAGAAACTAAATTAGTTACTATAGTAATGATTGAACTGAAAAGATGACCATGCTTTTTTGTCTTAAAAAAAGTCATATCAGCCGTTCAAATCATACAACGGTACCCACTCTACTTGACTACTTCGAACTGTAGAAACCGAGCACTTGATGTAAATGTAAGTAGATGCGTAGAAGCGGGTGACATAGCATTATGTAGTAGATTGATCGATCGGTGTTGTCAGGTTGAAGAAGGGTGATTGCAGAAAGTAATAGAGAGGGATGGATTGAATTTAGCACATTTTATCTTGGCACCGCCTAGAGTGATATCCTTGGAGCTGATAGCCTCAAACGCTTGATGGTATTCTTCAATCGAACCAAAGGTCAAAGTCCCATGGCCCAGGCTCATTCCACTCTGAGGATCAACGTTCAAAGAGGCTGACGTCAAATTTCTGAAGCCTTGACGAACGCAGAATCTGAAGAGGTCGTCAGAATCAATGCAAGCTACCGGCGATAGATTCGTAACCCAAAGTGTACATTCCAAGGCCTTAGGTGGAACAAAACGTTTTTGAAGGTTCATATTCTCGTTTAGGTAAGTTTCGGAAAGAAATGAAACATATGATTCTTGAGAAGTCTCAGCGATTTCGTAGCCAGACAATGGGGTCGCCGGAGATCCGCTCTCCCGATCGCTTTCGGGTGTCGTTCCAGGTGAGTCCTGGGCTGGATTAAGTTGCGAGGATGGAGCGACTTGAGACAATGAATTAGGTGCCATGTTGAAAACATCCGCCGTGGTGTTCTCACTTCGGGAGGCCGCAAAATGTATATGTTTCTTCGTCGTGTAATTTTTGTCCTGTTCCTCCAGATTTCTAGCAGCTGATGATTTGGTGCCCGATGCCTGAACCGGGAACGTGATTCGTCGTTTCTCGACTGGTTTTGTTGTCGTAATACCATCAAAAGGTATTGAGGGGCCACCGCTGCGCTGAATGAAGGCGTAGCTGACATGAAGCTCATATCCCTCAATCTTTTTTCCGTGGAAACTTTCTACCACCTGATAGGCCTCTTCTGGAGTGGCCATGTCGACAAAAGCCCTTCGCCTGCAAAGGAGAATGGACGTAAGAACAGACATGGTTACTAAAAACGTTGCAGCTCAATAGCCGAAATTCGCCAGAAAATTATCTCACCTCCCCGCGTTATCCAGAGTAGCAAGAACACAAACGTGTTTGACTTCACCAACTTCTTGCATGATGGCCTTCAAGCTATCATTAGTCATGTCGAGGCTGAGATTGAGCACATAGAGATTAGAATGTTTGCGGAAATTAGTGGCAAGAGATTCTCTCTTGGTCGTCTCGCCGCGAGAGTTTTCGTGCGGGAAAGTCGAGGCGACATGCTTGTAGGGAAAAAAAGCCTCATTCCCGTCGTATTTTCTACCGAAACGAGACCCAGCAAACTTGTCTCCTTTTGTCTGGAATTGGGCTCTGAACGGGATAGGACGCGAGTTAACAGTTGGGAGATAACAGGAATTGTTGATGTCGCTGGGGGGTGAGAATTTGGATCTGCTGAAAAATCTGAACGACAGCTGTGAGCTCCCACTATCGTTATCTTTTCCTCTCTTTTTTCTTTTTTTAAAAAAAATAAGAAAGAAAGAAAGAAAGAAAGAAAGAAGACATCGTTGAAGATTACGTACGCCTTGTTGCCGTTCACCGAAAGTTCATCGATGCTGGTCAATCCATGGTTCGCATGTTCGGCTTGTTGCAAGGAAGCCATAAAGTGCTTTTGCCCGTGAAAGGAACTGTGTTGGGGTTGATCCGCTTTCGCCGCCTCGCTTCCGGCCGAGAAAAGGTTGTACAACTTTCCGCGGGAAACTATCAACTCGTAAAGGGGGGACTTTAATCAACACTCCGAGTCGTAATTAACTTTCGAGCTCGAGGGCTTACCGTTTCCAGGTTCATGATGGACTTTAATCCGGGAACGGAAACCTTCGGGCTGAAACTGCTGAGTCTGGTCCAGCATTCTTGCAGCAGTTTCGGATTCTTCCTCGCAAGTCGATTCGGCTGCTCTGAACAGACGGTCGAGTGAAAGCAGGGGAGACTAGAGAAAGAGAGAGTACAAGCTTGTCCGATGTAATGGTTGCAAAGAGCAGAGGCAAAAAAAGAGTACAACTGGTGACGTCTGCAACGCGATTTCAAGGCTGTTTTTCTTCACGGCAGCGCTTTTGGAGTTTTTGTTCTCTTCGTCCCACCAACTCACCCATACCGCCTTGGTTTATATGGCCATCCATCTAGCCCCGCACGGACTCCCTTCTCAAAATTCCGCTGATGGATTCTCCTCATTGTCGGGATCCGAGTTACCCCACGAGCTAACATTGACTGGTGTCCCCTTCAATTCGCATAACAGTCTTTCAAGATCCCATTCGTCCATTGCAGGTGAGGGGGCTTTCGGATCGTTGAATCAATAACAAGCGAGTCCCATTTTTCGACCCATCGCTGCACAGAGCCCTTCCTGCTTGTCAGCTGGGCCATTACATCCCCAACCAGAAGACACCCCCTCGTAGTAGATTTTGGAATGCGACTGACTACTTGTGTGTTCGTTCTCCAATTCGCATAGCGAATCGATCTACCCGCTTTAGCGGTGCACCCTGTTGAGCCCTATGGTTTAGTGCGGGGTCAGCAACTGTGGCGGCGTCCTAGCCCGTTACCCCGCGTACATCAGGCGAACAAACTTATGACCTCTCAGACCGCTGGTGATCTATCAGCAATCCCGACAGCAGGTTCAAACCTTTCAACCGTCCCCTGCATTACCATCTAGTACCAAAAAAAATATGTAAGAATTCGGATCAAAGCATAGAGAAAGTACCTGTAAAAACTCGCGGGTAGTCAAGGCATCCCCAATCGTCTCGGTAAACCCGCTCGTTAGCTAAGTTTACCGAGCGATTTTCACAATCGTGCAAAATAAGGGCTTGCTAGCAAGCGAGCTCCATAAGTCGGGTCCGATTTCCATAAAGTTACCAGATTTTAGCAAGCTCGCTAGCTCCCCCTCTCAACATCTCTTGCATATCCATTATGCCAATACCCCGCCCACCCTGCCACCCTCATATGTCCCTTCCACCATCCCAACTTTGATATCACCCCCACCAATATCCCCCTCCCACCTCCCCCCAGCTTCAATATGCCCCACTCCCCCCACTCCCTCCCTCCTTGACAATGAGTTGCCACAATGAGTTAGTTGCAAGGCCAAGTTGCAACAAAGGGGTGACCTAGCTAGCAAGCCGCTGACGTGGCACATGGTTGTGCGGTTTGGGTTGTTAGCTAGCTGCCGTGGCCTTGTGGAGCGGACAATTGTGTAACACGCGCGGTAAATTGCTTGCTAGCTATTTCTTTTGGCTAGCAAGTTGCTACCTAACAAGTCGCGCTCTCCAACAATTGGGGATGCTCTCAGGCAACCACTGGGCAAGGTGGAAGTCACCACCAACCAGTCTGCGAGTAGTCAAGCGACTACCGCGTGTTAAAATACGTACGCACTTACGCGGGTGCTACGTATAAGTGTAATCCAAATGGGATGCACAAATGGGCCTCTGAGGCCCATTGGACACACACGCGGACCATACGGGCCCATGTGGATGTTACAGAGTTGGGGAAACTGGCCTCAAAACGCGTGAAATAGACCCATTGGTACACGGGCCCTAACGGGCCCGATGGGGTATATGGGCAAATACGGCCAGATGGGCTTGTATGGGCATAATTGGGCCCAAGGTTTATTTTGGACATACTTGGCCAGACGGGCTGGCCCGCAAAAGTAGTCTTTTCTCACAATTTGGGCTTGGGGCGGCCCATTAGGGTTGCCGCCCGTGTCGCGGCCCGCTCGGGGCCGCTGCTCGCGTCGCGGCCCGTTTGGGGCCGCCTGTGTTCCTCGGCACGGCCCACGCGGGGCCCGACGGCCCGCGCGGGGCTGTTGCGCGACCAAGGGATCCCGCGCGGTGCAATGCCGCGCGGGCCCGGCTGGTTGCGACCGGCGACCAGCGCCGCAGAGCCGGGGCTTGCGGCCCCGGCTCGCTCCCCCTCCCCTCGCTCGCCGTCGCGAGGGGGAGGGGGCAGGCTGGCTGGGTTGAACCAGCCAGGGACCGGCCGCAACGAGGCGGTCGGTCAGGGCAGGGGGGACCTGACCACCCCCTTGCCCCAGGAGGTGGCGGCGCCGGCCGCATGGTATGCGACCGGCAGGTGGGGGGGATTTCATCACCCCCCCGCCATTGTAGCGAAATAAGCGCGAAGGGGCGCTCTCCCCCCCCCTTTACCGAGGGGGAGGAGTGATGGGCCTGGGGGGACCTGACCACCTCCCAGGCCAACTTTCGGTGACGACGCCCGGGGGGGTATTGACCCCCAGGGCCCCTGGTGAGGGGATTTGACCGCCCCCACCAGGGATTTGTAAGAGATAGAGGGGGGGACAGCATGTCCGCTGGTCACACCCCCCCATGTAAGGTTGAAACCGGACCCAGGTGAGCCCTGGGTCCCACCTGGCCCATTTCAGGGGCCAGGGGCTGGATGCATGAGGCAACCAGCCCGTAACAGGGGTAATGATGCCATCAGGGCCGGTTGTAATAGACAACCAACTAAGGGACAGAACAGCAATGGGCTGGTTCAGCCCCGTAACGGTGGAAACACAAGAATGGACCGGAATAGTCTGGTTGTAAGGGTTCAGGGACTAATGCCATGTGGGCTGATGCAGTCCAAACCAAGTAACAAGGCCTGTAGAGCCTGTAGAGCTCTTTTGGGGCGGAAAATTTGCCCTTTGGCTTGTTGTATCATGGGCTCACAAGAGGCCAATCTTTTGTACTTAAGGAGCTCTTCTCCCTGCTGTTTTCCATCATTCATTCATCATCCAATCGAATTCATCCAACATATTGCCCCATTGTGAGAGCCCCATTAGCCATTATTGACACACAGTGTCCAGCATTTCTTTTGCTTTAAATACTGCTCATTTGCCTAAGCTAATTGCTGGCCATAATTATAACACCGCGCGTGGCGGTTGCTACCTGTTGCCAGCCCCGCCTGTAGTTAACCAACTACTTCGCCCAGGCTCCCAGCAACCAACCAAGCCACCACGCAAGGCAACCAGCCGGCTAGCCAGCCCCCCCTCTTCCAAAAGCGGAAACAGGGCTGTAGGGTATCACCTATGTACCCTGAAGCCGTTTTCCACACCGCATGGGGCCCAAAGAGCGCCACCATGTGGTAGGGAAAAGCATGATACTGCCATAGATACAATAAAATCTCAAAAAATGAGGCCCTGCACCTTTTTAGAACTGTACCAAAAGTTGTCAGGGTCCCTGTAATGAAGACTGTACAAGCGGTATAAGCCCCAAAGGTTACCAAATAAACTACTGCAGCACCGTGAAATTTCACATAGGTAGCAAGCACATGCCTATTTTTGTGCTGAGCTCCTCTCAAAGCACTAACCACCAAATTTGTCAGCTCTCTGATACCAGGAACCTTGCAGTCCTTTAGCTACAGAGAGTGATAAAAGAACTTGGAGCAATAATATTCCAAAGAATAAACACTTTAAAGCTCCAATAATGGTATGGTAAGAGCAAGTGCAAGGTTTATTTGGTTTGGTTATAAATATTATAAATATAATATAAAAAGAGGGGCCACAGTATTATACTACTGGGGATCTTTACAGACTAGCAACCTCTCTTCAAGGGGCCTCCTTAGGCAGTTTAAGAACCTTGGAATAAATATGGGTGCCTTAGAAAGGACTTATTCCACTAATGGCCAGGCTTAACAGCACAAGTGGCCTAGACAGGAAGGGAAACACTCACTCTGAGCACTTGACCACGAAAATCCTGGAATAATTGGAAGGGTTTCAGAGCAGATGGGGTTGATTGCTTGACTAAACTTCAATGGTTGATTGGTCAATAAAGGTAAATAATACTACTACAGACTAAGTCATAAATCACTTGCTTATCTTCATATAAGCAATTGATTAACAATGACACCGTGTCTGATTGATAATAAATAATTCCTGATAACTGATTAACTTATTCAAAACAGAAGGGCAAAAAGAGCCTGTTTAAATATTCTTTTTTGGGTGCTTGAGGACCTCTAGAAGGGGTACTAGCCATGGGCTGAGGCTAGGGGGGCAATCAGGGCAAAATTGGCACTTCCTCAAGGTGCTGTTAGCCTGCTGGCCTTAGATCTGTCAAGGAACAGCTCCCTTTTAGCTGCAGGATCTGTTAATCAATAGATTAGTCATTTTGCTGATCCTGCACTGATCCTCAATTTGTACAGTAAGTACTTGTCCAAAGTGAGCAGACGTAGATTTTTATTGATTCTCCATCCTCTGCTGATCCTGTATGTAATTTTTAATAATTTTTACGACCACTCCTTATGTAGTTTCCTGGTCTTTGAAGGTTCTGATCAACTTATTTCGTGGTGAGTCTGGATCTTTATTTAATTAATAAAAAATACTAAAAATTAGTTACTAACTAATTTTAATTGATTTTTAAGGTTTTTGAACCATAATCTATGCTCGTGTGGTAGCTTTACATATGTAGTGTAGATCCTACTATATTGTAGCTTCTCTGAGCGGTACCTGGATGTCATAGGAGGCGCGGGGATCAGTCCATTCAAATGCGCGCGGGGACTGATCCGCTGCTCAGATGCGTGCGGGGGACTGTACCGCTGCGCGCGTGACTAGGTCACGGGATTACCTGCGCGGGAATTCAGTTGCGCGGGAGTCCAGCGCTGTAGGGACGCGGGGCTGCGTGCGGGAGTTGGCGTATGCGGGAGTCCAATGCTGTAGGGACGCGGGGCTGCGTGCGGGAGTTTGCGTACGCAGGATACCAGCGCTGTAGGGACGCGGGGCTGCGTGCGGGAATTGTGAAAAAACACAATTTCCCGTGTAACTCCTAAACTACACACAACACCTGGATTTTGACTGAAATTTAGGTGTGAAACCTATACATGACATATCATGTGAAATATTAAAATGGCTAAAAGGTGCCATACTGGTGCCGTGGTTATTTACCATTTTGTATTAAATTAATTAAAAAATATAAGGAGTAAGAATTCAAGGGTGGGGTCAGTGAGTGACCCTACCTTATTTTGGGTGGGGAATCCATTTCTGCAATAATATTCATGGATTTCCTACTCCTTTATTTTATAATAATTTTATTTATTCATTTATCTTTGTTCCTTTTAATTTTGTTAATATTATTATTGTTGTTGCTTTGTCAGGTTGCTCTGTGCTAAGTAGCAGGCTGACAAAATTACTCCTCCAGTATGACAAAAGAGGAACTGTACGTAACTTGATTACTGGGGGTGGTTTCCCTCTTAAGGGACAGCAATCAGACTAGTATGGATAGAAAGGCCTCAGACTCAGAATTATCTCTCAGAAAAAGGTCCCCAGAGCATGTTTCTAAGCCCCTGGCCTCAGGAAGCCATGGCTTATTTGTATATATATTAATTAAAAACTACCCACTTGACTGATACAATGAGGTCTTTAAGGGCCTGGAAACTTTTATCCAGCCCCAATCATGATGAAATAGGGCTTTCTGTACCTCTGTAATGTCTAGAGCATGTCTGGAAAATAACACAAATGGTTTCTTGGCCTCAGCACTAGTCTGGGTCACCCTCCTTTGGCTGGTATGAGGATTGTACCATGAGGGGACCCAAAAAATATAAATAAGGGCTCCTCTCCCATCCATTTCTAGCTCATTCATTCAAGTTAGAAAGTCATTATTGCTCCAGATATTCTGGTCCTCAAGCCATCAAATCCTTATAATAAATAAGTGCGTGATCCTGGATCACTTTCTGATAAAATTATAGACAAAAACTCTTGAAACTTTATTTTTTGGCCAAGTCATCATCCAAGCATTCAGCCTGACCTGGTGTGGTGTTGTTATATAGCCTTGGATTATGAACTGCGCCACGGTTGGCGCACTCAGCATTTGGTAGGTCAGGCTCAACACTTGGATGCGCATGGTCTTAGCAGTGGCCGCTGCGAGCTCAGAAGTAGCCGCAGCGGGCTCAGCAGTAGGCACTGCAGGGCCAGGCATACAGGGTGTGGGTTGGGCTTGATTGGATGTGGCGGGCCGCAGCCTGCTTGGACATTACGGACCCAAGAATGGCGCTGGCCCAACCAGGTTTGTGCAAAGCAATTTTGGGGAGGTAGGGCAGGGCAATGGGGGCCATAGGCTTGGGCCAGGCACACCCAAGCATGGGCCAACCCACAGTGCAGGAAATCATGCAGAGCGCCAGGCGGATATGGACAATCAGGGGGCTCCAAGTAGGGCGCGGCAGAGGGCTGCGTCATGAGAAGGACAAACTGGTTGTAAGTAACGGTAAATCAGGCAGGGAATGAATTAGTGTTAGGATTAGGGTTAGGCTAGGTTTATTTTACATTTTTTGTTGGGCTGTCATTGTGCTTGTACTTAGGTTAGGGTTGAGAGTGTGGGCATAAATTCTGCGCGCTCAACCCCAGCTCTTATCTCATCTTATCATTGGATCTTGGGATATGGAAAGGTATTGATGGATTGATGGATGCATGGATGGAAAGATACGGTGAAGAATATGGAAAGGAAAGGAAATTCATCTCTCTATCTTTACTTGAGCATACTTATCTTTACAGATTCCAGGACCATTGATTCCAGAACTTGAGGATAAATAGGGGATTTCCACCCTCTTGGTTTCCACACCAGTACCAACTTCCAGCACCCTGAATTGTTGCATATTGGCCCGTCCATCAAAAATAAGTCTTGATCTAGCCCTAGTAAGTGAAACTGCTTACTTATAAACTTTTTTTAGGTTTTTCATAACCCAACCCTAGTAAGTGCTACTGCTGAATTATACCCTTTTTGTACGTTTTGCATAACCCAACCACCAAGGAAATTATACACTCCCCTCTTGAGAGGAGTCCTTGTAAACCCCACAGGATCCACAATGGCTCCTATATTGTCCCAAACAGACATATACCTGTTTTCCAGGGGATCAATGACCCAAATAAGGTCTTTGACCCTCCTTTTGAATTTATTTTTTAAATATATAAATAAATTTAACCTCTTTTAGCCAAAATATACCTCTGGAATTTTCTCCTATTTCAATTTTAAACTTTTCCTCACCTCTAGTAGGTAGAAGGAATGAGGCCCTTGGCAGATAGTAGGCTGACAAGAATGAATTTGGATCACTTTCATATAACTTTATAAGCACTCAATCACAGATGGAACAGTTTCTGCATGATAAATAATGACTTCTGGGTGTAAAAAAAATCAAAAGAGGTACTTTATAATTATCTTTTTGGGTTAAGAAAGCTTCCTCAGGGCAAATAGAGAGGGTGAGGCTGATTTTCTAAGTTTAGAAAGCCATTAACATCTGGTTTTTCACATCCTCTTGGTTCTGTGGCTCAGCTGATCCTGGCTCTGTAGGTTCAGTGATTGGTTCTAGTGACAGTATCTGTCTTTGTGTTTATTTTTTAATTTTACTGATCCAGCATGTAATTTAATTTTTATTTATTTATATTTTTCCAAAGTGATCTGTGGGAGGTGTTTATTGATTTCCCATCATCTCCTGATCATTTTGGTATTTTTTACTAATTCATTGGAGGATCTTTTTATATGTCTTTTGTGCATCAAAGATCTGGAGCTTCTAATTATTTGGTATTTTTTTATTTGATTTTTAATTTTAAATAATTTTTAGCTTGATTTTAGGTAATTTTGCTTGATTTAAGCTCTCTGATTACAGGAAACTTTCTGTCCTTTAGCTACAGAGATTGATAAAAATACTGGAATAATAATAATAATGATATTCCAAAGATAAACCCTTAAAAAACTCAAATAATAAATATGATAAGATCTGGTGCAAGGTAGAATTGTTTTGGTTAAAAACTTTATCAATTTTTTATAAAAAGAGGGGTCAAAGTATTATATTGCTTGGGATCTTTACAGAAAGAAAACCTCTCTTCAAGGGGCCTCCTTAGGCAGTTCAAGAACCTTGGAATGAATAATGGGTGCCTTGTAAGGACTTATCCACTGATATGGCTGGGAAAAACAGCAAAATGGCCAAGGAAGGAGGGTAAAAACTCACTCTGAGTAAATAATTCAAAGAAAATCCTGCAAAGAGTCAGGTAAAGGGTTTCAAGGCAGATGGGGTTGATTGCCAGACTAAACTTCAATGAATCAGGTTGAGTGGTTTTTGTTAAATAATAATAATACTATAGACTAGTTCATAAACCACTTTCTTATCTCTTTATAAGCACTTGATCAACAATGAAAAAGTGTCTGATTGATAATAATTAGTTCCTGGTAAACTGATGGGGAATAATGGATCCAAAGAGGTCTGTATAAATACCTTTTTGGAGTGATAATGAGCTTCTCAGGGCACATAGAGAGGGTTATGCTCATTTTATGAGGCTGGAAAGCCAGTCAGGGAACGTTTGGCACGTCCACTTGGTGCTTTCAATCTGCTTTTCTCAGATCTGCTGGATTTCTATACTATTTTAGCCACAGGATCTTTTGATCTGTTAATGGCATAATTCTGATCATTCTGTGCTCATCCTTCATTTTTACTATTAATATTGGTTTGAAGTAGACATATGTGGACATTTATTAATTTTCCCTCATCTGCTGAGGATGTAGGTAATTTTCATAAGTTTTACAGCCACTCCTTGTAGTCTTTTGGGGTCTTCAAAGATTAGGATCTGTTTGGTTTGTGGTAAAATTTAATATTTGATTTATTTTTGAAAATAATTTAAAATCAATTATATAATATTTTTATTTGGATTTTAAGGCTTTTAGATCATTTTTAATGCATATGTCATATTATTGAATATCCCAGGAAAGCCCTACTGGGTTGCAGCTCCTGTGAGCGGTACCTGTTGTCAGATTTTTCACAACTGATCCTGACAGGGGGATCAGTCCAGTCAGATGCATGCGGGGTAGGACCTGCTCAATTTATTGCAAAATTGGATGCGCATGGGACTTATGTAAGCCGGAATGTGATAATATAGGTACATAGGGGTTGTGTAGGGACGCGGGACTGCACGTGGGAATTGTGGCATAACACATTTCTGTGTGTAACTCCTAAACTATACACAAAAACTTGATTCTGACTGAATTTTAGGTGTGAAACCTATGCGTGACGACATGTGTGAAATATTAAATTGGCCAAAATTTTCCATATTGGTGCCGTGACCTTTTGGTCAATTCTTATTTAATTATTTAAAATATGAAGGAGTTATATTTTAAGGGTTGGTTCAGTGAGTGACTCTAACATATTTTGGGTGTGGAATAAATTTCTACAATAATATTTAGGTATTTCCCACTGATTATTAAAAATTTCTATATATTTTTTTTATTTTTTACTTTTTTTTACTTTGACAGTCAGCTCTGTACATAGCAGAAATCTGAAACTTGACATATCAGGTCCTTGGATCATCCTCTATGCATATTTAATATATTTACATATGCATAGATGATCCTGATTCATTTTAGTAGTTAAGTGTGGTACCTTCCTTGATACTTTTGTTTTTTTGGACCTGAGATGCACAGATCTGATCCAATGTGTGCTGGAATTTGGTGCAGGATTTGCATGAAGGTCCTAGATTAATTTATGCATGTGGTGTGGTGCTCCAAAACCTAACCTATAGCCATCAGACTCACACTTTCTGGTATAAGGACCATCCCAACCCTCAAAATGATCTCAAAAATGGATCCTACACCTAAAATAACCCCTAGTCACTCATCCAAAGTACCCATCTATCCCTCATGGATTAGAAGATACATCTCAAATCAACCCTGGACTACCCATACCCATACCAGTTTTCACAGATCAGTATGAGGCCATGGGCTTACCCTGGAAGCTCCCAATTACATACCACAGCCAGTAAAACACATACATCACCAAAAAATCCTCTGAAGCAGTATACTGAAGTAATATGTGCAAGACACTGCATGCAGCACCAAACAAACCTCTGAAGCAGTATACAGAATTAATATATGCAAGAAATTCCATGTAGCACCAAAAAACTCCTGCAGAAGTATACATAATTAATATATGCAAGATACTGCAGGCAGCAAAAAACAAAACTCTACAGCAGTATTCAGAAGTAATATATGCAAGGCACTGTATCAAGAACCAAACAAATGACCAAACACCACTTTACAGAAGTAATTTATGCAGGGGGAACCTGTATAAATGCAGCACAGAAATTTATGAAAGGGTGTACATTCATGTAAATAAGGCACACCCTCCTCCTCTAAGAAGCCAAAATTCCTCATGTAACTGTATTCCACTGTAGTAGAAAGACCCTCAAGGGCAGCCCTGAGGGAAGGATTTTCTATAAATAGAGGTCCTTTCTCCCCCATCCAGGTGCCATTAATACACCCATCCTCTATTACAGGGATCACCATGCCTCCCAGGCACCATTACCTCATACCTTTGACCATTATTCAACCCAATAACCCATACTTTTGACCATCACCCATCACCACAATTATTAAACCAATATCCCTTACCTTGACCATCAACATTGATAATCATCCATCACCACCACCCATGATCATTAACCTCCGCCATCAACATCAACATCCATTAAAATTACCCCATACCTTTGAAAATCACCATCATTTCCCCATAACTTGAATATCATCAAACCATTACACCATACCTTCACCATCACCTACCATCATAATCATTACCACCCACCACCATCCATCATCATCATCACCTACCTTCAACATCATCAATCACCATCATCATCCATCATCATCACCCATCACCATACATCATCAAAATCACCTACCTTTACCATCAACCATCAAAAACTTCTTCCATAACCACCATCCATCCATACTGTCATCATAATCCATCCATGCTATTATCATCAACCATCCACCCATACTATCATCATCATCTTCCATCACCATCAGTTATCAACTATAGGCTCAACCATTTCAACCTTATTCCATCATCACCTGTAAAATCAAAGGATTATCAATCAGTAAACAATAAACAAGATAAAATACATAAATGATCAGAATAGATAAAGGATTCATCCCTTACTCAGCTTCTATCCTCCAAGTCACCCATCTGTTCCACAACTTCATCCTTATCAAGCTTGAACATATTGATCCTAGGTCTGATATAGGCTACTATAGTAGCAACTCTATTTGAAAAATTATCCAAAAATGTCTTTTTCTTTTATTTTTGTGACACTTCTTTAGTACTTAAAGGAGAAGTCAATTCAAAAACACCCTGAATATTCATCTATCATATCAAGAGTTGTAGTAATAAATTCCCCCTCAAGTGACTTCCAGAAAGCTATTTGCTAAGCTTTTACCCAATCCCAAAGGAGTCTCTACAGCAGGGCTGTTTGGGAGTGCGCAGGCTGCATGTGAGGATGTGGAGCTGCGTGCAGGAATTTTGACAGATCCTGATATTGCCTTTGACTCCTAAACTACACACAACTTGTCAATTCTGAATGAATTTTAGGAGTAAAAGCCATAAGTGACAACACACATGAAGTATTAGAGCATCTCCAGAAGCGTTGTTAAAATACAGATGCTTATTTTGAGTTTACCAACCCATCTGCTGCATTTAGTTACCCAAATCTCTGTGACATCCAGAAGCATCAGTAAAAACCAAGTTATGAGATTTAACTCATGTGAGAACCATAATCCATGCCTTCCAAATGGGAAAATGGGGAGAGCACAAGAGTGTTCTTTCAAGGAGGGTGCACTATTTCCATATTTCATGGTTGTTAAGCTGTTCCAGATCTAGAAACAGAAGAGGCTGATTGACCAGCGCGTGTAAAATAAAAAACACCAAAGAAATACTGCTGGAGGTGTTTTTTGGCCCCACATTGGTAAATCTACCTCTGCAAACCGTTTACCAACACTGCTGGAGATGATCTTATGATTTCCAAAATCCAAAATTGTGGTGCAATGTCTTTGGAAAATTAGCATATTTTTTTTGAGGTTTTAAGGAGTGAGAATTCAAGGGTGGGGTCAGTGAGTGAGTTGCCTAATTTTGGGTGGGGAATCTAAATTCACAATAATCTTTGGGTTTTTCCCAATGCTTATTCTTTTATCAGTATTTATTTATTTTTTATTTTATTTCTCTAAATTATCATTGGTACTTTGAACGTTTTCTCTGTGCATAGTAGCAACCTGACACTTTTTGTAAAACAAAAATTGCTTCCAACTTGTTCCTGAACCGGTTGCTTACTTTTACATCCTCCCTTGGTGTCTTGGTTTTCATACAAATTTTGGTAAGTGTATCCAACCAACATACCCAATGGCTTGGCTTCCACATTTGGTAAACCACTGGTTCTTTTTTATTCCAAACTATTAGCACCCTGCATATGGCAAGTGATGCAACACACTTTTCTAGTGTAGTTCTGTGCTTGTTTTTGAAGAAAAATATGCTCCTCTGTTTTTGTAATTCATGGTTCATGTCTCAAGTTGTTCCTATAAAATACCACAAAATAGGAAAACAATACAATAAACCTAGTGATTATGTACAAGTAAGGAAGATGTTCAGGACCAGGCCAGAAACACCAGTGTTTGGATAGAAGGTGTGATGAACTTGAGGAACTGGTGAGATGGTGTGTGATTTTGGAAAGATTTACAAGAGGTGACCCCAGATGTAATTTTCAGAAGGTGCCCAAGATGTGAGTCATAGGAGGGTCTACTTTGGCGCAGGAAAGCATTCAAAAGCTTAGTTGGAGTTTTGATTTAATGGGAAAGGTTTCCAATGGGATGAAATATAATTGCCAACAGGCATTGGAGATTAGATAAGCATAGGGATTCAGGTATTTTACTTTATCTTTTTTTGTATTCAACATAGGGGGGATGTGTTCCTGAGAGGATGAGGAACCATTGGAACTTTAGAACACAAAAGAGGAGATGCTTGTCAGCTTTCTAGTTGACAAGAGCAACCTTTCAAAGCAGATTAGAAACAGAGATTAAATAATAAAATTAAAATTATTGCAAAATCCATCTATATTATTTCAGAAATAGATTGTCCACCCAAAAATAGGTAGGTTCACTCACTGACCCCACCCTTGAATTCCAATCCCTTACATTTTTAAATAATTGTGGAAGAAAAGACCAATAAACAACTGCAGCACTATGGCACTTTTTGGCAATTCTAATATTGAAAATGCCACGTAGAGGTTTTACACCTGAAATTCAGTCAGAATTGAGGTGTTGTGTATATTTTAGGAGTTACAGGTGGATATGTATTATGAATCAATTCTGGCGCGCAGCCCTGAATTCATATAGCAAGGGTACACACGCCTGACACCCAGTATGTAGGCGCATGTCAAGAAAAACGCATGCAAAATGACTGGTGATGGATTCCCGCACGCAGCTGTCAAGCCTGTGGGCGTCAACATCTGTCGTGATAATTCCAACAGCCATGTACCGCAGGAACATGCTACAACTTGCATGCATACATCATGCATATGTAACAAGTTGACTGATGGATAGGGAGATATTTGAAACCTAAGAAAATTGAATAAAAATATGAAAATCAAGACATTAAAGCGGATAAATTGTGAGTAACAATAATGAAGGTTGTCATGTAAATGATATTGCAAAATCTTTATGAACCACAAAACACACCAAGAATTCTACCAAAAAATTATTAAAAATTACCAACATGTGCAGAAGATGGTTTCAAATCTACAAATACCCACTTCTACCCATTCCTCTCAATAGAAAGTAATACAAAATAAGGAAATATGACTGAACCATAAAGATAAAAAATTAATATTTAAATACCTTCTGACTAGCAAGTTGAAAGCACCAAGACTACATGTCAAACTATCCCTGGTTAGCCTTTCAGCCTCAGAACTCAAGCACAACCCTCTCTGTGTGCCCTGAGAAGATCTTATTACCCCAGAAAAGTATATAAAATACCCCTTTTTAGATGGTTTAAACCCCAGTAATTTTTAAGTAATTAATCCAGACCACTTTCCATCCGTGATCAAGTGTTTATTCAAGATAAAAAAGTGATTCATGGCCTCATTCTGATAGTATAATTATTAATTCTAAACCCATTGTTATTTCCATTGAAGAATATCAGCAATATCCCCAACAATTGTCCTGAGACCCTTCCAACCATGAATTTCTGCAATTTTCTTGGAGTGGCTGCTTAAATTAGTAAGTTATCTCCTCCTTGCCTTCAGGAATAAGTGCTGTGAGTCTGCGAGTCCACCCAATCTCCTTGAGTAAACCCCTTTTGAGTAATCACTTAGGACCTCATTGTCCAAAGGTCTTTACAAGGTTCAAAAGAGCCCCTTGAAGAGAGGTTGTTATCCAATAAAGATCCCCTGTTTTCATAAACTGTGGCCTCTCTTGAAAAATATATTTAAATTAATTTAATCCAACCAAACCACTCAAAATTTGCACTTGCTTCTAAATCAACCATTTGAGCATTTTACGTAATTTTCTTGGAATTATTATTATTCCAAGGCCAATATCAGTTGCTGTAGCTAAAGGATGACCAAGTTCCTTGTATCAGTAAGCTGAAAAATGGGGGTCTGTCCGGGAAATATCCCTGAATAATTAATTTTTAATTAATTTATTTCTTGGGACCAGATAATCTATGTAAATATAAGTAAAAATACTTATTTTTTTTATTCTTCCAGTGGATCTTAAGACCAACAGAGAATTAATCAATTATTATTGTAATCCTCTTAAACAGAGAAAAGAAGAAATACTCCCTAATTTTGTGCCTGTTATCATATCTCCTGAGTAACAACAAGCAAAATTAAACCCTTATAAAAAACAAGATTTAAAAGATGAAGAATTGGAACTTGAAAGACTTATTAATTTCAATTCTTTACTCAGGCAACACACAGCCTGGAAGAAATATCAGAAGAAACTTTTTTTCTGTAAAAAAGGTAAAGAAAATAAAGAAAGTAAGCTCATATTATTTTTTTTATATTTTTTTTCAAAAAAATTTTAAAAAAAATTAAAATTAATAAAAAATTAATAAAAAAATTACCATCCCTATAATAAACCAAAAAATCATCAAATTTAAGTTTTTTGACCTTATTGGAAGCGGAAAGAACGTTTTCCCTTGCAAATTTTATTGAGCAAGATTTGTTAGAAAATAGTTCTTACCATGGATCTTTGGATTTAAGCTAAGACCTCATTGGTACCCACAAAGAACCCCCTGGATTACCCACCAAGTACTCCTGAAACCCTAATAAAGCTTTAGTACTGTTGAATTTGAGTCTAAGTTAGCTTAAATTACTTTAAAAATAAAAAAAATAATTTTTTCATTTTTTTTCTATCATTTTTGCTAAGTTTTGACAAAAACTTATACTTATTTTTTTTGCACTATGTTGCAAAACAGGCCCAAAAACCGCGCAAACGGACAAGTGCCATCCTATGGACCTCTTCCAGGAGGAAAGGGCACCTGTGCAAGTGCCCGTAGAAAGCAAAATGAGGGGGCTCAAACCCGCAACTTGAGTGCTGCAAAATCCGTCAGCACCTGGACCAACCAACTCAACCAACAAACCGTTGGAAAAAAGCCCTTTTCCCACACACTCTTCCTGCAAAGCTACTCCTCCTCCTATGCCTCCCAGTCTGGACTTGTCCAAGGAGTACAAGATAAAGGATCTGGTGAAGGATCATGTGAGTCATTGGGAGGCATACAAGCTAGCCCAGGAGCAGGAGGACTCAGCAGCCATGAGAAAGGCTATTTCATGGGCCAAGTCCTCTCAAATAGCCATGCAGAAATTAATCCCAAGAGCAAAAGTAGAGAAATACGTAGAAAAATCAAACCCTTGGGATAAACTAGCCAAGTTAAAGTGAAAGGAACCCAAAAAGTTGAGGTCCTGAAATCATCAAAGGTTGAGGAACCCAAAAGATTGGGACAATATAATATCTCTAGCTCGGAAATGGAAGAAAGTTTATCACAATCAGATTCTGATGACATAAAACCATTGTTTAACAAGTTTTCTGAAAATTTTTTCCATAAATTGAACATCTTGAGTAGCAATCTAGACACTATTCACAAACAACTTGACAAAGAAATCCAAATAATCCAAGGCCAAGCTGAACATCTGAGAGCAAATAGTCTGGAATTAAATTGTTAAGGCATGCCATTGATTTAAATAAAGCATCTTTAATTTATCATATGAGTACCACCTGCACTTACGGAAAAGAAGAGATACTCCTTCTCCTTGATCAACTCAAAGGAGAAATAAGAAACAAAACTGATACCCCTTCTTTTCATTTTGTTAATAAAATTGACTTATTAAGCAACAAAATGGATTTGGAACTAGGTATGATTAAGGATGATTTAAGAGACATCAAAATTGAATCAACTGCACCTCCTTTAGTCAATGTAGAAGAATCAAAACCCATCAAGAAAAGTATCACTCCTAACATCTCTCTTAATTCTGGAGTAAATGAGAATGATTCTTACCCACCTAGTCCTACCTTTGAAGTTGAACAAGCTTTGAAACTCTTGCCCCCTGTAACTGAATGGCCTAAATTCTCAGGAGAAGGAATATAAAACCACATCAGCTTCAGTAAATTCATTGACTACACCCTTGCCTCTTATGAACTGCCAGATACTATAGCTTTAGTGAGACTACCCATGCTGTTTGAAGGAGTAGCACTGGATTGGTTTATCAACAAAAGAGGAAAAGTAGGATCTCAAACTTGAAACTCTTGGAAATTTCTTATAAAAGAACAGTTTGGCGCTAGAATCTGGAAAAGAAAAATGATGAAAACCTTTGAGAACTCACCTTTTGACCCTTTTAAGGACAAACCCCACAAGTGGTATTTGGAACTAAAGAAGAGGCTAGATTGTTTCTATCCTGAAGCTGAAAAAGAGGAAATCAATGAAAGGCTCCTCAATTTATGTCCCAGAAATCTTAATCACAATGTGAGGTGTAGAATTTCCATGGATTCTGATCTCTTTACCTTCATTGGTATTCTAGAAGATATCATTTATATGAATGGTCTTGACAAAAGAAACAATAGAACTAAGGAACCCACTCCCAAAACTTTAGAAGACTAAAATCCCAAAGCCAAGGAATCTACCACTCCCCAATTAGAAGTTAATAAAACTTCTGAGCTTAAGGAAAAGGTGTGCTGGAATTTCAACCAAACTGGACATGTGAGACCTGACTGCCCCCAGTTAAGGAGAAAAGTCAATCTCATTGAGGGAGAATAGAATAACAATGACCCTGACCCTCAACTTGATGACACTGATGGATCTTTTTCTGAGTATTAATTGATGATCACTAAACCTATCAATTTCATTGAAGGAAGTATAGCATCTTCCTTGGACATTAACTCTGTTAATGAAGATTCCAACTTACCTCCACAATGGAATCCCAATATGAAAATTCACCATATTTCTGAAGCCCAAACTCTGACTCTCAAAGCTTCTGCCAGTAAAAGTTACACTTCTGTTAAAACCTTCTATGCTACCAGTTTAATTCAAGGTTCTCCTGATAAATGAATCTTAGAAAGTGGAGCCTTTTGCTCTTATTTTAGTTCAACTTATTTGGAACAACAAGATCCAAATTGGAAAGGGAACTTATTGCCAGTACCTCAGTCTAAGTTCAGCAGTTGTAACTCTTCCATTAATGCAATTGGAGTTTGGCCCTCTGATATCATTCTTCTACACTCAAAAGGATCACTCAAACTGAAAATTAAATTGGTAGTAATCCAGAATGGAGTGTGTGATTACTTTATTCTATGGAATCATTCTCTTTGCTTATATGGTATTTATGTATTCCAATGTAAGGGAAGGTACTTCACAGTAGGAAGAGACTGGAGCAAGAAGTTTCAAATATGCCATGTCAATGCTCAAACCTCTGATTCAACCTATGAAAAATACCTAGAAAAGTTCAACCAGGAGTACTTCTCCCAAGCAGCCCTGAACCCCCTGATGAGTGAAGACCATCAAGGGACATCCTCCAAGTCTGCTTTGAAAATCAGAATGCCTTCCGCACCAAGGATCATCCAATTGGTAACATCAAAGGACATGAAATGATTCTAACTTTAACCATTAAACCTCCTTACCCTCCCAGCCTCAGGAGACCTGCTTACCCTTCTAGTCCAAAATCTAGGACAGCTCTGGAAACTGATATCCAATAATTGATTTACTTACAAGTCTTAAGGAAAGTGTGACACAATGAACAATTGGAAATTACTACTCCAGTAATTATAGATTGGCACAATGATAATTCTAGGATGTTTGGAGACTTTAGAATGCTGAGCAACTATACCCAAGCTGATTATTACCCTATTCCACGGATTGAAAATGCTCTACATAACCTCTCTAAGGCTAAGTTCATCACTACTATGGATATGATGAAAGGTTTTCACCAGATACCTATCAGCCCTGATAGCCAGAAATTTATGAGGATCATATGTCACTTGGGCATTTATGAGTACCTTAAGATGCCTTTTGGTATCAAAAATGCTCCTTCTCACTTCCAAAGGATGATGGATACAGTTTTAGGCTCATTCACCAGGCAAGTATGTATGATGATACACATTGATGATGTTCTAATTTATTATGATGATTGGAATACCCACATGGACTAAGTAAGGCTAGCCCTTAAAAAATCTCCGCTGTGGGATTGAAATTATCAATAAAGAAATGTAAATTTGGTTATGGAGAACTGAAAGCTTTAGAGCACATTGTTTCAGGACTAACCTAAACTTCTGACCAGAGAAAAATAGCAGCTGTGATGAATAGGCCCATGCCTCAGAATAAAACTGAACTCCTATCCTTTATCAGCTTTTGCAGCTACTACAGAAATTATCTACCTAAGTTTGCCCTTCTCACCAAATGTTTGTATGAAATCTGCAACAACAACACCATGTTTGAAATGACTCATGAAAGGGTCAAGAACTATGAAAAAATCAAGCTGGCTATGACCTCAGCCCCAGTATTGATTCAACCTGACTATTTTAAACCTTTCAAGCTCTATATAGATGCTAGCATGAAAGGGCTAGGAGCTGCTTTACATCAAGAAGTCATAGAAAATGATAAACCAGTGGAAACACCTATACTCACCCTATCCAGACAAGTAAAAGATACTGAGAAAAGGTATGGTGCAAGCCAAATGGAATGCTTTGTGTTGAGTTATTCCATGCACGCGGGCGCGGGTGAGCCCAACTTTCAGTGGATTGGGGAAACCTACTGCGGCCGCAAACCACGCACTTAGAGTAGCCCATCTGATGGAGGTCTATCTGACCATTCAACTCAACGCGGGGTTACTTCATAATCTTCACTGGATCATTCATCCTTCCACTCATCCCTAGATTCCACGTCTCTTTTGTTCATCCAGTTTCTTCTTTGCTCTTATTCTTTCACATCATATACATTGCGTGCTCCATCTCTCAAGATCATTCTTCTGCCCTTTGCTCAAAACACACCACCCACACGTTCGACATGCATCAATGATTGCCTGGTGAGATTCATCACCTTTAATTTCTTTCTCATATTTGACGCACTCACTCATGCTAGAATCTATCAGCCTCTGCTTCAGCCTCTGCATCTCAACCCACAAATCTTCCTCAGATCATCTCCTCCAATCTCTAAAATGTCTGCTTGTCAAGTGCAGTCTTATCTTGTTTGTTGTTCATGTTTTCATTTCATTAACTCTCCTCATGATATTTGTGCTCATCAAGTTGGTATCCTCAGTCTTCAGCCTTTTGTTAGGTCTTTTGTCAATAAAATCACTCTAATTTGCATTATTTTGGTCTCTAGAAAACTCCATTACTACTTAGAAGGTACCAAGTTCACGGTAATTGCTGATTGAAATGCTGTCAAGACTTTAATGAACATGAAATCCCCTAGCAGACATATGTTAAGGCAGCAGATAGCCATTCAACAATACAGAGGTCAGATGACCATAGTCCATCAACCTGGTGCTAAAAACCAGAATGCTGATAGTTTGAGTAGGAATTCTCTACCCAATCATACAAGCAACCCCGCTTATGACCCAGAAGATAATGATATATTTCCTATACTGAATATGAACATACTGAATATTGAGGCTCCTATTCTAGGAATCCACATCTGTGAACTGGATGAATCCTTTTTCAACTCCATCAAGGAGGCTTACAGCCCTGGTATGAAGACTCTAATTACCATTAAGTAGAGTACCTCTCCACCATCTGAACTTAATGAAAGTCTACCTGAAACTCTCCTTAAAACTTACAAAGCAGGAAGGTCCACTGTATGGGATGGTCTAGTATATTATAGACACCAACATTCCTGTCAGCCTCCTGGATGCAAAGACCCTTGCTACCCTTTAGCTACCAGAGGTGATAGAATAAATAATAAATATATTATTTAATAAATGAAGCAAAAATCCATAAAATACTTGGATTAAGCTTATTTCAAGGTTAAGTGGTTTGGTTATGGTTTATTGCTTTGAATCAATATGAATAAATTGATTATTAAATTTTTTTATAGAGGGGCAACAATTATATTGGGGATCTTTAACACCTCTCTTCAGGGATTTCAGTATGAAAACACGTAGTCCTGGTTACTTTAGGCTCTTTAGTTTAAAGGATATTTTACCCAAAGACAATATGTATATAAAATAAACGGTGGAGTGGCAGGGCCTTGTAGCCAAGCTGCCACAACAGAGAAAGGATAATAAAACTCACTGGTATATTATTAAATCCTTTGGGTATCTGTTTGAGACGTGAACTGATGGGTGAAACCTGTATACTGGGGTTATAAGTTTTTTCAGCAGTTTTAATTGATATAAAAGAGGTTGAGGACAGATATTATTGATCAGACTTAGCCATGAATCACTTAATTATCTCTTATAAGTACTTGATAGCCTTGGCATGGTGTCTGGATATAAATATAACTGGGTATCTGCCTATCAATATCCTCAAAAGAGCTCTTTATTTATAGCTTTTGGAGTACCAACATTGTCCTTCTGAGGGGTACAGGGGCTCAAAGGGACAGACAATAAGGCTAGCAGGGTAACCAGGGGTAGCCTGTAATGTGTTCTTGGTTCTATAGCACGGGTAGCATCTAATTCCTCAGGGTATGGGAATTATTCTACTTTATAATAGATATTAGGACGTGTGAATAATAGTAATCTGTCCCATTTATGTACTATTTACTTACTTATCCTTGGTAAATGTTTGCATTAATTCAATAATTATATAAATAGACATTTCTACGGACATCTTGATGTCAGGTAAGTTCTCATTATGTATTATATATCTGGAGTAAAAGTCATAAAATTGATTTTACTCCTTATTTTCGAGTTCCAGTTGATTTACTAAGATAATTACTCAAAAATATAAGTCATGGGAATTCATGTAATAGTTTTACATCATTAGTTTTCTTAGTATGTCGCAAAGATATTGGTGTCTAGAAATTCTCATAAAAGTATATTAAAGTACTTTAATATATTTTTAGAAGTTATCATTGTCTTATTTTCGACATTCTTGGTACTTTGAATTATATTAAATAAAAAATACGTATAAGGAGTATTTAAGTATTTTTATATAATATTATGTATTTTTAGACTATCTACTATTCACGGGAACATTTATTACATATGTAGAATGTTCCTGTGTGGGTTCTAGCATTTTTACGCCATACCTGAGCCTCTCAGGCCGCATTTCACTCTGTCAACCCGTAGTCCCGCGGCTACGTACTTGTCAGAGGCCCAGGGCTGCGTACACAACCTTGAGGGAGTGCAAGGGCTGTATCTCAGCCCTGTGCGGGTGCATTGGCTTCTGCGGCTGCGTGCAGGAATTGTGAAAAAACACATTTCTGTCCGTAACTCCTAAAATATACACAACACCTCAATTCTGACTGAATATTAGGTGTGAAACCTATAAGTGACAATATGCATGAAATATTTAATTGACCAAAAACTCAATAGTGGAGCCATAGTATTTTGGTCTTTCTTTCCTTAATGATTTAAAAATATAAGGATTTGCATTTCAAGGGTGGGGTCAGTGAGTGACCCTACCTAATTTTGGGTGGAGAATCCATTTCTGTAATAATTTTCATGGTTTTCATACTCCTTCTTAGGATAATTGTATTATTATTATTTTTATGTTATTTTTGTTACTTTTGCAGCTTGCTCTGCAATAGTAGAAAGCTGACAATTCCAGTGTTATAGTCTTAACCAAAGAACACCATATCAAACATATTCTAGCTGAGTGCATTGATAAATGTTCAGCTGGTCACTTATCCACTGATAGAACCATAGAAAAGGTCAAACAAACTGCTTGGTGGATGAATTGGAGATATTCCACAGTCCAGTATGTCACCAGTTGTGAAACTTGTCAGAAGTCCAACAGGACCACTGGAAAAAGGTGTGGTCTAATACAGATAATTACTGAACCTAAGAAAATATGGGAAATCATCAACATGGACTTTGTAACTGGATTACCCGCAGGAGAAGCCTATTCCTACAACTCAGTCCTAGTCATAGTTGACAGGTTTTCCAAGAAAGCAAAATTCCTACCCAATCATAAGGAGGACACTGCTATGGAAGTAGCATTGCTGTTTTGGAATATACTCTTAGCTGAAATGGGAGTCCCCAAGATCATCATCAGTGATAGGGATCCCAAGTTCACTTCTGAATTTTGGAGGAATCTCCATGAAATGTTAGGCACTACCTTAGCCTTCTCTACAGCTTATCACTTCCAGACAGATGGATCAGCTGAAAGAATGATTCAGAGCTTAGAAGACATGCTCAAAAGATTCTGTTGCTTTGGTCTAGAATACAAAAATACTGATGGGTATTGCCATGATTGGGTTAGCCTTTTAACTTCCCTAGAAATGACCTAAAACAGCAGCAAGCATTCTACCACTAAAGAGGCACCCTATGTACTAGAAAGAGGATGGATTCCTAAACTACCCAAGGATAAACTGAACCAGCAGTTAACCAATATTCACCCCACATCACTTGAATTTAAGAACATGATAGATATAGCCAACAAACTTGCTGCTAAATGTGTTCAAGAAGCTGTTGAATACAACCAGCAAAGATGGGATAAAAGCCACAAAGAACCTTATTTCAAGATTGGTGACCAAATCTTAGTCTCTACTACCAACTTTAACAACTCGGCTGGGAAAAGGAAACTCACACCTGCATTTGTTGGACCATTCACTATCAAGAAAATCCATGGGAAGAATGCAGTAGAAGTGATTCTTAGTAATGAACTTTCCAGAAAGCACGCAGTATTTTCAGTAAGACTTATCAAAAACTACCATCCCTGGAAAGGAGAAAAAACTCTGTCACCAGCAATACCTGATGCAGAAGAAAATGAGAAAGAGAAAGGAAAAATAGGAAAAATTCTTAAAGAAAAGAAGGAAAGGATAAATGGAAAAGATTTCAGACTTTACCTAGTCAGATAAAAAAGAGAATCCGCTGGCAAAGATTAATGGTTACCTGAAAACAATATTCCTGATGTACATATCCACTTAAGGAATTACAGGGCTAAAAAAAGACACTGAACCCCAAAACGTTTTTTCAGATATATACATATCTTGGAGTGGGGAAATGACAGCTTTCTAGTCAACAAGAGCAACCTTTCAAAGAAGATCAAAAAGAGAAAACAAATAATAAAATCACAAGGAGTTGGAAATACATATATATTATTGCAGAAATGGATTCCCCACCCAAAAATAGGTAGGGTCACCTGCTGACCCCACCATTGAATTCCAACTCCTTACATTTTCAAATAATTCCAGAAGAAAAAGACTCATAAACCATGGCACCACTATGGCACTTTTTGGCAATTCTAAGATTTCACACACAATGCCACGTATAAGTTTCACACCTAAAATTCAGTCAGAATTTAGGTGTTGTGTATATTTTAGGAGTTACAGGCGGATTTGTGTTATGACACAATTCCCGCGCGCAGCCCCACATTCATATAGCAAGGGTACACACGCCTGAAACCCAGTATGTAGGTGCATGTAAAGAAACCCGCATGCAAAAATGACTGGTGATGGATTCCCGCACGCAGCTTTCAAGCCTGCACGCATCAACATCAGTCATGATAATTCCAACAGCCAGGTACCGCAGTAACATGCTAAAACTTGCATGCATACATCATGCATGTGTAAAAAGTTGACTGACTGATAGGAAGATGTTTGAAAACTAAGAAAATTGAATAAAAATATTAAAACCAAAACATTAAAGCAAATAAATGGTGAGAAACAACATTGAAGGCTGTGGCATAAATGATATTGCCAAATATTTATGAACCACAAAACACACCAAGAATTCTATCAAAAAATTACTAAAAATTACTAAAAATTACCAAAATGAGCAGAATATGGCAATAAATC